>OY293417.1:48087555-48487555 GCA_958502065.1 Chrysolina americana | reverse complement strand
ATTGTTCCGATGTAAACCCCGGAAAAGGCTAAGGCAAAAAACCGTGTCGAGGTACTTCGCGCACTACATAGAGGCGGCTTGGTTCCCTAAGGAACCGGTTCTTCCAATCTTTCGTGAAAGATGGCCAACGACTGATAAATCAGCCCGCCGTGTTTGCGGGGCTGATTATCATTATTTCTGATTCGAGTAAGGCTCCTGGTGAGCGAACTGTTGGGGAGATGAAACCTGTAGAATTTATCCGACAGGTTTCTGACATATGTCGGGATGGAGTCGACGCCAGCAAGGGCACGCAGCGCATCCAGCCGAATGTATCTGTCGCTCTTAGTGACGATACGAAGTACCTTGTTCTGCATCCTGTCCAGCCTCATAAATGGGGTCTTGGGCAGGTTGCAGAACGCTGGGCAAGCGTACAACATGGCAGGCCTGATGATTTGTTTATAGATGGCCATTTTGGCCTCGAGTGACATATGCGAGCCTCTGGCTATCAGAGGGTACGTGCGTTTTACCGCGGCCGCAGCCCTCTGGATAGCCAGATTAATGTGCTTATGCCACGTTGTGCGCTTGTCAAGCTGTACCCCCAGGTATCTCACATTCGTTTTCACCTCCACGACCTTGCCCTTAACCTTCAACTTCTGGAGGACTCTCGAAAACTTGAACGTCTTCGAGAAGTTGATGGCCTCGGACTTGGTCGGGTTCACGACGATCTTGTTCTCCTCTAAATATGGGATGATTTCCCTGTCCAGACGGATCTGGACCTGCCTAGCAGCTGCGACGCTGGAGAACGAATGGGCGTATATAGCGGTATCATCCGCATATATAGCCGTCTTCGTTCTCTCGCACATAGGGAACTCATACGTATGTAGGGAGTACAGATGCGGTGACAGGCTAGACCCCTGCGGGACACCTGCTTCGATTGGAAACTCAGCGGACCTTGTGCTGTTCACTCTCACCACAAAAGTTCGATCAGTCAAGTACGAGTTCACTAGCCTTACTATGTATGAAGGCATGCGTGCTCTTAGCATTTTGGAGATCAGACCCTCAACCCATACCGAGTCAAAGGCTTTCTGCATGTCCAACAGGACCATGACGGTGTTCATCCCTTGGTGAGCCGCCTCTTTCACCTCGTGAACAACCCGGACAATCTGCGAAGTGGTCGAATGACCTGCACGAAAGCCGAATTGTTCAGCGGGGATCATTTTGAGATGCTCCTCGAGGGACATCAAACGTTTTAGGATAATCTTTTCCACTACCTTGGCTACTACGCTCAGTAGCGAGATGGGACGATAGCTGTCAAGTTGGTGGCCATCCTTGCCCGGCTTCAGGATAGGCACCACCAGTGCCTTCTTGAGACAATCGGGGTAACACTGCCATCTGATAATTGCATTTACCAGGTGCAAAAGCTGTACCAGGGACTTTCGCGGCAGGTTCTTGAGAAGAATGGCGTCCAGTCCGTCCGGCCCAGGGGCCTTATTCGTCGGAAGTCTTTTAATGACTTCCGTCAGCTCCTCAAAAGTCGCCATGATTTTGGCGAACCTTTGAGGGCCGATAGGGGCGGGCATAGTTCTTCTGAAGTCTTCGGTTTCCCGAGACCTTTCTCTATGACCGTCACTAACGTCCGGCACCCTTTTGTGGACGCTGGCGAAGTGCTCTCCGAACAGTTCCGCCTTCTGGGGATCCGTCACTGCACGATCGGGACCCTTCACTATGGCTGGGACGGGCTTGAAGCGCTTTGTGATGCGCTTCGTCATCCGCCACAGCGAATTGTCTCGAACGTCCAGCTTCTCCAGGTTATTCTTCCACACCGTATCGTTGTGGTCGTTGATTAATTCGGAGATCTCTCTCCCCAGGCGTAGCATATCGTTTTTATGCTCGGGGTTACGAGTGGCTTGCCACTTTTCCCGTAGAGAGTTCTTCAAAGTAATCAACGCCCGAACTTCGGGTGGAACAATATTCCGGTTCCTCCTTACTATAATCTTCTTGACAGCCAGGTCGCGAGCGACCTGAATATCACGAATAAAAGCGAGAGTAACCTCCTCAATTTCATCACGAGAAAGACCGGACTTTATGCAAGTCCGGTCATTCATGACTCTTCGAAACTCGGCCCAGTCGCCATTTCGGTAATCGTATCGAATTACGGGGGGAATATCTTCCCCTCGATACCTCATACTGAAAAGTACTGGGTCGTGGTCCGAAGTCATCTCGTGGATGGCCTTGAGTTCACTTAAATTCGCGACATTCTTATTGACTATCAAGTCGATAATAGTCGGAGTGGCTCCGTTCCAGGGGTAATGTGTCGGCTCGTCCGAGTGCACAATTACCACGTCGCTGCTGAGAGAGTACTCCCACAGCGTCTTGCCGTTGGCGTTGAGCTGAGATCCACCACTCCACTCAGTTCGCCTGGCGTTCAGGTCCCCGACCAGCAACACCCTGTGGCCTGTGTTACACAGATTGTCCAAGTCGGCCTGTGTGAACCTATCTCTGGGCTGGTTGTAGACTGCGAATACGCAGGTCCCATCAGCCAGTTTTATGCCGACATGTTCGATCGAGCTTTGCTGGGATGGGAGCCGCGTAAACGCAATACCATCCTTGACAAGGATGGCCACCCCCCCCCCCCCTCACTGCCTGAGGGCGGTCAGCCCTGACAGTGGAGAAGCCCCTAAGTTTGAACCGATGGTCCGGTCGAAGCCAAGTCTCCGATATGAACATCAGGTCCAATCTATGCCTGCCAATGAAGTCAATAATAAGGGGAAGCTTATTATTGAGCGAACTGGCGTTAAACATGCATGCCTTCAAACACTTCTCAAAAATGGTACCGTTGGCTGTCTCCCAGAATCTCCAGGGCAGCCATGGCCTTTTCAAGGGGCGATTTGGCCTGTGCGAGCCTGACGATTAAATCGTCCATGGCTCTGCACAGCTCGCCTATGTTTAGCATCGTGCCAACTTGCTGTATTTTACTAGCTAGCCCCGCTATTTGATTTTGCGCGTTCCCCACTTGTCGGACATACCTGTGTACCGGCGATTGAGGTGGCGGTGTCAGGGGCAGTGATGGGAGTCCTGCGGCCTGCTGCAGTCTTCTCCCGGCATCTTCTGGCTTTGCCGGGGGAGCGCTTTGCTCCTGTGTCCTTTTCTGCCAAACATTGACTTTTGGCGGAGGAGCTGGGACGTACCTCACAGGGACAGGTTTCTTCGATTTTTCCCCCCTCTCCTCGAGGAACTGGATTCTGGCACGATAGACCGGACAGTCTACGCTGCTGGCGATGTGGGCCCCCTCGCAGTTGACAGTTCCCGCGCACTTCAGACAGCGCGCGGCACGCTGGCAGTTCGAAGTGGCATGCCCCCACCGCTGGCATCGGTGGCATTGCACAATCGCACGCTCATTTTGCCGCATCTCCCAGGAGATGCGGATGTGCTGCAGGACTCGCACCTGCTTCTGCAATTGTGACAATGTCACGTCTCGCGGAGTAGTGATTAGATAAAGCGGCCTATGGCACGTCCTCATCTTCATCATCTTCTCGACTCGGATTCCGTGCTTCTCCAGCATCTCATCTTTGAGATCCTGGTGACTCACGTCCGAGTCAAGTCCTCGTAACACGAACGCATGCGTCCGGTCTTTCGGCAACGTATAAGTGTGAAACTCGATGCCTGTCGATTTGAGAATATCGATCATCTTCGACCGATCATCCTCGTTCTGCGTGTAGACCTGAGTCTCGTTCGTGGAGTGCTTCAGATTGAAGTCTCCTTTGAGCTCGGTCTTCATTTGGACCGAGAGTGATCGTTCCAAGTTGAGTCGACCCTGGATGACGATCGGAGGCAGCATTTTGCCTTGCTTAGGCTTTGCTGCCTCCTTTCTCAGGGGTTGAGTTCTCACGGGCTTCTTAGCCGATCGCTTCACAGAACGCTTCGAGCCCTCTGAGAGGGACTCGTCCTCATTGACTTATCGTTTTCCTCGCTTTGACGGAAGCCTTCGGTTTAACGAAGCCATCCTCGTCTCCGCTGGATTTCTCGGGGAGAGGGGGTAATTCATCTCGAACTCTTACCCTGTTTGGTGAACGAATCAGCCTCCGCGTCTGCTGGAGCTTCTGAAGTTCTTGGTGGTGCAGTTCTTGGTATTTCTTGGTGTAGAAACGGCGAATCTGTTCTTCGACTGCCGATCTGATTAGGATGTCAGGCATTTCCTCTAGCTCCGAGGGCTTCAAGACGGCATGCCTCCTGTTGAGTGCTATTCGCCTCCACTCTACGTTCCACATCTTCCTTGAGCTCTGGAATCCTAGCGTCAATGCTATCGTGGGTGTTAAGTATTTCATCCCTGGACTTCCGCCTAGGGAGACGACGTTTTTCCCTCCCCTCGTCGCTTGATCTGTCGGAGTCTGAGCTCGAGAATTGCACCTTTCGTGGTGATTCTTTTGCTCTAGACTCCAACAGCTTTTTATTCTCCGAGAGCTGCCTCTCGTATTTTTCTTTGCGAGCCTTCTCATCAGCTTTTCGCTTCTCTTCTGTCTTTGCCTTCTCCTCCCGCTTCCTGGCTGCTTCCTCCTCCTTCAGCGTCTTCATCCGAAGAACCGCTTTTTGGAAGCCCACCAGTAACGGGGGATTGGCTTTTGGCGAAGTTTTCTCGCTGTCGCCCGTTTCCATCGTGGTGATGGTATCGAAGATTTGTTTGGGTTTGGTTTTCACCACACTTTCCAAAACTGTTGAATTTATTTTTGTGTTCGGCACACTTTCCATAACACTTGTGATTTTCGGTGCCATTTCAGCGTTCGCCACAGTTTCCGTTTTCGGGCCGTTCTCCACCCTTTCCAAAATACTTATAGTATTTTTAGATTTTTCGTGATTTACCACACTTTCCGAAGTACTTTGCGAAATTTTTGTTAGTTCTTCGCTTATCTTCCCCACACTTTCCAAAAGTGATGTAGTTAATGGAGTTGGGTCGTTCACCACAGTTTCTGATTTTCGGTGGTTCACCAAACTTTCCGAAATACTTAGCAAATTTTTACCGGGCGCATTCACCACAGTTTCCATTTTTCCATCCCGGATATCTTCTGATCCGGGAGGGCTGCAGGGGATTGGGGGTGGTTTGTCCATCTTTCGGCCCATTTCCTCCTCTGCTAGGGAATTCCAATCCGTAGTCGGAAACGGGTCCGAAATGGATTCCCCTATATAGGTAGTATGCTCTCCTCGGGTCAGAAATTTCTCTCCGAGATGGACGAGTGCCTGGACTTCCTGCGGCGGTGGCTGGGTGCAGGCGGGTGTTTCCGGAAACGTGGGCCGTTCCAGACCCTGGGAGTCGCCTTCCGAGGGCTGGAGAGCGCGCTTCCACCTACTCGATCCAGCTTCGACGCGCTCACTGCCGACGGTTGGTTTCTCCCAGGGGTGGCTCTTAGCATATTCAGAGCACCACTGAGTCCAGGTCTGCGAGTTGTCACTCTGGTCTTGAGGTTCGGGTGTGGGCATGATTTTCTGTGGGAACGCTTCCGGTGTGGGAATTGTGTCGGGAGCTTCTTCTGGCATTGATGCTAGCTTTAGTTTAAGCTTTGCCTTCTCTTCTCGCTCAAATTGATTAACAAAAATGTCGATGTTACTGAGATGTTGGTGGGGGAGGGGTGGCTCATCCTCGTTCTCGGAAGCGGGTGTGCGTCGATCCGGCGCCAGCACCCTGGGGTCCGAGTGGGGGGAGGGATGATCCTTCTCGTTCGCTTCCAGAATCGGACTTGAACTCGGTCCTTCTTCTTGTTCCTCTCTTGAGTTTAACGGGGTGCTCGAGGTCATCCTTTGGGAGGGATGATCGTCTCCCGAATACTCAACAGGCCCCTCCTCAGGGGTGTCGCCCCAGATGTCGATTTCAGCTTCCGTAGTCTTGCAGGCGACGATCCTTGCAGATCTACGGCAGCCTACTTTGGCCTCTCCGGCGTTCACCACACTTTCCATTTTTCGGATAGCGTGACCGGAGGGCTTCTGGCGTTCGGCAAGCTGGACATTCACAATCCCCTGAGGACATACTGGTAAAGAAGTAGACTCACCCGGTATGGTTTCGGAGGATATGACGTTTTCAGGGGCCTGCGAGTCGGTACCATCATCTTCGGTGGCCCTCAGACGCTTGTCTGGGGGACTCTCCGCCGAGGAGGTGGACGTCTCCACAACGTTACTAAGTGTCCTGTCACTGTTAGATTTTTCACTTTCAGATGGCTTTGCGGTGTCCTGGGTTTCAGGTGGTGGCACTCTAATTTCTTGATGAAGCACGATCTTTGACTTCGATGTTCTGGGTAGAGTCTTCCGTTTCATGCTTCTTTTTTCCGAATCACTTCCTGAAGTAGTCGGGGCGTCATCGCCTGGCCTCGCTAGTAGCCTTGGAGGGGCTCTCGCTCTTCCCAGGAAGTTCTTCTTGATGTTGCCTCCCTCAGAGCCGCTGCTCATGAGGGAGTTTGGGAGCTTCTTCGTAACACTCAGTCACTCCCGATGGAAATGTCAATACGGTTGAATTTCGCGTATATACAGGCTCGTTTCAGTTGCGTTAAACGTGTGCGCTGTATCGGAAAAGTACGTCCTCTCGCGACGGCGGGTCGGAGCGTACTGCCCGGGACAATGCACGTGAGTACACTGCCCGAGCCACCGTCTATGTGTAAAGATGACTTAAATTGAATGAGTCATAAGCGTTCAATGCAAACAAACTGAAATTAATGTTTGATAAAATGATAGGGTTCCAAATGGAAAACACCTCCGATATAATGTTTATAGTAATATTTACTCTAAAGTCCCTTTTTCAAGCGACATGTAATCATTCCTAATCATCAAGTTGACGCAAAATTCGGGGCAATTTCTGCTACGACGAATAAACTGTCTTCTCATACTGATGAATCCATCTCCTTCGACAATCTATTAGCATCTATTAGACGAATGAAACGCAGGAATATTAATCCTTCTTCTCTATTGGATTAATCAACACGCCTTATCCTGAGTCAGCTATACAATACCTCTAGAAATCTCTCAGAAAGCAAATTAGGATTCGATCTACCTACCTAGAGTTAATTAACTGAAATTATCGAATCATTGGAGCTGTTTCTTTTACTAAAGTTATTGTTATTTTCGATGTATTTGAAATGTTATCTACTGAGATTTTAGTTGAGATAATATAGAACGAAAAAAAAATACAGAAAAAACGGGTCTTGAACCAGCGTCAAAAAAGATGCTAAATGGTTGACCCGTGACAAATAAATAAATAAATAAAATATATTTTCCAAAGTATTCGTCGTTTCTACACTAAAAATTATATGATCATAACTCCAGCGACTCAGCCAACGCTTCGCCCAAAAGGGCTCTGGAGGGAAGAGGGCGGGAGGACGCACCGAGAGCCGCCTCCCTTATTCCGCAGACATTGCTGGATGCGAATCAAGGGAGCGCTTGTGCCAACGGGTACACAGGGTCCCGACAAGAGGGGCGCTGGTATCCGCCTCCGCTGGTGGTGACGGTAGGTCGAACATTTAATCAAATAGTGGTGGTAGCTCGCATAATACATGCCTCCTGCAAAGCTTATGCATGTCGTCGTTCGGTAGCATTCAATGTAGATACTGCGTTGTCGTCTAATTTTGGTCAGAGGTGATTGTTCCGATGTAAACCCTGGAAAAGGCTAAGGCAAAAAACCGGGTGACCCGGGACAATGCACGTGAGTACACTGCCCGAGCCACCGTCTATGTGTAATGATCATTAAATTGAATGAGTCATAAGCGTTCAATGCAAACAAACTGAAATTAATGTTTGATAAAATGATAGCGTTCCATATGGAAAACACCTCCGATATAATGTTTATAGTAATCTTTACTCTATAGTCCCTTTTTCAAGCGACATGTTATCATTCCTAATCATCAAGACACCTACTAAGGTATCTTTTTCATTCAAGTTGAAGCTACATTCGGGGCAATTTCTGCTACGACGAATAAACTGTCTTCTCGTACTGATGAATCCATCTCCTTCGACAATCTATTAGCACTCTGCAGGAGACGAATGAAACGCAGGAATATTAATGCTTTCTCTCTATTGGATTAATCAACACGCCTTATCCTGAGTCAGCTATACCATACCTCTAGAAATCTCTCAGAGAGCAAATTAGGAATCGATCTACCTGTAGTTAATTGAATGAAATTATCAAATCATTGGAGCTGTTACTTTATCCAAAGTTATTGTTATTTTGGATGTATTTGAAATGTTATCTACTGAGATTTTAGTTGAGATAGTATAGAACAAGAAAAAAAATTTCAGAAAAAACGGGTCTCGAACCAACGTCAAAAAAGATGCAAAATGGTTGACCCGGGACCACTGCACGAGCCACCGTCTATGTGTAATGATGAATCAAATTGAATGAGTCATAGCTTCAATGCAAACAAACTGAAATTAATGTTTGATAAAATGATAGCGTTCCATATGGAAAACACCTCCGATATAATGTTTATAGTAATCTTTACTCTAAAGTCCCTTTTTCAAGCGACATGTAATCATTCCTAATCATCAAGTTGACTCTACATTCGGGGCAATTTCTGCTACGACGAATAAACTGTCTTCTCGTACTGATGAATCCATCTCCTTCGACAATCTATTAGCACTCTGCAGGAGACGAATGAAACGCAGGAATATTAATGCTTCTTCTCTATTGGATTAATCAACACGCCTTATCCTGAGGCAGCTATACCATACCTCAAGAAATCTCTCAGAAAGCAAATTAGGAATCGATCTACCTACCTGGAGTTAATTGACTGAAATTATCAAATCATTGGAGCTGTTACTTTTACTAAAGTTATTGTTATTTTGGATGTATTTGAAATGTTATCTACTGAGATTTTAGTTGAGATAATATATAACAAGAAAAAAAAATTCAGAAAAAACGGGTCTCGAACCAACGTCAAAAAAGATGCAAAATGGTTGACTCAGACCACTGCACGAGCCACCGTCTATGTGTAATGATGAATCAAATTGAATGAATCATAGCTTCAATGCAAACAAACTGAAATTAATGTTTGATAAAATGATAGCGTTCCATATGCAAAACACCTCCAATATAATGTTTATAGTAATCTTTACTCTAAAGTCCCTTTTTCGAGCGACATGTAATGATTCCTAATCATCAAGTTGACGCTACATTCGGGGCAATTTCTGCTACGACGAATAAACTGTCTTCTCATACTGATGAATCCATCTCCTCCGACAATCTATTAGCATCTATTAGACGAATGAAACGCAGGAATATTAATCCTTCTTCTCTATTGGATTAATCAACACGCCTTATCCTGAGTCAGCTAAACCATACCTCTAGAAAATCTCTCAGAAAGCAAATTAGGAATCGATCTACCTACCAGGAGTTAATTAACTGAAATTATCAAATAATTGGAGCTGTTCCTTTTACTAAAGTTATTGTTATTTTCGATGTATTTGAAATGTTATCTACTGTGATTTTAGTTGAGATAATATAGAACGAAAAAAAAAAACACAAAAAACGGGTCTCGAACCTGCGTCAAAAAAGATGCCAAATGGTTGACCCGGGACAAAAAATAAACAAATAAATAAAGGTTTATTTTGCACAGTTATCAGTAATAATCTACACTTTATTCGACATATTCAAAGCTCCGTGCAAAATGGTTGACCCGGGCCACTGCTCGAGCCACCGTCTATGTGTAATGATGAATTGAATTGAATGATTCATAAGCGTTAAATGCAAACAAACTGAAATTAATGTTTGATAAAATGATAGTGTTCCATATGGAAAACAGCTCCGATATAATGTTTATAGTAATATTTACTCTAAAGTCCCTTTTTCAAGCGACATGTAATCATTCCTAATCATCAAGTTGACGCTACATTCAGGGCAATTTCTGCTACGACGAATAAACTGTCTTCTCGTACTGATGAATCCATCTCCTTCGACAATCTATTAGCATCTATTAGACGAATGAAACGCAGGAATATTAATCCTTCTTCTCTATTGGATTAATCAACACGCCTTATCCTGAGTCAGCTATACAATACCTCTAGATATCTCTCAGAAAGCAAATTAGGAATCGATCTACCACCTGGAGTTAATTAACTGAAATTATCAAATAATTGGAGCTGTTTCTTTTACTAAAGTTATTGTTATTTTCGATGTATTTGAAATGTTATCTACTGAGATTTTAGTTGAGATAATATAGAACGAAAAAAAAAATACAGAAAAAATGGATCTCGAACCAGCGTCAAAAAGATGCAAAATGGTTGACCCAGGACAAATAAATAAATAAATAAATAAAATATATTTTGCACAGTATTCGTCGTTTCTACACTAGAAATTATATGTTCAAAACTCCAGCGACTCAGCCAACGCTTCGCCCAAAAGGGCTCAGGAGGGAAGAGGGCGAGAGGACGCACCGAAGGCCGCCTCCCTTACTCCGCAGACATTGCTGGCTGCGAAGCAAGGGAGCGCCTGTGTCAAGGGGCACACAGGGTCCCGACAAGAGGGGCGCTGGTATCCGCCTCCGCTGATGGTGACGGAAGGTCGAACATTTCATCAAATAGTGGTGGTAGCTCGCATAATACATGCCTTCTGCAAAGCTTATGCATGTCGTCGTTCGGTAGCATTCAATGTAGATACTGCATTGTCGTCTAATTTTGTTCAGAGGTGATTGTTCCGATGTAAATCCCGGAAAAGGCTAAGGCAAAAAACCGGGTCGAGGTACTTCGCGCACTACATAGAGGCGGCTTGGTTCCCTAAGGAACCGGTTCTTCCCATCTTTCTTGAAAGATTGCCAACGATTGATAAATCAGCCCGCCGTGTTCTGCATCCTGTCCAGCCTCATAAATGGGGTCTTGGGCAGGTTGCAGAACGCTGGGCAAGCGTACAACATGGCAGGTCTTATAATTTGCTTATATATGGCCATTTTAGCCTCCAACGACATGTGCGATCCCCTAGCTATCAGAGGGTACGTGCGTTTTACCGCGGCCGCAGCCCTCTGGATAGCCAGGTTAATGTGTTTATGCCACGTTGTGCGCTTGTCCAGCTGCACCCCCAGGTATCTCACATTTGACCTCCACGACCTTGCCCTTAACCTTCAACTTCTGGAGGACTTTCGAGAACTTGAACTTCTTCGAGAAGTTGATGGCCTCGGACTTGGTCGGGTTCACAACGATCTTGTTCTCCTCTAAATACGGGATGATTTCCCTGTCCAGACGGATCTGGACCTGCCTAGCAGCTGCGACGCTGGAGAACGAATGGGCGTATATAGCGGTATCATCCACATATATAGCCGTCTTCGTTCTCTCGCACATAGGGAAATCATACGTATGTAGGGAGTACAGATGCGGTGACAGGCTAGACCCCTGCGGGACACCTGCTTCGATTGGAAACTCCGCGGACCTTGTGCTGTTCACTCTCACCACAAAAGTTCGATCAGTCAAGTACGAGTTCACCAGCCTTACTATGTATGAAGGCATGCGTGCTCTTAGCATTTTACAGATCAGACCCTCAACCCATACCGAGTCAAAGGCTTTCTGCATGTCCAACAGAACCATGACGGTGTTCATCCCTCGGTGAGCCGCCTCTTTCACCTCGTGAACAACCCGGACATTCTGCGAAGTGGTCGAATGACCTGCACGAAAGCCGAATTGTTCAGCGGGGATCATTTTGAGATGCTCCTCGAGGGACATCAAACGTTTTAGGATTATCTTTTCCACTACCTTGGCTACTACGCTCAGTAGCGAGATGGGACGATAGCTATCAAGTTGGTGGCCATCCTTGCCCGGCTTCAGGATAGGCACCACCAGTGCCTTCTTGAGACAATCGGGGTAACACTGCCATCTGATAATTGCATTTATCAGGTGTAGGAGCTGTACCAGGGACTTTCGCGGCAGGTTCTTGAGAAGAATGGCGTCCAGTCCGTCCGGCCCAGGGGCCTTATTCGTCGGAAGTCTTTTAATGACTTCCGTCAGCTCCTCAAAAGTCGCCATGATTTTGGCGAACCTTTGAGGGCCGATAGGGGCGGGCATAGTTCTTCTGAAGTCTTCGGTTTCCCGAGACCTTTCTCTATGACCGTCACTAACGTCCGGCACCCTTTTGTGGACGCTGGCGAAGTGCTCTCCGAACAGTTCCGCCTTCTGGGGATCCGTCACTGCACGATCGGGACCCTTCACTATGGCTGGGACGGGCTCGAAGCGCTTTGTAATGCGCTTCGTCATCCGCCACAGCGAATTGTCCCGAACGTCCAGCTTCTCCAGTTTATTCTTCCACACCGTATCGTTGTGGTCGTTGATTAATTCGGAAATCTGTCTCCCCAGGCGTAGCATATCGTTCTTATGCTCGGGGTTACGTGTGGCTTGTCACTTTTTCCGCAGAGAGTTCTTCAAAGTAATCAACGCCCGAACTTCGGGTGGAACAATATTCCGGTTCCTCCTTACTATAATCTTCTTGACAGCCAGGTCGCGAGCGACCTGAATATCACGAATAAAAGCGAGAGTAACCTCCTCAATTTCATCACGAGAAAGACCGGACTTTATGCAAGTCCGGTCATTCATGACTCTTCGGAACTCGGCCCAGTCGCCATTTCGGTAATCGTATCGGATTACGGGGGGAATATCTTCCCCTCGATACCTCATACTAAATAGCACCGGGTCGTGGTCCGAAGTCATCTCGTGGATGGCCTTGAGTTCACTTAAATTCGCGACATTCATATTGACTATCAAGTCGATAATAGTCGGAGTGGCTCCGTTCCAGGGGTAATGTGTGGGCTCGTCTGAGTGCACAATTACCACGTCGCTGCTGAGAGAGTACTCCCACAGCGTCTTGCCGTTGGCGTTGGGCTGAGATCCACCACTCCACTCAGATCGCCTGGCGCTCAGGTCCCCGACCAGCAACACCCTGTGACCTGTGTTACACAGATTGTCCAAGTCGGACTGTGTGAACCTATCTCTGGGCTGGTTGTAGACTGCGAATACGCAGGTCCCATCAGCCAGTTTTATGCCGACATGTTCGATCGAGCTTTGCTGGGATGGGAGCCGCGTAAACGCAATACCATCCTTGACAAGGATGGCCACCCCCCCCTCACTGCCTGAGGGCGGTCAGCCCTGACAGTGGAGAAGCCCCTAAGTTTGAACCGATGGTCCGGTCGAAGCCAAGTCTCCGATATGAACATCAGGTCCAGTCTATGCCTGCCAATAAAGTCAATAATAAGCGGAAGCTTATTATTGACTGAACTGGCGTTAAACATGCATGCCTTCAAACACTTCTCAAAAATGGTACCGTTGGCTGTCTCCCAGAATCTCCAGGGCAGCCATGGCCTTTTCAAGGGGCGATTTGGCCTGTGCGAGCCTGACGATTAAATCGTCCATGGCTCTGCACAGCTCGCCTATGTTTAGCATCGAGCCAACTTGCTGTATTTTACTAGCTAGCCCCGCTATTTGATTTTGTGCATTCCCCTCTTGTCGGACATACCTGTGTACCGGCGATTGAGGTGGTGGTGTCAGGGGCAGTGAAGGAAGTCCTGCGGCCTGCTGCAGTCTTCTCCCGGCCTCTTCTGGCTTTGCCGGGGGAGCGCTTTGCTCCTGTGTCCTTTTCTGCCAAACATTGACTTTTGGCGGAGGAGCTGGGACGTACCTTACAGGGGCGGGTTTCTTCGATTTTTCCCCCCTCTCCTCGAGGAACTGGATTCTCGCACGATAAACCGGGCACTCTACGCTGCTAGCGGTGTGGGCCCCTTCGCAGTTTACGCACACTGCCTGAATCTCGCGAGCCATCTTACACTGATGCGTAGGATGGCTTCCCGCGCACTTCAGACAGCGTGCAGCACGCTGACAATTCGACGTGGCATGCCCCCACCGCTGGCATCGGTGGCATTGCACAATCGCACGCTCATTTTGCCGCATCTCCCAAGAGATGCGGATGTGCTGCAGGACTCGCACCTGCTTCTGCAATTGTGACAATGTCACGTCTCGTGGAGTAGTGATAAGATAGAGCGGCCTATGGCGCGTTCTCATCTTCATCATCTTCTCAACTCGGATTCCGTGCTTCTCCAGCATCTCATCTTTGAGATCATGGTGACTCACGTCCGAGTCAAGTCCTCTTAACACGAACGCATGCGTCCGGTCTTTCGGCAACGTATAAGTGTGGAACTCGATGCCTGTCGATTTGAGAATATCGATCATCTTCGACCGATCATCCTCGTTCTGCGTGAAGACCTGAGTCTCATTAGTGGAGTGCTTCAGATTGAAGTCTCCCTTGAGCTCAGACTTCATTTGGACCGAGAGTGATCGGTCCAAGTTGAGTCGACCCTGGATGACGATCGGAGGCAGCATTTTGCCTTGCTTAGGCTTTGCTGCCTCCTTTCTCAGGGGTTGAGTTTTCTCGAGCTTTTTAGCTGATCGTTTCACAGAACGCTTCGAGCCCTCTGAGAGGGACTCGTCCTCATTAAGGGACTCATAAGCGTTCTGTGTAGGCACGGGTTCCACACTTACCGTTTTTCTCGCTTTAACGGGGGCCTTCGGTTTAACGAAGCCATCCTCGTCTCCGCTGGATTTCTCAGGGAGAGGGGGGAATTCATCTCGAACCCTTACCCTGTTTGGCGAACGTATCAGCCTCCGCGTCTGCTGGAGCTTCTGAAGTTCTTGGTGATGTACCTCCTGGTATTTCTTCGTGTAAAAACGGCGAATCTGCTCTTCTACTGCCGATCTTATGAGAATATCTGGCATTTCCTCCAGCTCTGAGGGCTTCAAGAAATCATGCCTCCTATTCAGTGCGATTTTCGCCTCTACTCTTCGCTCAACGTCTTCTTTGAGTTCTCTGATTCTAGCGTCTATGCTGTCGTGCGTGTTTAATATCTGCTCATCTCTGGATTTCCTCCTAGGGAGTCGGCGCTTCTCCCTCCCCTCATCATTTGAGCTGTCGGAGTCTGAGCTCAAGAATTGCACCTTTCGTGGTGATTCTCTTGCTCTCGACTCCAACAGCTTTTTATTCTCGGAGAGCTGCCTCTCGTATTTATCTTTACGAGCCTGCTCCTCGACTTTTCGCTTCTCTTCGATGTTTGCCTTCTCCTCCCGCTTCCTGGCTGCTTCCTCCTCCTGCGTCTTCATGCGAAGAACCGCTTTCTGGAAGCCCACCAGCAACGGGGGATTGGCTTTTGGCGAAATTTTTCCGTTATCGCCCGTCTCCATCGTAGTAATCTTATCGAGATCATTTTCGTCGTTCCCCACACTTTCCGAAAGTGTTGGCGAAATTTTTCGGATAGCGCCTTTCCCGACACTTTCCGAAAGTGATTGCAAATTTTTGTTGTTCACCACACTTTCGATAGTAGTTTGCATTTTTCCTGGCTTTTCGATGTTCAGCACAGTTTCCATTTTCGGGCGGTTCACCACCCTTTCCGAAATACTTGCAGAAATTTTTGAAATTTCTTCGCAAGTTTTCCCCACACTTTCCAAAGGTGATGGAGTTATTTCGGGATTTGGATCATTCACCACAGTTTCCAATTCTAAGTGGTTCGCCACACTTTCCAAGTCTTGCATTATTTTTCTCGGGCGCATTCACCACAGTTTCCATTCTTTCATCCCGAATAACTTCTGATCCGGGAGAGCTGCAGGGGATTGGGGGTGGTTTCTCCATCTTTCGGCCCATTTCCTCTTCTACTAGCGAATTCCAATCCGTAGTCGGAAACGGGTCCGAAAGCGATTCCCCTATATATGAGGTATGCTCTCCTCGGGTCAGAAATTTCTCTCCGTAATGGACAAGTGCCTGGACTTCCTGCAGCGGTGGCTGGGTGCAGGCAGGTGTATCTGGGGACGTGGGCCGTTCTAGACCCTGGGAGTTGCCTTCCGGGGGCTGAAGAGCGCGCTTCTACCTACTCGATCCAGCTTCGACGCGCTCACTGCCGACGGTTGGTTTCTCCCAGGGGTGGCTCTTGGCATAGTCAGAGCACCACTGTGTCCAGGTCTGCGAGGTATCTTGCTGATCTTGAGTTTCGGGTGAGGGGATGATCTTCGGTGGGAACGCTTCTGGTGTGGGTGAAGTGTCGGAAAATTCCTCTAGCATTGATTTTAGCTTTAGATTGAACTTTCTCTTCTCTTCTTGTTCAAATTGAGAGACGAAAATATCTATGTTGCTGAGAGGTTGGTGGGGGAGGGGTGGCTCATCCTCGTTCTCGGAAGGCTGGGCGGGTGTGCGTCTATCCGGCGCCAGCACCCTGGGGTCCGAGTGGGGGGAGGGATGGTCCTGCTCGTTCTCCGCGTTTGTCTCAAGTATCGGACTTGAGCTCGGGCCCTCATCCTGCTCTTCTCTCGAGTTGAGCGGGGTGCTTGAGGTCATTTTTCGGGAGGGATGATCATCTCCCGAATACTCGACAGGCCCCTCCTCAGGGGTGTCACCCCAGATGTCGATTTCAGCTTCCGTAGTCTTGCAGGCAACGATCCTCGCGGATCTACGGGAGCCTACTTTAGCCTCTCCGGCGTTCACCACACTTTCCATTTTTCGGAGAGCGTGACCGGAGGGCTTCTGGGGTTCAGCTAGATGAACGTTCACAACCCCCTGAGGACATACCGGTACAGAATTGGACTCACCCGGTATGGTTTCGGAGGATGGGATGTTTTCGGGGGCCTGCGAGTCGGTGCTTTCTTCTTCGGTGGCCCTCAGGCGCTTGTCTGGGGGACTCTCCGCCGAAGAGGTGGACGTCTCCACAACTTTACCACTTAGTGTCCTATCACTTTCGGGTTTGTCACTTTCAGTTGGCTTTGTTACTGTGTCCTGGGTTTCGGGTGGTGGCACTCTGACTTCTTGGTGAAGCACAATCTTCGAATTGGGTGTTCTAGGTACAGTCTTCCGCTTCATACTTCTTTTCTCAGAATCACTTCCGGAGGTGGTCGGGGCGTCATCGCCTGGCCTCGCTAGGAGCCGTGGAGGGGCTCTCGCTCTTCCCAGGAAGTTTTTCTTGAGTTTGCCTCCCTCAGAGCCGCTGCTCATGAGGGAGTTTGGGGGCTTCTTAGTAAACACTCAGTCACTCCCGATGGCTTTGTCGATAAAGTTTAATATCGCGTAAATACAGGCTTGGTTTGAATTGCGTTAACCGTATGCGCTGTATCGAAAGTACGTCCTCTCGCGACGGAGGGTCGGAGCGTACTACCCGGGACAATACAGTGCCCGAGCCACCGTCTATGTGTAATGATCATTAAATTGAATGAGTCATAAGCGATCATTGCAAACTAACTGAAATTAACGTTTGATAAAATGATAGCGTTCCATATGGAAAACACCTCCGATATAGTTTATAGTAATCTTTACTCTAAAGTCCCTTTTTCAAGCGACATGTAATCATTCCTAATCATCAAGACACCTACTAAGGTATCTTTTTCATTCAAGTTGAAGCTACATTCGGGGCAATTTCTGCTACGACGAATAAACTGTCTTCTCGTACTGATGAATCCATCTCCTTCGACAATCTATTAGCATCTATTAGACGAATGAAATGCAGGAATATTAATCCTTCTTCTCTATTGGATTAATCAACACGCCTTATCCTGAGTCAGCTATACAATACCTCTAGAAATCTCTCAGAAAGCAAATTAGGAATCGATCTACCTACCTGGAGTTAATTAACTGAAATTAACAAATAATTGGAGCTGTTTCTTTTACTAAAGTTATTGTTATTTTCGATGTATTTGAAATGTTATCTACTGAGATTTTAGTTGAGATAATATAGAACGAAAAAAAAAATACAGAAAAAAGTGGTCTCGAACCAGCGTCAAAAAAGATGCAAAATGGTTGACCCGGGACAATGCACGTGAGTACACTGCCCGAGCCACCGTCTATGTGTAGTGATCATTAAATTGAATGAGTCATAAGCGTTCAATGCAAACAAACTGAAATTAATGTTTGATAAAATGATAGGGTTCCATATGGAAAACACCTCCGATATAATGTTTATAGTAATATTTACTCTAAAGTCCCTTTTTCAAGCGACATGTAATCATTCCTAATCATCAAGACTCCTACTAAGGTATCTTTTTCATTCAAGTTGAAGCTACATTCGGGGCAATTTCTGCTACGACGAATAAACTGTCTTCTCGTACTGATGAATCCATCTCCTTCGACAATCTATTAGCATCTATTAGACGAATGAAACGCAGGAATATTAATCCTTCTTCTCTATTGGATTAATCAACACGCCTTATCCTGAGTCAGCTATACAATACCTCTAGAAATCTCTCAGAAAGCAAATTAGGAATCGATCTACCTACCTGGAGTTAATTAACTGAAATTAACAAATAATTGGAGCTGTTTCTTTTACTAAAGTTATTGTTATTTTCGATGTATTTGAAATGTTATCTACTGAGATTTTAGTTGAGATAATATAGAACGAAAAAAAAAATACAGAAAAAAGGGGTCTCGAACCAGCGTCAAAAAAGATGCAAATTGTTGACCCGGGACAAAAATAAATAAATAAATAAATGTTTATTTTTGCAAAGTTAGCATTTTGTCTACACATCGTTTAGTATACAGAAACTCCGTCCTAAGCTCAACTCTTCGCCCAAAAGGGACCAGGGGAGAGGAAGGGTCGGGAGGACGCACTGAGAGCCGCCTCCCTTCCTCCACAGACATTGCTGGCTGCAGAGCAAGGGAGCGCTTGTGCCAGGCGGCACATAGGGTCCCGGTCAGAGACGCTTGTGTCCATCCCCGCTGGTGTTAGCGGTTAGCCGAGTATTCCAAACGATAGTGGTTGCAGTACGTATGATACATGCCTCCTGCAAAGCTTATGCATGTCGTCGGTCGGTAGCATTCAATGTAGATACTGCATTGTCGTCTAGTTTGATCAGAGGTGGTTGTTTCGTGCTACCCCGGAAAAGGCTGATGCAAAAAACCGGGTCATGGTACTTCGCGCATTACATAGATGCGTCTTGGTTCCCTAAGGAACCGGTTCTTCCCATCTTTCCTGGAAGATGGCCAAAGATTGATATATCAGCCCGCCGTGTTTGCGGGGCTGATTATCATGTATTCTGAGTAGGGTAAGGTCTCGCGTTAACGGACTCTTGGAGAGGTGAAACCTGTAGAATCTCTCCGACAGGTTTTTAACATGTGTCGGGATGGAGTCGACGCCAGCAAGGGCGCGCAGCGCATCCAGTCGAATGTATCTGTCACTCTTGGTGATGATACGAAGCACTTTGTTCTGCATCCTGTCCAATCTCATAAAAGGAGTTTTGGGCAGGTTACAGAACGCTGGGCACGCGTACAACATGGCAGGCCGGATCATCTGTTTATAAATGGCCATCTTGGCCTCTAGCGACATGTGTGAACCTCTGGCTATCAGGGGGTACGTGCGTTTGACCGCAGCCGCTGCCCTCTGGATAGCCAGGTTGAAGTGTTTGTGCCACGTTGTACGCTTGTCGAGCTGTACTCCCAGGTATCGCACATTGGTCTTTACCTCCAATGCTTTGCCCTTGACCTTCAACTTCTGCAAGACTTTCGAGAATCTGAATTTCTTGGAGAAGTTAATGGCCTCGGACTTAGCCGGATTCACCACGATCTTGTTTCTCTCCAAATACGGAATGATTTCCCTGTCCAGACGGGTCTGGACCTGCATAGCAGCTGCGACGCTGGAGAACGATTGGGCGTATATCGCGGTATCATCCGCGTATATAGCCGTCTTCGTTCTCTCGCACATAGGAAAATCATGCGTATGTAGAGAGTACAGATGCGGGGATAGGCTAGACCCCTGCGGGACACCTGCTTCGATAGGGTACTCTGCGGATCTTGTGCTGTTAACCCTCACCACAAAAGTACGATTCGCGAGATAAGAGTTCACGATCCTTACCAAGTATGAAGGCATGCGTGCCTCCAGCATTTTACAAATTAGACCCTCAATCCACACGGAGTCGAAGGCTTTTTGCATGTCCAACAGGACCATGACTGTGTTCATCCCTCGGTGAGCTGCCTCTTTTACCTCGTGAACAACCCGGACAATCTGCGAGGTTGTAGAATGACCTGCACGAAAGCCGAATTGCTCATCGGGGATCATTTTGAGTCTCTCCTCGAGGGAGATTAACCGTTTCAAGAGAATCTTCTCAACTACCTTGGCGACAACGCTCAGTAGTGATATGGGGCGATAGCTGTCGAGTTGGTGGCCATCCTTGCCTGGCTTCAAGATAGGTATTACCAGTGCCTTCTTCAGGCAATCTGGGTAACACTGCCACTTGATCATTGCATTTATCAAATGAATGAATTGGACCAGGGACTTTCTCGGCAGGTTCTTGAGCAGAACTGCGTCCAGCCCATCCGGCCCAGGCGCCTTGTTTGTCGGAAGCCGTTTAATGACTTCCGTCAGCTCCTCATAGTTCGTCAAGATTTTGGCGAGCCTATGAGGGCCGATAGGGGCGGGCATCGACTGTCTAAAGTCGTCTGTGATACCAGACTTTTGTCTCTGCCCGTCACTAACGTCCGGCGCCTTTTTATGGACACTGGCGAAATGCTCACCAAACAGTTTCGCCTTCTGGGGATCCGTCACTGCACGCACGTCACCCCTCACTATGGCTGGGATGGGCTCGAAGCGCTTAGAAATGCGCTTCGTCATCCGCCACAGAGAGTTGTCACGTACGTCCAGCTTCTCCAGTTTGTTCTTCCACACCGTATCGTTGTGGTCGTTAATCAACTCTGAAATTTCTCTACCTAACCGGAGCATGTCGTTCTTATGCTCCGGAATTTTTGTAGCCTGCCACTTTTTTCGGAGAGAATTTTTCAGAGTGATTAACGCCTGAACTTCGGGTGGAATCACATTCCGGTTACTCCTGATAATAATTTTCCTGACAGCCCGATCGCGAGCGATCTGAATATCACGAATTAGAGCAAGTGTTATATCCTCAATTTCGTCGCGAGGAATGTCGGACCTAATAACTGACCCGGGACAATGCACGTGAGTACACTGCCCGAGCCACCGTCTATGTGTAGTGATCATTAAATTGAATGATTCATAAGCGTTCAATGCAAACAAACTGAAATTAATGTTTGATAAAATGATAGGGTTCCATATGGAAAACACCTCCGATATAATGTTTATAGTAATCTTTACTCTAAAGTCCCTTTTTCAAGCGACATGTAATCATTCCTAATCATCAAGACACCTACTAAGGTATCTTTTTCATTCAAGTTGAAGCTACATTCGGGGCAATTTCTGCTACGACTGTCTTCTCGTACTGATGAATCCATCTCCTTCGACAATCTATTAGCATCTATTAGAGGAATGAAACGCAGGAATATTAATCCTTCTTCTCTATTGGATTAATCAACACGCCTTATCCTGAGTCAGCTATACAATTCCTCTAGAAATCTCTCAGAAAGCAAATTAGGAGTCGATCTACCTACCTGGAGTTAATTAACTGAAATTAACAAATAATTGGAGCTGTTTCTTTTACTAAAGTTATTGTTATTTTCGATGTATTTGAATTGTTATCTAGTGAGATTTTAGTTGAGATAATATAGAACGAAAAAAAATACAGAAAAAACGGGTCTCGAACCAATGTCAAAAGTGATGTCAAAATCGTTGACCCGGGACAATAAATAAAATAAAATGAATAAAGATTTATATTTACAAAGTTAACATTTTCTCTACACATCAGTTGACATACTACAAACTCCGTCCTAAGCTCAATTCTTCGCCCAAGAGAGAGGAAGGGTCGGGGGGATGCACTGAGAGCCGCTTTCCTCGACCCGCAGACATTTCTGGCTACGGAAGAGGGGAGCGCTTGTGCCAAGGGGCACATAGGGTCCCGGCGAGGGGGCGCTAGTGTCCGCCTCCGCTGGTCTTAGCGGTTGGCCGAATATTCCAACTGATAGTGGTTGTGGTACGCATGATACATACCTTCTGCAAAGCTTATGCATGTCGTCGTTCGGTAGCATTCGATGTAGATACTGCTTTGTCGTCTGATTTTGTTCAGAGGCGGTTATTTCGAGCTGAACCCCGGAAAAGGATGAAGCAAAAAACCGGGTCAAGGTACTTTGCGCAATATATAAAGGCGATTTGGTTCCCTACGGGGGTCTACGTCAATTGGTCGAAAGTCCACTTATCGAAAGTCATTTGGTCGAAGTCAATTGGTAGAAAGTCAGTTGGTCGAATACGTCAATTGGGCGAATACGTCGATTGGACTAAATTGGCCGAATACGTCAATCGTACTAAATTGGCCGAATACGTCAATTGGACTGAATTGGCCGAAATATATTTTTGGCAATCTATAATTTAAAACTTGCTCCTCATACAATCGGTTAGGATATTTGATCTGACTTTCTTTCCTTCTCCTCACTGACCCCATCACTAACCTCTACTGACACAAATTCTTAAATAAAATGAGCAATTATTCTAAATAAACTTTATCATTAGAACTTATTTTTATTCTTCAACAATCAATTACAGTACATATATTTTGTATCAAATCAAATATTCTATGTGCGATACTTCGCAAGTAATCGATTGGTTCGGTCACTTCAAATTCTTGGACAACAGATTTTATTCTATTGTCTAGATCGACATATATTTTTACTCTTTTTGCTTCATTTCCAGCCAACGTCTGTTCAATTTTTCTTTCAAAATATTGCTGTTCCTTCCTTATGCTTTTTAATATATACCATATAGAAAGTTGACTATAGAAATCAAACTATCGAACCTCCTATGCCATGCTTCCAAAGCATTATTTGATTTAAGCAAATCATTCTTGACTCGATCATAAACATTCCAAACATCGATAGCAAAATCTGGTTTCCCACGTCTTTTTCCTCTTAGGCGACCTATATATGTATCTTCGAAGTAGTCTAAAACAACACATGCTTCTGGAGGAAAAACTTCGAAGAGAAATTCGAAATATTTTACAACCTGGTCACATGGAACCTTTATTGCGAACTGCACGTCAGTAGCATAGATACCCTGCAATCCATTTTTCTGTATGTTCTTATAAACATTCTGACTAAGGTGGAATAAACAACCTCTAATATTGATATTTTTAAACGAATCATGGAAAGCATTAATTGCTCCAATTTCAAAATCACATATTACAGTATTTAGATTAGAAAAATCAGTTTGATTTTTCAAAATGTCTATCATAGTCTTGTAAGTTTGTTTCTTCTTATTGGATAATAATGTGTATATCAATGGAACAAACAATTCCTTAACATAGGCATGAATGATATAAAGCTGTTTGGACATTTTCGGTGCTACCTTAAAAGTTCCGTCTACAAAACAAACTTGTGAATTTTGAAGCAATTCCAAATTTTTTCGTGTTGAAAAAATCAATATTCCCTCATCATTTTCTCTGAAATCGTGTAATAGGAAATCATCACCGCTTAGAGTAGTTTTGTATTCATCGGGCAAAACGAAATCATTCGATCTTGGGAAAGGTAAATTGTTTCTCCTTCTCTCTCTTAAAACAGATCTTCTCATTAACGAAGTAGATGCCAGATGGTAATATCGAAGCCGTCTCCAGAGTCCCAGAATTCATAAAATCCCGCACAATATTGCTTGTTGAATTCGATGTTTCTCTTGCATTCTTCCTTAGGAGGTTTGCTGTTACTATAGCTTCTTTTGGTAAAATTCCGTTAACTAATAGCCACAAGGTATCAACAGAATTTTTACGTAGTTTGTCCTGAACAAAAAATCCAAATGAAATTTTTGGCGGTCTCAACTAATTTCGGAGATATGGGCCTATTTTTGAGTGATAACTGTCATTTTTCAGGACACATTTCTACCGCGGAAAAACATTCAAAATTCTTCCTTCTTTAAACTAACAATGTGCACACCCTAATTGACCTGTTTCACACTCTTTCATTATTTGAAACATTTCACATAAATGTGTGTAGGCTCGTCAGAGTGTACAACTACCACGTCGCTGCTGAGCGAGTATTCCCACAGTGTTTTGCCGTTGGCGTTGGGCTGAGAGCCTCCGCTCAACTCAGGACACCTGGCGTTTAGGTCCCCGACCAGCAACACCTTCTGACCAGTGTTACACAGGTTGTCCAAGTCGGACTGCGTAAACCTATCTCTTGGCTGATTATACACCGCGAACACGCAGGTCCCGTCAGCGAGTTGGATGCCCACATGCTCTATCGAGCTCTGCTGTGGCGAGAGACGCGTGAACGCGTTGCCATCCTTGACAAGGATGGCCACGCCCCACCCTCACTGCATGAGGGCGGTCCGCCCTGACAGTAGAGAAGCCCTTCAGTTTGAATCTATAGTCCTGTCGAAGCCATGTCTCCGAGATAAACATCAGGTCTAACTTTTGCCTGCCAATAAAGTCAATAATAAGCGGAAGCCTTTTAACTCTGTTTTTTACTGAGTTGTGAGCGATCTGTCTAAATTTAGCCTCTCCTGAATTACGATAGGGATTAGCATCTTGCCTCTTTTGGGCTTACGTTCTTCTTTCTGGGGAGGCCGTTTTGATCGACGTTTCTTCGGTCTCGAAGCTCTCTCCGAGTCCTCAGAGAGGGTTTCATCCTCATTTAGAGACTCGTAAGAGTTCTTCGTAGGCATGGGTTCCTTGCTTGGCATGGTTTGTGCTTTTGTTATTGTTACGAGATTGATAAAAGCCCCCTAGCTGCGCCGCTGAGTCCATTCCGCGGACGCCTCATCCATAATTAGTTCCAAGAAGTGTTTATTTGGATGGATCGTTTTCTGTAATGCATGAATAGACTAGATAACGGAGCTGCCGCGTCGTCGCTCAATTCCTGGAAATGTGTAGAAGTTCTCCGTTTTGAGTATTCTCGAATCTTCGCGTTTAATCCAGTCTACTCGATGAGCACCTATATAAACGGAGACGTTTGACTGGGAAGGAAGTTTTTATGAAGAGAATTATTTTAAGGAGATTAGAAAGTGATAATAAGCAGAAGTGTTTGGAATATTTAGCTAGTTGTATTGTTGTATAGATAGATCTAAGTGTTTTATTAGTCAGTGAAGTGTTGTATGTTTATTTATATTGAAGTTGGAAAATAAACAGTTTAGTAGTGTGCTCGGCCTATTATTTAGCAAAACGTAACATTATTTTCGGCTTGACGAAACCATCCAAGCCCGTGTTCGCTTTTGCTGGGAGAGGGGGGAAATTATCTCTTACCCGGTAGCTGTTCGGAGACCTTATCAGTCTCCTCGTCTGACGGAGTTTCTGGATTTCACTGTAGTATATTCCCTCATACTTCTTCGTGTAGTATTTCTTTATTTGCTGGACCAAGACAGTTCTGATTATCGTGTCTGGCATGTCCTTTATCTCTTCTGGCATCTCAATCTGAGTATTTGTGAAGGAATCGACTTTGTCCTGGACTTTCTTCTCGACTAAGTTTTCGAGATCCCGAATCCGTTTATCGATAGTCTCTATCGTGTTAAGAGGGGTGTCTTCTCGGGACCTCCTCCTTCTGATGGTCCTTCTCATGGTTTCCGAATCGGACGTATCGGAATCCGACGTGGAAAGTGGAATTTTCCTAGGTGTTTCCTTGAGCCTTGCTCCCAGGAGTCGAGCTTTTTCGGTTATTTTCTTTTCAGCCTAGATTTTCTTCGCTTCTTCCTCCTGTTTTTTACGCAGGAGCTGTGCTGCGTGTTCAGCCTTCTGTTTGGCGGCTTCTTCTTCTTTCCTTGTCTTCAAGGGAAGCACAGCTCGCTGGAAGCCCACTAACTGCGGTGGAGGTAGTTTGGAAGAGTCCCCTTCCTTTTTCTGTACGTTCACCACCCTTTCTATTTTCCTGGCGTTCACCTCACTTTCTTTCCATTTTTTGATACTTTCCAAATGTGTTTTTGTGCCTTAGCCAGCCACACTTTCCGATTGGGTGTTCACCACCCTTTCCAATCTTCCATTCACCACACTTTCCGTTCAACTTGCCTTGATTTTTGGGTTTCGCCACACTTTCCATTGAGGTTTTCGCTACATTTTCCATATTCAGGTTCGACATACTTTCCGATGAACTTGAAAAATTCTTTCCATTCACCACCCTTTCCGATGTCTTCTTCGGCACAGTTTCCAATCTTGCCTTCAGCACACTTTCCAAAAGTATTGGTGATTTAGGCGAGTTAGCCACACTTTCCAATTTTCCTTCGGTGTTTATTTCCTCGGAGAGTGCAGCCCCGGAGGTCTGCTTCTGGCTGTGGGTGTTTCGAGTGGTTTCCTTTTAAACCAGCTCATTACAAGTTTTCGTCGGAAACGGGTCCATATTGGTTTTCCTATTTTATATATAGGGGTCCCTCTGACCCAAAACAAATTTTTCGCCCTCGTGTACCAGGACTCGCACTGTATACTCCCCGGCGGCGGTGGAGGATGGGATCGGCGACAGGAATCCTCCTACGGCGCCTTCCTCTTGTCCTAGTGCGAGGGAGTCGTCACCGAACAGACTGAAAGTGTTTCGAGGCCTGCTCGACCCGACCTCTACGCACTCTCTGCTGCCCGGGAACTTGTCTCTCGCATTTTTAAAGTTATATTATTGTCTGCCTATCAAATTGGTCATAGGCAGACTGCCATTCACTCCAAGTTGGTTGGAAAGTGTGGCGCAAGTCCTTGGCTTCTAATGGAGGTGTATTGTCCATCACTCTCAGATTTTTACGGAATATTTCCAGTGGATCGTTTAGAGTGTTTTCGCCACCGTTTCTGTATGGTTCAGAGTGTTATGGGAAGTGTGGTGAACCATTTCGGTCTCCCCAGATCTGAAAGTACTTTTGAAAGTGTGTTGCACTGGACTTAGCGCAACATCAGCTCTCTTGGCGTCTTTGGACAAACAGATTCGGGAAGTGTGGCGAACGTTACTCACGACTTCTTCGTTTCTGCAGTTTGCGGTTTCAGTTTCGTTTGCTATGTCGCTAAAGGCTGCATCCGCTTCGTGGGGGTAGAGTTGAAGTTTCTCGTCATCATCGTGGGAGAAGGGCTGCTGTCTTTCTAAGCTTTCCGGGTGGGGGGAGGGTTGATTTCCTCCACTTTTTGCGTTGGGTTCTTCGGCTTCCTGGACGGCTTGGGGACTGCTCGAAGAATCAGAGTCGATGGGTGTTGTTGGAAGTGGTGATGCGGTGGTGGGAGCGGTATCCTGTTGCACTTTCTCCGGAGGATCAGCTATAATAGGGCTGGTGCTGTTGCCATCGATTTCAACAGTGTTGTTATTCGGCGTGCTACTCGTGGCCGTCGGTTTCTTGGGGGACTTGATGACATCGATGTCTACCTGAGGTGGGTCCTCAGGTGTGGTTCACCAGAGATCGAAGTCCTGGGGAGTGCTGCCGCAGGCAACTATTCTGGAAGAACGTCTTCTCCCTACGGCTATGTCGCTGTTAGCCACACTTTCCATTTTCGTGGCATCTTCAGAGAGGGGTTGGGTGTCTGCAGCATCATGGACAGGCACATCCCCATCACATACCACTGACTCACCCTGTATGTCTTCAGCCTCCTGGGTGGGGACCTGGACTTTCGTTTTCTTGTCTGGAGGTTGCAAATGCTGTGGAGGCTGCATTAGATCCAGGTCTTCTTGTTAGCTTCGATATCGATGGTGCCCTGGCTCGACCAAAGGGGTTGTTTCTGGTTCTTCCTTCCTCCGAGCCGCTGCTCTTGAGGGAGTGATGCCCCAAGACGTGGGGAGGTGTCCTATACAGGCGTTTGATGGCACTCGCAATAAGGGTTATATTTGAATTTTATTATTGGCAGCAATTGGCTTCTGCGCTCTAGCAATAAAATACGAAAACACGTCCGATTGCGACGACGGTTCGGACGGTATTACCCGAGAATACACGTGAGTATACTGCCCGAGCTACCGTCTATGTGTAATGATGAATTAAATTGAATGAGTCATAAGCGTTCAATGCAAACAAACTGAAATTCATATTTGATAAAATGATAGTGTTCCATATAGAAAACACCTCCGAAATAATGTTTACAATAATCTTTGCTCTAAAGTCCCTTTTTCAACCGACATGTAATCATTCCTAATCATCAATGACACCTACTAAGGTATTATTTTCATTCAAGTTGAAGCTACCTACATTCGGAGCAATTTCTGCTACGACGAATAAACTGTCTTCTCGTACTGATGAATCCATCTCCTTCGACAATCTATTAGCACTCTGCAGGAGACGAATGAAACGCAGGAATATTAATGCTTTTTCTCTATTGGATTAATCAACACGCCTTATCCTGAGTCTGAGTCAGCTATACCATACCTCTAGAAATCTCTCAGAAAGCAAATTAGGAATCGATCTACCTGCAATTCACCAAGGTCTTGGATGGTAGTTGGACCCTCTGCTCAATTATTATTATTATTCTTATTTGGACCTATACAGCAGCAACAACGCTTGTGAAAGAATGGACATATATGGCGGTATCATCCCAAATAAAGCCATACAGGTGTCCTGTAGGACACTTGCTTAAGTTGAATTCGCTAACGTGGTTGTATTGTTTACTCTCACCAAGTCCATCCAACAGGGTTAATCAGCACCTCCAAGTATGATGATCCACATGGCGTCAAAAACTTTCTTCATGTTCAGCAAAATCATGACTGCATTGAAATCCATCTCAAAAAAATCCCATCCACTACCTTTAGCAGCGAGATGGGTCGATAACTTTCAAATTTATGACAATTCTCACCAGGTTTCAGGATGGTAATTATCACAGCCTTCTTCAGACAATCTGGGTTAACCTGCCACCTGAATATGGCATGGTCACGGGGGTCGTGACCCCCAAAATAGTCTACAATTGAAAAAAAAAAACTAATAAAACTTGACGGTATACCTACATTTTAAATAAATTACTATGGCTAACTTCGAACCAATATAATAAAAAAATATTGGAATGACAACCAAGATGACAGTTCATATATATATATATATAGATAATTGTGACATTCTAATTGAATTGTATTTTAATGTCACGTTGAAATAAACCTTCGTTCTCTTCTGGTTCAGACTAGTTTATCAGGTTATGGGCCTTTTGCTGATTTGAATTGCTAGTGTTGAAGCAAAGTTTATCAGGAAACCTGTACCGATTAAGTAAGTCGTAGGACTGTTTGAACATGGCAACTTTCAATACGGCAGGAGTTTCTATTGAAAAACTTCTTGGGCTGGAGACGATTCAGGCTGTTTTGGAGCTGGAGTATCTATGGACTGACGTTGTGGACGTGAAAGTTGATAGTGATGGAAAAGTCATATCTCAAGTGGAAGGAACGAAAGACAGAAAAGCGCGTGCGAAGATTAAATTAGCGATTGATCCTTCCCTTTAATCCCATCTCAAGGGCAGAGACACCGCTTATGACTTGTGGAAATGTGTTGAGGATCTATTTGCAGGTAAGGGCTTGAATCGCAAAGTTAGCCTTTTGAGAAGATTGTGTAACATCAAGCTCACCGACTGTGAATCCATGGCCGAGTATGTGCGTCTCATTATTTCAACGGCACATCAATTACGTGATGCAGGCTTCGCTTTCGACGAGGAAATGGTAGGAGCTTTCATGCTTGCTGGTCTCACAGAAGAGTTCAAACCCATGATCATGGCGTTGGAAAATTCGGGGTTACAAATTTCAAGTCTCACAATCAAGACAAAATTACTTCAGGAGAACATACCAACTATTAATGAGAATGGAGCTCTTTATACTAATCGTAAGAAGAATCGCAAGCCTCCACAATCACCACCAATGCCATCAATGTCATAATCCTGGTCATTTGAAACGAGATTGTCGTTTACTTCAACCACCGCAACTTTCAAACTTGAATTTGGAGGAAGACTCAGACACAGAAGATGCTTGGTGTACCGTTCTTTCAGCAATCTCAAAAATTACTGCGGGAGATTGGTATTTTGATTCCGGTGCGACTTCTCACATGACCCCTGATTCGACTCCTTTGATTGACGCTCGACCTACAAATGGAAAAGTCAATGATAAATCAATGCAAATTTCGGCTATTGGCAAAGTTCACATTTATCCATCGACTACAGGACAAAGAGTGACACTTCATGATGTCTTATATGTTCCAGAAATCTCAACGAATCTCTTGTCAATTAGCAAAATTTCAAAAATGGGATATAATGTAAAGTTTGATAAATGTGCTTGTTATGTCTACAGTCGAAAGGGAATATTGATTGCTACAGGAGTTTTCGAAGATAATCTGTATCGCCTGCTCCAAGTAGAAACAAACCAAGCGAATTTTTCTACTAACGCACCGATTGAAATTTGGCATCGACGAATGGGACATTTGAATTATGAAGCTTTACAATAATAATACGTAATAATCAAATGAGAACATTGGGAACTCACACAATCGAAAATTGTGACTGTACGAAAAACCAGTTAACGAACTCTATACCTTCTTCACAGTTTATAGCTAAAGAATAAGCTATAAAAAAAGTGTGGCGAAACGATTACATAGGCAACCCGCATACGCATACCGCATTTGATACATATATATGTATCTCTTTCTATCTTATTCGGTATTGACTTTTTGCAAATTTCTCATGGTATAAGGCATAACTGAAATTGATTTGTTGAAGTATATTCATAGACGTCCATATTTGCTAGGCTACATTCGTGAACAAGTGAACCAATGCATAAAATTGGGAATGATGGTAAGTTGTTAATGTTCTTAATAAAAACGAATAAAGCTTAGCACTTCTGGACATACACCCCGAGATAACCCCTGATGTTTCAAAAATAATCACCCGATTTTCTAAAACAATAAGAAAGCTACCTTTCAGTTTGTAACTGATTTTTATCTTAAAACTCATAACATAAAACTTTTATTTTATCTTCATTTCATTAAAGATTATAGCTATACGAGGATATATTGAAAAACTCTTAGCCTACTATAGAACCAAACAAAATTTCAATGTCAAAATATTTTATTACTCAACATATTCTCCTCTTAATTGCACGAAAAAAAAAATTTAATAATAGCAAGTAAAATTTACATACCACCAAGTAAAAATTTGCATACTATATGGGACAAGTATGCCACAAGAAGAATTAGATTCCTGAATTTGATCACTCGCTGTTATTAATGTAATTTGAGGAAAAGCTTTATTAGAAGCAGACTTTTCGTTTTATTGGCCTCAATGAACTTTCTATTTGTAGTGGGTGGTCAGTTTGACAACTACAAATAACTAGTACATTTACCATCACTGAAGAATAATTAATTCTCAAATAACTCATATACTAAAATCTACTAAACAAGATACTTATTAGTAGTTATAATAAAGTAGCAACATTTTTTGATCATTATAGAAATGTTGGTTTACTTGGTCCTATTGAATGACTCACTTCTGGGTGGTTTTTATTGTCTTACCTTCAATATAGCTTTCATTCTATCTTTGGTATCATAATTCACCTGACTCAAATAAAATATTCACCTGCCCTCAGTTTAATTTATTAGTTCTTCAAAAAAAAGGATCATTTGTATTTTTTAATGCCTTATTTTCAGTACATCCATTTTTGTCTCATGTATATTAACTGATAACAGTGATCAGTACAACACCGCAAAATCTCCGGCAAAGAGATGCCCTGTAGACGCATCCACACAGCTCTCAATTGTTGAAATGACAAATGTCGCCGGTTTGACGGAAAACCGTTAGTACTACACCTTATCACGTGAAGAGTTGCGACGGTTATTCCCGATTGATCCCGAACTGGTCGAAAATAAACAAGTAATAAGTTAACACGTTACAGTACTGTAGGAAAACCAAGTTCTGCTGCAAAAGAATTGTTGTATTAGGCCAGTAACACGAGTTTCTGTTGTAGTGATACACTTTTCAGAAATCCAAAGTTAATAAATATGGAAATGAACTTTTTAAGCGCTAGTAAAGTGTTAACCTGGCATTATACAAAGTGAATTACTTAGTGATCGAACTATTTGCTGTCGATAAACAATATTATAGCTACAAACTCATACGTTCAGAATACAAGTTTTTTTTGTGGTAAAATGCTTTTACCTATTAGTTTTCTTATCACAATCTAAAAAAAGTCAGGAAAACGTTTTATTTGGACCGTTTTTTTCCGTGTAGATATATTTATTACAGCGAACCTGCAACGTCTCTACTCTTACTTTTACTCCCTGATGGTTGAATCGGTCATTAGGTATTGCATAATAGTGTGGGGAGGTCTGTATGATAATTCGTTGAGAAAACCGCAATCAACCCTGAATTCCTTATTGAAAATAATATTAAAAAAAAGTAAACTTTATTCTACTGATCAGCTCTATAAGGATGTTGAAATACTTGATACAAGAGGATTATATATTTATCAGTCTTTGATCTGGATGTTTCATAATGAACAAAAATATATCACTCCCAAAACTAAGCAAACTCGATTCGTTGAAAACAAGTCTATGATATTCCTTACCTTCTCGTTTTTGTTGAACTAAAGCCTCGTTACTCACCTTGTTCTCTCTTACCGCTTTTTCTTTTCTTTGCTATTATTATTACTTTCGAAATCTTCAATCTCTTCTCTATTAAATATATTCCTCAATATCATTGAAATCTGTTACTTACCGCTGAACTTGATGAATTAATTATATAAACCACTCCAAACTCATTGCAAAGCCACAATACAAGCATTTCAAATGCTTTGGTGGGTTGTATGTTGTTTGGAAGTGGAACATATACTTGAAAATTAAACTATGTTAATTCTGTAAATTATGGTATGTGAATAAATTGGTAAAAAAAAACATAACAAGAATATAAAAATGCTGCTCATTAACGTTAGACGCCTTTTTGTGGACTCTTCCATTAACTTGACCTTCTGAGGGTCCATCACAGCTCATCACCACAGATAACAGTCACGAACGTCTATTTTCTTCAGTGTATTCTCCTAGCTCTTGTTATTTTTATTGATCAGTTCAGAGATCTCTGTGCCCAGGCGCAGCATTGTTTTTTCCGTTAACCAGCTGTAGTCCCCCTACGAACGACAGCCCTCAGAAGTCGAAACTTGTGCGAGCCAAGGATTAACGAGGTATTACCTTTTAACGTGCGATTCCTCGCATATTCTGCTTATGTTCTGGATCTTGAGTGGTCTGTTATCTCTTTCTAGTAGAATTCTTCAAATTAATCAATTCGTCAATAGCAGCTAGAGGATCGAGAGGCGAACGCTTTACCAGCTTACCACTGGTATGCGTACCTAATTAATTCATGGCTTGGCTCAGTTCCATTAGTCCAACTTGCCGGACCTGTTCCAAAGTACCAGTTCTAGTTCAGGCAAGCTATCCTTAATGCAAAGCGCGTTCTTATAGAAACACTTGGCCAGGTGTTAGGCAAAGGTGACTCCGCAGTCGTATGGGGCTCTTCAATGCTTGCCGACGACAAAACTGCTATTGTTTAGGAAATTTGCGAAACGTTCAATTTAGAACATTCTGCATAAACCACCCAAGTTTTATTCAGGTTAGTTAAAATTGAAAACTTTGGGTCATTTCGCCTGTTTCTTGATGAATTATAAGCAGTTTAGTGCAGTTGATTAGTAGAATATAAGCGAAGTAATCTTGGTGATACAGCGTTTGCTTCCCACCCAGGCGGCCCGGGTTCGATCCCAGCCGCCTGCCACTGAGCTGAAGAGGTTCGGAATTCATTTGTATGTGAGATGTAGGTCCCGGATCTCCCTTGCTCGAACAAGCTCTGCTTTTGAGTGGTTTTTCTACGAAAACCTGGGTGATTTGTTAAAACAAATTTTACAATTTTTTTTACCGAGTCCTAACGCGGCATCGTGGCAGTCAATTCAGTCTAATCAGAAAAAAATACTCTGAACTGAAACTTCAGTGCTACTTCTGACTTGCTTGTATTCAAACACCAAGGTTCTCAGAAGTACCTTTTACTCTAAATGATTGATGGCCAGATGATGTTTGTCTTGAAGGGGAATCATTATTCGTATTTTTGTTCTTAGTTCGAAATTCTCAGTCTTGTTCTGATGTTCACATCCATAGAAATAACTTCCAACAGATAAATTGTGAAAATATGCTGCTTACAAAAATGGTTTATTGAATATATTTTGGGCTCGAGGCATTTCAAAATCAAGTTATCCAGATGAAATATAAACACCAACATCATTTTTAAATGTCTTGAAATGAATCAATTATAAGTAATGATTATTCATGCAGTGACGTTCAAAAAGTTCGCATCATGGCCATCATATGGGAAAAACTCTAGTTCAAAAGTTTTGCCCATATGATGCCAACTCTTTGAAGGACACTGTATAGATAATTTCAGGAGAAAAAAATTATTCAAATAGATAAATAATTTATTATAAACAAAACATTTACATTTAAGTTATGAACAATTTGTTAACATGAACATAATTTTATTACACTGAAAAATAAATGGGTATTTTTTAGTTTAAATACGGAAAACATCAGAATACACAGTATAAGCTAATTAACATAAATAAGAAAAAAAACAATTATGCATAACTCAGTCAAACGAGTCAAACATTAAATATATGGTTCTGACCAATATTTCATGGTACTGGTACTATGTCTTTCGAATAAATTATTGGATTTAACTTTGGAACGCAGCTTTACATCTTTCGGCTTCAACATGTTTTTGTGATTACTCATCATCCTAGATGGAGTTAATATTGACTTTGTACTCAATCCAGTACATTCTAAGAAATGTTCATAAGTAGGTTCATTATGCCGGTAGAAAGGTTTTTCTGTACCTACTTCATCAGGTTTTGTCTGATTATTTTGGAGTTCTAATTGCTTCTTCAATAACTCAACTGAACTTCTATTCAAAATCGGGGGAATTATGTCATTCTTTGCTCGAATGAGTTCCACTCTAGTAGAACAAACCAGTTTTTCGTCTGTTGTGTCATCCGATTTTTCTGTGACTGAATCCGATACTTCACTTTTGACATCTTCATCAACATTATACTCTTCTATTTCACACTCGTCCAATTTGAATTCTTCAAAATTCTGACTCAAGTCAAACTTCTCGAAATTAGGAATTGTGTTAGGTTCTTCTTCCACTGATACATGTTTATCTGAGTTTTGGAGATTCTCAAAACTAGAAAACAAATGTTTACTCAATTTGGATCTCTCAGGTTTCTTTTTGATTTCGTTCAATAACTGTTGATTATTAAATCCTGTGATAAGACTCGAGACTGAAGATCCAATAACAATAGGCCTTCTGATACTCTCCTTTCGATTACTACTCAACTTCAAAATCTGAGAATTATTTTGCACATAATTATCCTGGCTTATTCTCTCTTCTTTTTCTGGTTCTTGTTTTTCCTCAGGAATGATAATTTCTGAAACTTGCGGTAACTTTGGTATTTCAGGCTCACTTTTCTTAGGAGACAAGTTGATAATAGCTTCGGATTTTATGAGAGTTTGCTTGGCCTGTTGTACATTTATTTTTTCAACACATTTTTTTAAGTTTATAGAATCAACATCAGTAGATCTACGCTCAACTCTACTTTTAGGCTTTTCACCCGAGTTTAGTTTACTCAAAACATCTAGTGATGTTGGGGCATTAATTTCCGCTGACACGCAAATTTTTTGGAAAGAAACGTTTTTGCTTTTTGGTAAATTGAGCTCCGATATCGAGCAATACTCAGGTTCACATTCTAAGACGGTTTCATTCCCCTTTTTGATTGGCGATTCCTTGGATGTGTTCTGAATTTTATATTTAGACACCAAATTGGCAGGTTTGGGTGGCAAAGCAGGAGGTATACGTGAAATTTTACTCTTTCTTATCACCTTGCCAGTACCGTCTCCAATGTCAACTTTATCTTCCATATCGACATAGTAATGGTTGAGCGGTGGATTTGGTAGACTCAATGGTCTAGGAGTCTTCTTTTCTTGGGGAGGGGGACTGGAAAATGTCTCGCTACATTTAGTCAAAATCTGCTCATAATCATTACTATATATACTCTGCGGAGTTTCATAGAAGTTGGGTGTTCTCTGAACCGGTGTTTCGTAGTAATCGTGCCCAGAGTTTTGCTTTTCTTTATCATTTTCTTCTGTTAATACCACCTCAACGGGATCTTGTAACTTTTCTTCTTCATCACTGAATTTCACTCTCTTATTTTTTGTGGATTTCCTTTCTATATTGGGCGTTTTTGGTGGTGAGTTTAGAGAATCTTTGATATTTTGCAAGAGTATTTGATTCATGCATTCAAGCACTGGGTTATTTCTGTAAACCCCTCCATGTTCCTCATCTTCTTGGTCGCTAGCACTGGCGTACCAGTTATCGTTTGTTTCTTCATCTGCTTCGAACACTGGAATGGATTCAGTTATTTGCGAAGTTTTTTTTTCGTGTACCTTCGATGCAAAGACTTCATTCTCCTCGGTAGGCTTGCCATTATTTTTAACATAGCTTTCTTTAGCCACTTCAGTGATTTTATTGATGATAGTATCATCGCATTCAGACAGAGATACGGTAGGGCTGGAATCAGTGTCATTTAACATCTCCTGATTCAGGTCAAATATTCCTTCGATGTTCTCAGAAACCAAGCTTATTTTGTCGGTGATGCTTTCTGGTGGTAAGGAATCCAGATTGTCGTAGTCATTACTAGTATTATCTTCATTCGATATCGGACTATTATTATTATCATTTCGTAGCTTCAACACCTCGAAGTAAGTTCCAATGCTTTTTCTGTGCGGAACTTTTTTAGACCGCCGACCAAGTGAATCCTTGCTATTTTTGTTTTTCATATAGATATTTTTCATCGATTCCGTTTCGGATTTGGAGTTGTCCTCAAAAGGACTCTCAGACTTGTTATATCCTTTTTCTGATAAGGTCGCATATGTTTCACTGCTGCTGTCTAGCGACTCGAAATTGGATGACTGGTAATCGGTAACCACGTATTCGGTGCTACTATCGAGGCTTTCTTGTATGGGACTGGACGTGTAATACTGGTTACAATTTTTACAGTATTGGTTTAAGAGTAACCGTTTTATATCATTGGTTTGTTTTTTGATGATATAATCCTTTTCATTCAACTGATGGCTGATGTATTTTTGTTCTTGTCTGAGCCTCGCTTCGAAAATCAACAGCGCTCTCAGGACTTTTGCTAGCTGGTCATCTCTCAGTGATTTTTCTGTGTGGTACTGTTGTTCTTTCTCTTGAAGTCTCCTGGTATATTCTGTCACTAGTTGTCGGCATCTCCTAGTCTGGAATTTTAGAGCTTTTTGGACTATTTCCAGCTCGCCTCGAATTGATGTCACCTCTGATTCGGTATAAGTCTGAAACAAATAAAAATGAATGTTAGTAAAATTATAATTTTCAAAATGCAGAGTTTAATAGTTATTTATGCAACAAGTGCAAAAAGTAAGTGTTTATTGCACTCGACGTGAAAAGCAAAAAGTTATTTATGTAGGTGCGGCACTAGGTGAAGGAAAATGAAATACGCAATTTAAATAAATAATTATTACTATCGATTTCATCATCATAATCTAGTTTTCCATTAATATTAATCATTTTAAAACTTTCACTACTGTAATTGTCAGAATTAAATTTTGACTGACGTTTATTTAACCACAGTTGCATTATAAAAATCAAAATCATAGTAGCCATGAGCGCGTATGTTATCACGAGGTGTGGTCATAGTACAGACAGTTTGCTCTATGCAGGTAGACGGTTTAGAACATAGCGGATCGGTTTTGATTATGGAGTTATTTTCGGGAAGGCATTGTTTGTTCAACTCTGACTGCTACCATTAATACAAAATAATATGAAATATGTAGCTGTTTAAAATGTATGGCCAATCTCACAGAATATCTGCTAAATATGTAGTGGGTTTGAACGTTTATGTTTATCATGATGACAGCATGCACGTTGAGGGAGAATGACAGATGAGTGCAATAAAAATTTTATTGCACTAGTGCAATAAAGAGCTTCTTTTTCCACTGAATATAGTTCAATAAAGATTTGCTTTTTGAATGAATGTAGAAAAAAGGTATTTATAGCGTCTTTATAGTAGTAACCCTTTGAAACCACACCGTAAATTACAATTCAGACTTTTAGTATTTTAGTGACGTTTTTTATTTCCTTTCAAATATTATACTTTATGGCTACTATATTATAGAATATGGTAATTCTATATTCATTATGTGTAAGGGTAAACGAAAATTATAAGGATACCCGTGACACAAAAAAAGGAGAAATCACCAGAAACCACATGACATCAGACCATCAAGAGCGTGCAAATAAAATGAAACAGATCCAATGATATTACCCTTTTTTTGATTTGAATAAATTCATGAATTCATGTAAAACAAGAGATCTGTACGATTTCATAAAACATTTAACTATAGCCATCGACAATAATCTACATATTTGTCAACTATTCATAACATTTTCTACCATGTCTTGCTTTTTCTATAATGCATTGATACTTATTGAGTTAGCGAAGATTGTCTGAAATTCGTAGAGTCACATTTAGAGTCATATAATAATAATACTCCCTCACTCATAGAGTGTGCCCAAAGGCATAGCCTGTGCGGGTAGAGGAAGGCTATTATTATTATTTGCCGTAGTTCCGGGGTGACTTACTGATTTTTGGTGGTGTATTCACTTTTCAGCTGTAGGAGAACCCGGAAAACCTACAGCACCACCCTGAGTGGTCGGCGCACATTTCAAAGCAAGCATCGGACGTCGGGATTGGCATCTGGATAATTTAAATTGCCTATCGACTCCAATGAAATTGAGAAGAATTTTCTCGTTTTCTAGGATTCGAACCTGGCCAAATGCAAGCGGAAGTTTCAATCTAACCGTCTCGCTACCGAGCTCCCTATGTATCAAAGGAATTAATACAGTGCAAAGCCGGTTCTCAAAAATAAAACAAGGACTTCCACATGCAGATGCACATATAGTTGCATAGACACTCGGTCAAAGTGACGTAATGATTAGGTTCTTTCCCAGAGACAAATATACGACAGTTGATTCTAATGAAAATATGAACATGATGTTGAACATCTTGTAGGAGTAAAGTGTTCTCAAGAAAAATTACTGAAAACAAAATACTTATAACTAGTCACGACAATTTCGAACCAGATTAGTGTTCAAGAAAGTACAATTTCGACAAAATAAATATTTTAGCTGTGGTAAAAAAAACGTGTATCGATATAATGACTTAAATACCGATGACGTCACTCTTCCACCAATAGCTAGCCAAATGTGTACAGCCAACAAGATGCACCATACGATATTGTTAATCTTTTATTAAGTAACTTTGTTCTTGTGAAACAGATCTCGTAATCATGAAACAATTACTAATTCGTAGGATAACATTCTTCTTCAAAGAAATATTCTATCATGCCTTGAATATGTCGAGCATTTCTATTTTACGCCACTAAATTTGTCTCTAACTTATTATTTTGATTGTCAGTGCTCGTCTAACATAACGTTTATAGTCCACTATTATCATCTTCATTGAGATCGTCCCAGCGAGTTTAGTCTTCCCTCCCTCCATCGTCTTCCTAAAGATGAGCCAATTATTTTGTCAAACTGTGGAATCTACAAATATGAGAAATAAAGAGAACAGCTTTCTCTCAATTTTTCTCAAATGCTTTGGTTTCGTTAGGCTGTCACATGCCTTGTTGGGAAGGAAGTGTAATGTGAGTTGCCTAGATTCCAATCCCGACGCCTGATGCTTGCTTGGAGTGCGCACCGACCTCCCGGGGTTGGGCTGTAGGTTTTCCGAGTTTTCCTACCACCAAAAATCACTAAAACGCACCGGAGCGCCACGGAAACTAATAATAATAGCAGTCCTCTACCCGCATAGGCTTTGCCTTTGGGTACACTCATGAGTGTTTTTGAGGGAGTATTATTTTAATATCATTAATTATTTTAATGAGGCGGTTTCTGGCTAATTGGTATCACCCAAAGCCACCATTTGAATCACATAAACACAATTATTTGACCAATATATAAATATCAATTTGATCCACAGTAACTTGGGACAAATTTTCACGTCTATATCGATGACTTATTTTTCATTATCAAATTTATCGAAGCATTTTAATCGCATGTTGACATTCAAAAGTAGAAAGTTCCATCAATTTCAATAATCGGAATTTGCCTCGTGGGTAGTATCTTTGCTTTATTGAACAAGGCAATGTCTCGGTCAAGGGAACCGAGTGTATCCGCCAGTGACGGAGAACAAAAAGACGATTGAGGTTTGGTCTGTACGTTAATTCATAGGGTGGTAATCAATTAACACTCGGTATTTAAATGAAGAGATTCTGTAGGATAAAAAATTCCTTCTCGAAAAATGAATGCACAATATATTAATTGGACGTGACTGATCTTTAAACAAAGTCTACAAGTATATCACTTGCATAATTACCTTATGCATAGATACGACTACCATTTCCATGTATACAGTTCAGGTCTTGAATATTCATTGGACCTTTCAGGTTCTGTTTTATAAGAGTTTATGGTTTATCTTATAGGGAAATAGTCATACATGTCATACATTGGCCTACTTTTGGATTTAATAACTGTTTATTACTATTTAATATCAATTGTTTAAACAACTATTCGCATTGACTTTAGTTTAAAACATTACCTAAGGGAAGCTTTTTATAAACGCTCAGTGGTTTGTGAACAACATCCAAAACCGCAATGATCTGCAGCTGTCTTGCATTCGGCCGAGCAAACAAACAAAAAAAAAACAAAATTGAAACCCAAAGTTTTATTGAGACCGCTCTGGCCCATGAAAGTTTCTTCTGGACTACCCTGCAGACGCACCAACCCGTTTCAAACCTACCTAGAATGTCTCTGGACCCTCATTAACCCTTACATAGGTGACATTTTCTAGGGGTTATTGCTGATGCAAATTTGAATAATTACTGTCGAGTGTAGTGCAACTCTATTTAACCAAAGCTTCAGATATTCATTCGCATACGACTATGGAAAAAGTCTTAGGGAAGCGATGCCACAAAATTAGAAAAATGCCTCCTATACTATCTAGAGAAATCTAGTACCTTCAAAAGATGCTTATTCAGTATATCTTACAACCGCAATCACATAATTTCAATAATGAACAGCTGAACAGCTACAAAACGCTGGAGAAAGGATAGAAAGTAATAGAAGACTTGAGGAATATAAGGGCAAGTTTAATAGTTACGAAAAGAGAGGAGGAACCCGTCTCCGAATTTATCTTGAATGAAGATGTCATTCAATTTGTGAAAAAAACTTCAGCAGCTCATAAGAATAATGGTTAAATTACAGTAAATGCAGAGACTGGTCATATATTCAGTTAACCGATGTTGTTTTGCGGTATTAGCATATCATAACTGTGATTCCGATGATGACGCTATTTAGATTAGCGATAGATCTATTCAAATGAGCCTTATTGGCGCGCGAATCAAGCGATTGCTTCTTCATCCAATCATCCGTAGGTACATGGGTTCGAACCTCAGCACAGTCACCGGTATCCTGCATAGCATCACACGTTCAAAAAAACGTAAGGGTTACGTCTTTCCTAGCTCGTACAAGTCTTTCGAAAACTTCTGAGGGTTGCTCGTGAGGGTACAGCCGGTTGAAAGAAATTACAAAACAAAAAAAAATATTGAGAAGATTGTCATGAAAAATTATTGATGACAATATACCTCACACCACGTGACAATATCACCTTTTAGGCAGCCAGCACATTGAGCAACCATGACCGACTGTCCGCGACCGTCCAACTGCGACCAAAATTTCCAACACGTGTATTCTTATCGGATATCTCACACTGAATGATCGTCCTCGACCGGTTTTCAAAGACCATGTTTGAAATTCCGATCTGCTGAAAATTTTGGCCGATCAGTGTGAGCCTGAAAATTTTCATTGTCCCTTTCAATTTTTGGTCGTTGCTGGACGGTTGTTGGATGGTTGCGGATGATCGGTACTGGTCACACGAATCATATCTGGATAACCTTAATTTGAAGTCATATTTATTATATTCTGATGTTGAGAAAGTTACAAATGATCATTTATTCATTAGAGATACCACTTGTATACAAGTTACAAGATCTAAAATAAAGAGTGAAAAGTGTGAACAATCTCCCCTACCAATAATATTTCAGACTACCCTGATTTCGTCAAGGTATCTCAAGAATTTTGTGTGGTTCAATTAATTAAAGGGGCTTTCGTGGCTATAGAGATTATCTATAGAAATGTTTTGAATGTTGACCTAGCCTGTCTATTTCCCAACCGACTATTGTATACAGGTAGATTGTGGATAATAAGCGCTTTTTTAGACATTTGGTGCGGCGCCGGCAGTACAGATTTCAAACATTCTTGAAGCCATATAGATTCACAACTATATTGATGATATCTTTATTGACTCATGGAAGAATCATACTCAGTTAACATACTTTTTTCAAGCCACTTTTATGCATTACTTTTTGTGCTGAAAGGGACACTTTTCTTTGCCGTAACACAATTTATTCAGTTAATGTTAGATACAATCGTTTTTCTAAGGGCGTAATCAAGATTGCACTCGAACTCTTCATGTAAGTAAACCTAACTTTGATAATAATTTTAAAACAGCAAACTTAAAATATTGAACTCATTTTGCGGACATTACAGGTAGAAATTAACGTGGTCGTTATAGTAAATAATAAAAATTGAAGGATATTATTCTGCAAATTGCATATTATAAATTTTGTACAATATCAATATGCCGACTTTTTTAATGGCGAAATAATCCCAAAAATTTCTGCATGACAGAAGATGCCTTCGGCGAAAAAATAGTGAGGAAATGCATTTTTCACCATGAAATTCTGAATAACACTTGAAAATAGAAACTTAGAACAATTTTTGAAATATTGTTCTACATGTGCGTGATTAGACAATTTGGACGAAAGTGATAATAATCAAAAGCAATATTTTTACGAGTATACAGTGTGTTCAAGATAAGGATTAGATAGCATTAAGATCTCGGAAACGGTTGAAGTTACAATGTTGATTAAATTAGAGAAAAGTTACACAATGAAAGGGCTATATAGAGTTTGCAGAAGTAGGTGTACTTTTCGAATAATCTGATATTTTGAATAGTAAACTTTTCGAAATTTATTTTCATTTATTTCTAACGTTATTTTAAAAGATATAAAAAAATAAAAACTATATTTTTATTGCCACTTTTTGAGCTCAACAAGATGACGTCTTCAGATTTTCACTATGACGTTTCGTTTCCGAAGAACCTCTATCAATTTTTTTTCAAATACGACCCTGTTATTTTTATTACAAAATTCAAAATCATTTTTTATTCTGAAATACGTCATATATCATTCATAGTTTTGGTTGTCAATTCATACTCTAATTACTTGTTTTTATGAGTAACTTCATCAGTAGGATTACTAAACTCTTTAGTAATCCTACTATCTAGGAATGAAATTACTAGTGTGGTGAAGGGCAAAACTATTTTTTGTTCTCATTGAGTGACACTACAGGCTTCCAATACCCAATTTTCTTCTTGTTTTTATAATACTGAACAAAAATATGTGCATTTGACAAAAAACATATATTGAATAGTTAATGGAAACAAAACAGAAAGGATATACTGTTATAATATTTTCAAAATACGTGAGAATCGGGTAAATATTTCAAACTCACGGAATTCAAAGGAGTTTTCATTGTATATAGATAGATATAGATATTGCAGTTCATAATAACGTCAGGCAGTTATAAAGTTGTCCTTATTTTGACATATAGGCACACGCAATGTGGATTACAAACAAGGACAACTTTATTAAAATAGTGCCTGCCTTTATTAGAGGACGGTTAAGGTCAGGATTTAAGGTTCCTTTATTTTCACTTCGAGTGAGATCAAGGACATAACATAACTCATGCCTGATAATTATATAATTTTTTCAACACAAATCGATACCGAAGCCCCTTTTGACCACAATAAATTGTACATTAGTATGAAATATATTATTTAGAAAGAAAAATCTGAGAAACCAGATTCCATTTGAAGGTTATGAATAACGAACACCTTTGTAAATAAGGGACGAACAGACAAAACTGCAATATCTCTGTTGTTAATCACAGAATAGTGCCACAATTAAAATAAAGTTGCCCTTAACATTGGCTGGCGTTAATGCAATACTTCTCTTATATCATACGTGCACAAGTTTGGTAATACTTTAATTCACTCAGGTGATAAAGTCTCTGAGACTAATATGATTTTTTGTCATTCAAAAGTCTTGCTTGCCCAAGCTCTTCGCAAAGCTTTCTTGGAATTGACAAAAATAATCATTCTGTCTGGATGTTTTTACACTAATTCCGTCTCTGTTTTTAAAAGTAGTTTTAAAGAAATAGCTTAGTTACATTGAGACGTCGATTCAAGAACAAGTAAATATATATTTCATGTTCAGAACACAATACAAATAAAGCACTATAATCATGAATTAATTATCAATACGATGAGATGTTCGTTTCAACGACTTTATCTCTTATTTATAAATATTTAGTTGAGTTCTAGTACAAAACAGGATTACCAGACGCCACATGCTGGAAATAAGCAAAACGAACGCAGTCATGCAGAAGATAATTATTTTTTTATGGTACGGTTGCTTGGTTGGCTAACCAAAGTGAAAATTGTAGGGAAAAAAAAGGTAAGAAAATTATATTGTAGCCATCGTATCCAATTTAATTTTTATTACGAGAGTTTTTACAAATTATGTTTGTTGCATTGTATGCACTTTTTGATCATTAACATAGCTTGAATAACAGCAGGGTTGGCTTATAAGATTTATTGAGTACCTACTTACAGTGTTTACCAAATAGTTGCATCTTAATGGAAAATATTCTCAATATCAGTTGTTCAAGAAATATATTATTTGAAAGTTATGAATTACAAATATTCCTTTCATTTATCAAATTAGTAAACTGTCACAAGTATAAAAATCTTTGGAATGGGAAAACGGAAATGTTAGGAACACTGCAAATAATTTATTTCTGAAAACTCGATTATGAATATCAACTGAGACTTTTTGATGATTAAGTTATACTTAAATATCATCCGAATTGAAAATAGGGATTAACCAAGATTTTACCATGACATAACACATCAGTTTGCCTTTTATGTATGTATGTCTGATATTTTAACTGAACCGTTTTGGACCTGCGACAAGAATGGGAAAATTATAATTCAGCATCTCAGGATAAGACTTTCAGAGGAGATCAAGAAAATACACATGGATGAAAAAAAGAAACGACAGCAAACGAGAAACAACTGTTATTTTGATAAACAGATTTCGGTCGATAGTGAACACCTCGAAAATTTCCGTTGGATTTAATGAATAGTATCCTGAAGAAAATTGTTCATTTATGAACTTTTTATTGATAAAGACTTTTTATTTTTGAGTTGATGTATCGAACTTCCAATCACATTACTTTCCTATGAGATCGTAGGTAATGTATGATTACAAGGGCGGAAAGTGAAATTTTTCACACGAGTGGAAAACATTGTAGCACAAGGCGCATAACAAGTGTGAAAAATCACTTTTGCACAAGTAATGTACACTATTTTTTCTACGAACAACTTTGTAATTATAATTTTATAAATTGCTATCGATATTATTAATATATTTGCAAGAAAATCGAACAAAAGAGCTGACTGATATCCGTTTCAAATTAGTTGATGAATTTTGAATGATTATTGTCATATGCAAAATATTTTCCTTTTCAAATTGATTATTTTTATACGATATTCGTTAATTTCCTATGGCCATAGGAAATAGTATATTTTTCAACAAGAGATGAAAATACTGTTTTTTTTTCGTGAGCTGAGAGTTTTATCACGAGCAAAGCATTCTCACGAACGAAATAAACATGTTTCATCTCGAGTACGAAATGCAATTTTTTCTACGATAGATGTTGTTTATAAAATACTGGAATTTCGCTATCAGAGTCCAAATCAATTATAGTTGTGGACAGAAGTTCAAATAATATCGTGAAAATGTTTATAAACTGTCAAACGAAGTGACGTTCGTTTGCTGATTCAAGTGCCAAGTAGTGAGATTAACTGTCATTAGTGTCAAAGATCCATCAAATTGTTTTTAGTATATTCCCATCGGGTCGCATGATAATGTTCATTTGCTTTATTTTCATCTCTAGAATAATCACTTTCATGTAGGATATGCGGTTGAAAAATTATCATATTTATAAATAAATGAGTGAAAATAGCAAAACCCTTGTAAACTTAGTCAGCAGATGTCGTTTTCTGAAAAACAGGAAATAATTTCAAAATCTCTAACATGTGTTCCACTTGTGTGTTCTCAAATCTTCATGTAACTAGTATATACAGCGTGTCCTAGAATCAAGAGGACAAACTCCGTTGGTAAATTCTGACTCAAGGATAGTAGACACTTTTTTGTTCTTCGAAATATGTTATCATCAAAATCACTTCAATAACTTGATTGTCATTTCGTTTGAAATAAATTCACAAAATATTGACTATGGTAAAAACATTCCGAAAGAATATTCATAATGGCCTGAATATGGCCTGAAGATTCAGGAAACAAATGAAAATTCATTCAGTACGTAAATACATATTTGTTGTTCTGATTTTTGGATACTCGGTTGCTTGTACTTTTTACCAGTCCAATTTATTGAACAAATGTTTTGGTACGTAGACAATCAGTATCATTATTTTTTTAGCAATTAAGTCACACTGTCATATTTGAAAGTTGACAAAAGTAAATCACCTCAAGGACTGAAGGAATCCACTATTTAATTCATGGGATGTAATAGAGCATGACAATTGAATCAGTCGGAGTCTTTTTTGTTTGTCTATAGTTATTATTCAATTATAATATATCTTCTCTTTCATCAGTTTGAATATTGCATGGTTTTTGTTGATTTCGTGGATGATTTCTTTCGGGAATTTCAGTAACTTTTTCACAACGATATTATAGAGTTCTCATTAATTTTATCAATTAGATATATAAATGAAACAATCACATTAATATTTGCTAACTAATTTTTAATTACTTTATGTAAACAAAGTTTGTAATTTGCTTTATTTATCGCTCTATCGTATTCATTTACATTTATTTTTGTTATTTTGTAAAACTAAAGATGGTAACTTGAATGTTAACAATATTAAACGTTCAACGGAACATGTCAAGTGTAGGTGAGGTAGTTGATAAAAAATATTTTATAAAACCGTGGCTAATATACCAGCATATTTTATTATAATAATTATTCTTATATTATATTATATTTTTAAAATTGATTGGGAGAGTATTCTTTGTCACACCGAACCATTTTCCTCATTTCACAATGTGCTACTGGGTGTATTCAATACTTCGTTCCCAAAACAGATAATAAAAACTAAACAAAGAAAACCATGGCTGACAAAAGGTCAGAAAATATCCTCTACTAATTTGCGGTCAATGCATTATATTCGAAAATTCACCAATAATCTGTATTACTTAAACTATTAAAATAAATACCGTAGAATCTATAGAGCCACAATCAAGCCAGCAAAATAGGCAGTAAGAGACCTGGTCAATCATAAATGATTCGAGGGGAAAATCTAGAAATCAAAAATCTACATTACTCTAAGTCCTGATACTATAAACGACTTTACTGCTCCATTGCAAAAGAGATGTATGATACAGATATTATGAATTGATCGAAATCTTGAAGGACATAAAAAATAAAAATAATTAATAATAATAATAATAATTAAAATTAATACAAAAACTTCCATTAAATGCCCTTCAGGTATTGTCTACACTGATCAATATATCCTTCAAAACGGGTTCCTTACCACCTTTTCTGAAAACCTCTGTGGTCATACCTCTGCACAGGAGCGGAGATTCTGAGGACCCCTCTAATCTTAGCCTTATCTCTCTTATTCCATCCATCGCAAAAATAATTGAAAAACTAGTTAAAAAAGGGCTACTTCAATTCGTAAATAAGCATAAGATTATTAGTGAAAACCAGCTCGGTTTTCAAAACAATAAAAACACACAGGATGCAATATTATCTTTCCTGAATAAAGTGTTTTTGCAAATAAATGCCGGCGAAAAGACTGCAGCAGTGTTTCGTGGTGGCTTGTCAAAGGCATTTGACTATGTTATTCACAAAATACTGCTGAGGAAGCTCCAACAATATGGATGCAGAGGACTGACTTTGGAATGGTTCAAATCTTACCTCATAGAGCGAAATCAAATAGTAAAAACAGCGGAGTTTTCAAAAGGGAAGGAAATCGATTCGGGAGTCCCACAAGGGTCTGTGTTGGGCCCCATATTGTTTTTATTGTATTTAAATGATATCACCAATATCAATATTTCTGGAAAATTCACCATTTTTGCAGACGATACAACTATTCTCTGGAATAGTAAAAAAACACCGGTGACCTGCACAACATAATAACAACCGATCTAAAAAGAGTGAAAAACTGGTGTGATGCAAAATTTGAAATAAACAAATTTGATTTCATTTAGATGTTCGCTAGATGAACTTCTCTTGGAAGATAAATCATTGGAAAATATAAATCACACGAAATTTCTAGGAGTGTTCATCGATCAGAATCTTAAATTCGAGAATCATGTTAGGCAACTCAAGGTAAAATCGCCTCGGGATGTTATGCGGTTAGAGTGATTTCCAATGAATTAGGGTTCAACACAGCCAAAATGGCGTATTACGCACTTATCGACTCCCAGCTACGCTATGGAATACCGTTTTGGGAAGTATGCAGTCAAACATTATTCAAACCTCTACTGATTCTACAAAAAAGGTCTATTAGGTATATTTGTAACCTAAAACCGAGATAATCTTATAGACTCCACTTTAAAAACAATAATATTCTGACGATAGCTGCACTATTTATACTAGAATCCGTTTGTTTGATAAATAAACATATTTTGAACCTCGCTGCATCCACATCTCAGTTATAACACCCGGAACAGCAGCCACACTTTAAAACTAACGTTGCCGTCCAAAAATATAACAAAAGACTATATTCTACAATGGTGGGAAAATGTACAATCATTTACCCCTGTATATTAGATCTTCTGATCTGAGTGTTTCTCAATTTAGGGAGGCAGTCAAAAGATTCCTATCCGATAGACCCTATTTACATCAGTCGACAGTTTGAAAAAAGTGGGGTTAGGTGGAAAAAAGTCGGAAGTTAATGAAACTTCAGGAGGTTCTTCAGAGATGGATAATCAACATTTTCTCAAGTTTTGGACCTCGAGGACCCTGTGCGAAAAAAGTAGGGGGGGAAAACTGCAAAATTTTTGACCTTTCTCCGGTTTTTCCTCGATTACTTTTTTCTCTTACGTCCTACGGAAAAATCATATCGGTACTTTTTTGTAGAGCGCAAAAACATGTTTGTATGTGAATTCGCTACCGAGATATGGCACGTCAAAAAAATTACAGCTTATTTCATCTGTTATACCCGAATTATGATGAAATGTTGTAGTAATAATGGTTCTTAGTTGAAGTCACCAACTTTGGACACCCCACTCCTCCTTCCCCCTCCCAACCTCAATTCTCAAAAGCTAACTTTCTGATGAAAGCCAACCATACCTATTCACATCATTTACTTTTCGGATCGATATCCCCCCGTTCCACTACATAATTATCCCAGGACAGGAAGAAAAAAAGACGTAGTCCTTTCGTGAAAAAAAAAATGTAATTAACAATATTAAGTTATTCTCAAGGCATATATTATATTGAGGAATAAAGATATTATAGCTAATCATAGTGGGTAGGGTACTCATTTGTACTCATTACATTTCCTGCCGAGATTTCTTAGCCGCTGGTTCTGCTCGTAACAGCTCGTCGTCCTTCTGAGCGATAAGGCTTTCAATGATGTCGCTGTCGTCGTTTTCGTCCAATATTTCTGGTGAGTCTTCCTCGTTCAAATCAGTTGCGGGGGAGTTTTCGTAGGAGTGGCCTGTGCAGTGCTTGCACATTGCTGAGCATCGGAGACCTGCTTTCTTGCAGCCGCAAGCTCCGCTGCTACAACCTTTGCTGCACTTGCAGGAAACAATATGGAGGATGTCATCCGGCGCAGCATTTCTGGTTGTGGGGATTGGTAGTACCCCTCGTGTGGTTAGGCTCCAGCCCCATTCTGATGAGATCATTGCCCAACCATACCTGTACTTGTTGGTAAGTGCGGAGGGAGTGGTACTTGGCAGCGTCCCTTGTTGGTGGTAGGCGGGCTAGTTGTAATTTAGCCTTCGTCACTGATCGTGTGAATAATTGGTACCTTAGGTCGTCGAGATTGTCTCTGTCAATGTTGCTTCCATAAACTGCTACCAGGAACTTTTCTCCAGCGTCGCTGATCTGCTGAGGAGTAGCGTTTGGTGCGAGAAACGGGGCCACTACTGCAGAGAGGGAGGTATTCTTCATGTAGGTACTGCAAATTTTTTCTTCCCCAATCCAAACGGTGCTGAAGTGGTATCACAACCACTCACTGCGTGAAGGAAAAGTATGTCCTTGGGAGGAAAGGAATAGGAATTTGGTGAGTAGAGGACACTGGGACCACTGCCTCTTCCACTTTTTTGAAGGTAGATGTTTTTTGTGGACGTAGCTAATGCTGTCAACAGAAAAAGTATGTCCACATCTTCAGCAGTAATTATGACGCTGTCGAATTCGCTGGCCTTGGATATGGCTGTGTTGACGATCATCACGTCGGCGTCCTCATATGCCTGCTTCACTTCGATGCTAGCATCCGTCATTCGTGTCATCAACATCGAAATCTTGTCCTTGGGAGGAACGACTTGACACCTGGTGGGCAAGGAGGGGTGGGGGTTATCTAAAGTTGGTGATTTCAAGTAGGAATTATAATAGCAACTACATTTCATCATAATTCTTGTATAACAGAAGAAATAGGGTGGAATTCTGCATTTTGTGGCAAAATTTGAAAAATTACCTATTCTTCGAAGCGCCATATCTCGGTAACAAATTGGCACACAAACATGTTTGAGGCAACAAATTCGTAGGGAATTCGACGATCTACAAAAAAGTAAAACAATGTTTTTGCTGTAGAATGTAAGGCAAAAAAGTTATTGAGGAAAAACCACACCAAGGTCGAAAATTTTGCAGTTTCCCCCCCCCTACTTTTTTAGCACAGGGTCCTCGAGGTCCAAAACTGTTAATCAACCATCCCTGAATAACATCTTGAAGTTTTATTGACTTCCGACCTTTAACTACCTGTCGACTGAACTAATTATAGTTTGCAGGAATATTTTAATGATGATTTTTAGCCGAACTATAATTGTTATTGTCTATTTTATATCTGTTTATAACCTCACGCCATTTGTAATTTTTACTATTGTTTGTGACGAATTAACATTTTTGTGATTTACCATAATATTTAAGACAATTACTTAAGCTCTGCGTCAACAAGATCCTGTCTTATGATAATAAAGCATATTTATTATTATTATGTAATATGTGCATTTAGATTTCAAATTCAGACAGATTGACAGATATTTTAATGAGACAAATAACATAATAATATATTGATGTTTTTTAAATTACAATTATTACCTATATCTCAAAACTATCATTTTCCTAATTATTTACAAAATTAAAGGTGAATGTACAATTGTCATAGTTTTTTATGACAATTTCAGATAAAGTTTCTGGTGGTGACTGAAGCGGGATATTTTCTGAGTTTCTTCTACGATTATTGGTGGTTTATTTGGTGGTTTATTTGGAAATTTTGTCAGTGAAATTTTCATCTATATAACCTTCTGCTATTACTCCTCCGTATTCCATGTTTTTTCAATTGCGTGCAGAATAATTCATTCCAGCTACTTGATTATAGCATTTACCATTCGAATATTTCAAAAATAGTTTACGTCACAATTTCTGGTCCTGATGTTGATATACATATTTTCGATACATTGATATACACAATTAATGCAACACTGAATGTTGTGCTAGTGTATGTCTTTGAATCAGGTATTTTTAAAATAAGGATTGACTCGTCCATTACCATCCTGACAAGTTCGTCCCTTCAATACGCTCCAACGAAACCGAAAATTAAGATCACTTTTTGTAGTAAATAAATCTCATCAGTAGCGTCTGTTAAGTACGAAAGCGTCTAGGGGTCACACAAATGAAATAAAATTATTTCTCTGAAATAAATCCAATATACTGGATTTATTTTCAATATAATAGATTTATTTTCAATATAATGGATTTATTTTCAATATATTGGATTTCTTTTCAATACGGATTTTTTTAATTACTCGAGTTATTTCAACCGTGCGAGGGTAGATTTCAAAATGCAATATATTGGATTAATGTATTTCAAAGAAACAATTTTATTTTATATGTGTGACCCCTAGACGCTTTCGCATTAAGGTTTTGACTTCAACTAAATTTAAGTTATTTGATTTCATTGGTTTGTGGCCAACATCTTGACGAGCCAATAGTTGTTTTTTTATTTGCTGATGTTCATGTTTTACTGATATCGCAGATCTCAGAATTGAGTATATAGACCAAAGTGTAGAGGATTTCATTACCTTGGCTTTCTCTGCAAAATACGTACGTAGAATGTTTTCTGATATCTTCTTGGTTCCTTTTGAATCGCACCATTTGCTAAAAAGTTCATACTACTTTCCGTACTTGCTTCTCGACTTATCTGGCAGTAAATTAAGAGCAACTGATTTTGTAGCTTGAGCAATTTCCGGCGAAGTCGAAGAAATTTTACTAATTTCATCGATTTCCGTTGAATTTTCACAAAAAGACATTTTTATTTTCGATGACGATCTTAAAATCACGCGTTGTTCATGATATAGTTGACATTTGTCAAATACTGTTCAACACCTACTCTGGTGTCAAAAAACGAGTTCTTATGAATATAGGGAGAAGTAAACAAACCAAAGTGGCCCCTAAACAATGCAAATTTATGCAAAGTTATTCAGATTTTTCCTTCGCAAATAACGCAGCCCATTGGCTGATACAAAAATTATGCTAATTATTCCTACACAAATAACGCAACCAATGGAGGTAGACGTTCTGTTGCCGTAGTTGCGCAGTTCGCAGGATAGCGTGGGCTTGAGCACTTGAGTGATTCGCCGATAAACATCTAGGCGGGAAACACGAAGAAAATGTAAAAATTTTACGGTTTGTTATCAGATTAGCAGCAGTAGTGCAGTTAATTTTGTGAACAGCGGTTATTGCGTATCATTTATTTTCAAGTAATCGCCACTGGTGGTGTCATGAGAACACTCTGTGACCATAGCCAGTGGGCTGGTGTTTCCTAGTTGCATAGGAAAACTGTCAATTGTTTGCGTTATTATTGAGCCAAACAAAGCTTTCACGTTTAATGGGAATGCTTTATCTAGTATATATGAAATCGGTGGTGTCAAATGTCGCAAAAACATTTGACCTTTTTCAGTTATGGTTTCCAAAAAAGCGCTTGTCCTCGGAAAAGTGCAACTTTGCACCTTCTTTTTGAATCGCAAACAGGGTACTTTTCGCTCGGTTGTAGAAAAATAGTTTGTTTCATCAGAACATCAACGATGCGCTTTTATGTTATTTGCGACTTTTTACACTTTACGTTGTTATCTAAGTTGAGAGAATATATGGGTGGAAATTACAAGTCTCAGAAAGTTTTCCAGAACGGATTTGATATTAAATCGAGAACAAAGCGTTTCTGCAGATTTTATTAATAATAACAGTCATTATTACGCATTTAATATACGATGAAGTTTTATCGAACTTGAAATAATACCTTTGCAAGACATAATATGCGGGTATGTTTCATGAATGTGCATTCCATGTGCATCACACAGTAGCATGTTGAGTCTAATGATCTATATAAATTACTAGTATTTCAAAAGAATTCTTTGTAGTTTATATATTGTATGAGTGTAAGTAGTGTCTGTCGTCTATAAAATGAAAACTGATGATTAAGATGCTTGGTTGGTTTCACTCAGTCTTCAATTTCAAATGGAATTTTCCTCCGTATGAATTGGTTTTGAATAAGTACAGGGTGGCCTAGTGAAAACGAAACAAGGACGATATTTCATATTCATCGTTTGTGAAGGGGATATATTTAGCTTCAATGGGATTATGGTTCATGTGATACTGAATTTTAAAGATCATCGAATTCTCCTTCCAACCCTTTTTAGTTTTTTGACTTTGATGTAGTAGTTTTCGAGAAATCATTGTTAATGTACGAATAAGTTGAAATTCGTATCAACTTTCAACTTGAGAAAAAAGTAAGGATTTCTGAGTTTTAAACATAGCACCCTTCGAAAGAGGGGGGTGAGTCAAAAAATTAGCATTAAAAATCTGCCTGCTAAGTATTTTACTTTTTGTTCAAACTGATTTCGGACGTTCTGACATTCATCAATGATCCGTTGACGTAAATAATTCAGATAATCTGAATGAGTTTTATAAATTATACCCTTCAAGTGACCACACAGAAAAAAATAACGGGCCTAAATCTGGTGACCCTGAGGGCCACTCCAATGCTCTTCTCCGACAGATCCATCTTCCAGGAAACGTTTCATTTGAATAAGGACGAACCGCAAGAAGATAGTGAGGAGGTGCCCCATCACGCTGAAATGTCATCATGTTAAAACAATTCTGTCAACGCCGGATCGACTATGTCTTCTAACAACTTCAAGTACCTACATTGGTCCTGTTAGATTTCCTGGTAGAAAAAAAGACCAACCACACAATCGTCATAGAATCTAGCCCAAACGTTCGATTTCTCAGAATATTGAGTCAAGAAGTAGGTGTGGATTTTCATCAGATCAGTACCGACAATTATGACGATTGATAGTCCTCTTGACAAAGAGACTCATCTGAGAAACAAATGTTGAACAACAAAGTCGGGTAGTTATTAAACGTCTATCAAAGTTATCATCATTTAAGTTTTGCACTAGATGGATTTTATACGGGTAGAATTTATGGGCTTTTGAAATTCTTTCAATGCTCATACGGCATATCCCAAAACAGCCACTGCTTCGCTTCCCACTATTATATTCGGTGCGATTCGTTTTCGATTTGCCACCGATCATGTCTCCCTTAACTTGACTAAAAGTTCTAAAACATATTTTCTATGAATATGCTTATCTGGTTATGTTCATTTAATAAATGTGCTGTAATATAAGCGCAGTTAAAAAAACAATTTGGGCACAAACAAATATAAGCCTAAATAGTCACAGGCAACCTGTTATGAGAAACTGTTAGTTAAATTGAATGTAAATGATTCGTCAATTGTACTTCCAAAATATAAAAAATTTACGGCACTATTTACAGTTTTTTTTTACAAAAGCACCGAGTTACATCTCAGCAATAACTATTAATAGTCCAAGAGCACGCTGCAGAAAAGCTGGACCATCGAGTTTCCAGATGAGACATTTTTTTAATTTAATATAAAAATCATATCCTGCCAGGGTGTACCAAAATTTGGTACCAATTTCTTTATTTCAAGTATAACAGAATATGATTTTTAAATAAGTACAACTATTTAAAAAAAATTATTCGTCCGGTAACTTGAAAGTCCATCTTTTTTATAGCGAGATTTTGGACTATAAAATTTCACTAATAAATTTGTAAAAACGATACTGATTTTACTTTCATGATTTGCAAGCGTAAAATGATATATTAACATACATTAGTGTGAAGTTACCCACACTGTTCTATCCACACTTTCATATCTTTGTTGGAATTGAGAAGTGAATGTCTGCAGTGTTGTCACATCTATTATTTTTACAGACATCTTATTTTTACAAATATTATGTTAATTATCAGTTTTTGAGTCATTTGCATATATAGAACAATAGCGTGATTATTCAAGAAACTATTGAAATTTATTATGTAGAAAAAATCGAAATGTCCGAAAAATTCCAATTTAATGATCATTCAGTAAATCGAATAAATTTTTTATGCACTAGCGGGTGGTAAAGTACACTTTACCGCCCGGTTCGCCGGGCGTAAAGTGGCACTTTACCGCCCGTGGGCGCATCATGGCCCGCGGGCGGTAAAGTAGACAATATACTAAAATTGTCCATATATACCTACGCAAATCATTTCACGGAAGACCTACCACGAAACAATGAATTCAGTTCAATAAAGAAATACTCATTTAACAACTTTTATTCTACATTTTCATTGCGCCATTTTATGAACTCATTATACGTCGTTTCGTAAAGTTTCTTTGACTTTGTTGGTAGCAGTTCGAGTTTGGCACTCTCAGCCGATTCCAAAATTTCCATTGGTATCTATATATATGTTCTTCATCTGATGATTCCATAATTTTCGTGTTGAATTCACTCACGCACTTTTTCAGATAAACATGAAGATGACCGTTTACCTTGTTTATTGAATTTGTTGCTAGACAACCACCAGTTTGCTTAACAACGTCATAATTAGGTGGGTATATACTGGGTATTCTGTGTACAATTTGAATAAATGAATCTATTTCACTATACAGAGATGATTATTGACACGATAATTGCGATATAAATATATATACAGTGTCCGCCAAAATCTTGGAACCATATGGAAAACTTTTTTATTAATAGTTTCTCAGAAAATGTCATTCTTCATAAAAGTTAGTTTCCCATGCTGTTCCAAGATTTTGGTGGACACTGTATAAACCGCTAGTGCATAACATTTTGTATGTATCACGTGCGTGAAATGCGTTTATGGCCTTCGGCGTGTAATGGCCTTCGGCGTGTAATGGCCCTCGGCTAACGCCTTCGGGCCATTATCCACGCCGCAGGCCATAAACGCCTACTTTACGCCCTTGATACATAAATAACTATTAATGAAACGACAAACCATGTGACTAAAAAATCAAAACAAATGTATGAAAGAATAATGTCGGTAAGTATGATATCGGTCGACGAATATTTTGAAAGTGCGATTATAAATCAAGACAAATACAAAAAAGTTATAACAATTATCAAGATTGATACGAAATTTCGTTGTATCACCCTGTTAGATGATTATTTAAAGATATAGTTTTTCCTATGCGGGTTGTCACAAAGTTTCGTTTAGCCACCCTCCTTATTAGATCACTCCTTCAAGAAGTTGAAGAAATAGCTTCGATTTTTTCACTCTTGATAATTATTATTATATGACAAATCGGACTTGTTTCGTGATCACTAAGCCACCCTGTATAGAAAAACGGGAAAAAATTCAATAGAGATGAATTGCAAATCTCATTCAAACTTTTACTACTAGTTATACGATTGGGACAATTTGATTTAAATCAAATTTCAATTTAAAAACCTTAGAAAGTCACCACATTGAAAAAGATTACCTGACCTGTGACCTATGCATTTCTTCTAGGATGTCTGGCTTTGATTCCGTGAATGTTTATGTAAAACTAAACACTGAAGTATCAAGACACGAAAATCATTCACTAAGAAATGGAAGTAGGCCGGTCAAACCTCGGGGGTACCAACTTCCATGTTGGTTTGATTCGACTGTCTCTTGTCACACTTAAACGCAAACGTGATTATCATTTTTGCGGTTTACAATTGTGAGAATGATTCGAAAAAAAATGCAATTTCTTATGAGCAATGCTCATAAGAGGATGGATGCTATGATTAATAATAACGGAAGGGAAAGAAGTCGTTGCGGTAGTTGGTGACTTGGTTTCATTTGGCGTCATCAAAGATAAATATAACTCATACAAAGAGTAATCAATTGATTTTTGAAGTTTCTTTGAATAACAAAAAACCACTTTAATCATTCCATTTATTCGATAATTCTTTATATTTCAGAAATTAACTCAAAGAAACGAAGATAGTTCAGATCTAATCACAACAAACTGGTTTGAAAAGAGGAAATGAATGTGTTCTGAAACGTTTCTCAAATCAAATGGTTATTTTTGATACAGGTGTTAATAGTGGCATTATATTTTGTGGGTGGGAAATATTACGAAACGATAGGATTCGAACACACACATGGGAAAACGAAAATTTTTCAATATCCCACATGAAAGTGATAGTTTTTCACGAGAGATGAAAATGAAGCAAATGAACATTATAATTCGACATGATGGGAATATACTAAAAACAATTTGATGGATTTTTGACACTAATGACAGTTAATCTCACTTCTTGGCACTTAAATCAGCAAACGAACGTCACTTCGTTTGACAGTTTATAAACATTTTCACGATTATATTTATTTTGAACCGCTCTCTATAACTATTATCAATAATATGGACTCTGATAGTGAAATTCCAGTATTCAATAAACAACATCTATCGTAGAAAAAATAGCATTTCCTACTCGAGATGAAATACGTTTTTTTTCGTTCGTGAGATCGCCACACAGTATTTTAATCTTTTGTTGAAAAGTATACTAGTTATTACAGGCTGTGATATTCTGTATTTCAAATCTAATAGTAGGCATAACAGTGAGGCAGGTAAAAAACAATTAATAACTTCATTAGTTACTACAAATAAATAAAAGTTCCTAACTTGTTTACTGTACTGCTGCAAATATAAATACAATGGAAATTGAAGTGGATGATTTAGGGCTGGTTTTTCAATGTTCAGTCAAGAGTCTCAGTTAGCTAGCTGACCGCTAATAGTGTTCGGGCCCACTAACAAGGAAAAAAATTATTGCTCAACTCTTGACACTTCATAAATTTGTTCTTTATATCTTGTTGGACAAAATGCTACCGAGAGTTCTTCTCAAATAGAATATTGTCCAACTCGACATGAAGGACAGATAAACGAAGTCTCAAAGATTTAGTCATCAATTCCTTTCCAAGACTCTTAACTGAACATTGAAAAACCGGATTATTCTCTTCCACCCGAAATTCAAGAAGCTGCAAACAGAGTAACTTCAGATCGGTTGCCTGAAAAATCACGGAAACAATATGAAATTGCTTATAATGGATTCATCGAATGGAGTCAAATGAAGAAAGTTGAAGGCAAGTTCACTAAAAGCGTGCTTTCAGTTTGTTTCGAAGAAAAACCGAAGTTATAGGAAAGTGATCAACGTTGAGGTCTAAATTCTCTAAATTGAAAATCACGAAAAACGTGGATATACGTGAATACCATAAATTGATAACAATTTTGAAATGAAAAAGTGTCGGATACATCCGAGAAATTCAAAAATTCTGACAAGGGAACAAATTTACAAAAACAACATCCAAAGAAGTTTTTGCATCGACAGTACGTGAATCATTACAGTGAATATGCTGTATTATGCCCAACTTTCCTTACTCACCGTCGGATTTTCCTAAATTATTCTAACAAATGCACTGTTCAACCCATCGGAATAAATACTTTTGGGAAGATGCCTTCCACTATTGCTGAATTTCTGATCTTTAGCATCTCTATTACCGAATGTATGAGCAAGTTTGACTACAATAAAACATGGCGGGTGGAAGTCCTCAACGGTAACTGAGGGTAACACCGAGGATTCCATTGAAAATAAAAATAAAATTGCTACAGTTGGATAGAATTCTTCGTCAGTAACTTCACAGGTAATTAATATTACCAATTGCAAAAACTGCCAAATACATGAACACAACATAAACTTCGAATGCTCTTTGTAGATTTCCAGCAAGCATTTGAATAAAAAGAATCCAACTCCGGATAGCACTGAAAGAGTCAAAAATTCCACAAAAACTGAGAAAGCTGATATTAATGACGATGAAAACAACTAAGATCACAAGAAGAACACCAGAAGGAGAAACAGAGAAAGTCACAATCAACGAAGTTATTCAACCTAATTTAAGAATATGTGGTGAGGAGAATCAACAAAAGGAATCTCAGGACCGGGGGAGGACAAATTATTGCGTACGCTAATGATATAGCCATAATTACCAAGACCAGAAGAGTAATGAAAGATAATAATGGGGCTTAGGATTAACCAAGAAAAAACGAAAATATTGAGATTAGGAACGGAACAAATACAGGTAAACATGAAAATAGGAGCGAGAGAGTTTGAGGAAGTGAAAGAATTCAAATATCTAGGAGTAACGATAAGTAAAACGGGAGAGAGAAGACCAGAAATACAAAAAAATATATTAAACGCAAACAGAGCATACTTCGCCAATAAAACATTATTGAAAAGTAAAATATCAACAAAGAATAGTAAAATAAATATGTATAATACCATAATAAGATCAATAATGTTATACGGAGCGAAAATCAACAAAAAAAATTTAAATGGCATGGGGGGCATGTGTCACATCGTTGAAAAGATAATGGTTTGATGTTAAATAACGGGACAGAAATTTTTCTGAATGGAACGAAATTCTAAAAATTTTCAGGTGGTTGAATAGAGAATTGAATTATCTTTTCAACGATGTGACTCATGACCCCCCCACGCCATTTACATTTTTTTAGTTGATGTGCCCCCCGCGCCATCTATCGAGCAATCTTAATGTGTTTTATTTCAAAAAGTAGTATCGGTGAAACCCTTCAAACAGTTTTTTTCGTGTTTGTATGTCAAACCATTCAAAAGTTAACAGGGGGGACTATTAAAAGCCGACTGCATATAATTGTACAAACTGCCAAATACATGTGAACATTTATAAATGATTATTTTTAAGTAGGTGGTCTGATTATTGTAATATTTTATTAAAGTGTTTCTAATAAATGAATATTTGGAACCTTTGGTGTAAATTGGAAAGATTTATATTATTGAGTGTCCATCATCTCATCTGTCAATTTACTTCTAACGCTGAAGTTAGAAGTGATTTTGACACATAATGTGAAAACGGTTTTCAATTCATATGCCTAAGAATTAAAAACGTCATAGTACAAAAAATAATTTATACCTTTACGACTTCTATCACATACTCCATCATTTGTTTTAAATGTTTTTATACTTCAATTTGTTTTTGTAATTAACGTTTCGATTTCTTCTCGACAAAGTTCCCAGGTTAATTCTCTGAGTACTTTACACGCAATTACTTTGTTCTCAACAGGAAAATTATCATTCCATCATGATTCAGAAGAAAATAATAGTGTATCAAATTATTTCCAGCACATCATAATCCGTGCCCTGGTTTATTTATCGTAAAATTTCATGTATTATTTTGAATGCCTCAATTTCCCAGCTGAGAAAAAGTGTCTATATACTGAGAATGATCACTTACACATTGAATTTTAATGAGTATCTCCTAGTTTATTATGTCAAGAGAGAGTTTGCCACACTATAACTTATATTCTTCCTGAAGGCCAAATCATCATTGGTTTATATTCATATATTAGACTCTACTTGTAGAATCATGTTTCAATATGATTATTTTGTAGGTAAAATATCTCAATTCTTTATGATTTTCTCAACTTACTACTTACTTACTAATTTCCTTGACAATGATTTTCGGAAATATTTGGATATGAATTCAGCTACTGATTTATGCACACGACTGTCAGTATCATATTTCTTTCATTCATTCATATATGCGAGATGAGAATCTTAACACTAAATATAGAAAAAAAGCACTGGAAGTTTTAATAAGACACATATCAAAGCACACTTATACACACATTATATATATAATATATATATTTTATTAAAACAACTTTCTCAAGGGAAATGTGAATAACTATGAAACTCTCTCAATCGGCAAATCTAATACCTATGCCTACCTTTAGCTAACTTATTCTTAATTTTGTGTTCAACACTTGGGCGATATTTACAATTTCGTCAAAATTCAGGCTTCGGTGACGATTCCGTGCTAATAGCCATGGCCTGTTTAAGTATGTCTCTGATTACTTCCTCCATCTGAGCATAACCTTTCACAACTCGGTGTTTTGGCTGCATAAATTTCGAAGAAATTAATTAAAAACTACTTTTCTTATAAATAAATACTATTAATAATCAAATATTCAGGAGGATAAAAGTTTTGTGCACTATAGGGAATGGAATTGTTTGACATGAAGGGATATAGTTCGGAATTGTGGAGATTGAAGTTTTTGTGCACTAGGAAGTTATATTGGCGATGTTGTTCTTTTCGGGGTTCTATTTATACCTTATATTTGCTGCTATTGACCATTCCAAACTGCATCTACTGTCTAGGAGGATTTTGACAGCATAAGTTATTCCAGGTGAGTAATTTTGAATCTATCTTCTGGTTCGAATTAAGCTGATGTTGTTGTCTAAAGATTTGTAGTTTGCTTTTACGTTTTGTTCATAAATTTCTAATTTTTTTTCTTCAAAAAAAACTTTTCAACCGCTTCCTTCTGGCTTCTTGATTCCCCCTCCTCTCTTTTTTTTCTTCTCCTAGGTGAATTTCTGAAGTTCTTTCTTTTCGCGCACTGTTTTCCTGTTTTAAAATTAATCCACCTTATTCTATTTACAAATAAACTTATGTGCTATTTTTATTTTTGCTTCTTGTGGATATTTTTATAGTTTTCACATTTTTTTTTACTTTTCTATATTTTCTTATTTCACTCACATGACTCAATTTTGACCAAGATGCATAGAAACCCTGGTGTGATCACCTATACATGTGATACCGACATACAAAAGTGTTGATGTACGGCCTACTTGATTCATGTTATTTTTATTGCATTGGTACCGTTTCACTTCTTTAGCACAGATGGCGGCAAAATTACAGATTAATGTTATCATTGACGATTGACGGTTGGACAAGCGACAAGTGTCATGTCAACATTCAAAAACAATCAAATGACAAATCAAGGCACCGTGGAATGTTGGAAACTTGACTATTTTCGAATTCTGCACCATCCATCGACGAATGAAGCCAACGGTATCAATGCAATTACAGTATCAACAACTTTGGTAGAAACAAAATCGAATCTGTGATCGCACCAGGTTTTCTATGCATCTTGATTTTGACTTTTTCAAATTCCTCGTCTTCTTTCCTTGACAACTATTCTCCCTGTGTCAAATAAGTACCAATGTGACATAATGAGTGTTTCTTTTTCATTTTTAGAGTTTCTTCACTTTTATTGAAATCATTATTTTTTCAAATGTTTTTACTAATTTTGAATTTGTTTCATGTTCCTAATACATTGTTCTTTATTGAAAATTAATTATTTTTACTCTAATACTTTTAATAATGGCATTCTTGAAAAGGTTCTGTTCTACTACATTGTTTGGGTTTTTTCAATAGCTTTTCTCATTTTATTTTATTATAAGGGTAGTGTTTCCTAGTAATGCATAATACTTGGTGTTAGAAACAATAAGTATTTGCTTGGGCTCTCTGATAAATCTTATTGTCTAACTATATTTTTGTCCTGAAATTCCTTATCAACTATTCATATCATCTAATATCATAACAATATATATATATAAGAATATGTATGTCCAGGTGAACATATAATTATATATCCTTTTTTTAAGAAGTTATGTATAAGTTGTTTCTGGTTACTTAGTATAATAATTTCAGAATTGTAATTGTTGAAAAGGGGGTTTTCTGAAATAATATTCATGAATTTTGATTCTATTAAATCGCGATATTTTGTACTGTTTATTCGCAGCACAGAAAAAATAGTATTGGCAAGATTCCTCAGATGTTAAATTATTGTCAGTTACAAACTACCAGAGTAAAATTGCGTTTACAAGACAAATCAAACTGACAACTTATGACAGAAAATCTATCTACCTCAGGGGTTACTCTGTGATTTCCATGTTAACTATACTGAACGATTATCTGAAGGTTACCTAAGATTACAAACTATCACACTAATAGAATAGTCACCATGGAGAGTATGTTCTTATAATTATGTTTGACTGTTATCAGAAAAGGAATCGAGCAGTGGCAGCCAAAAAGACATCTCAGGACCTGCTGCTGAACATCCACTCGAAATGCAGTCCACTAAATCCAAGGACCCCCTGGAACTGGTCCATCAGGCACCAAGAAAAAAATGACGATGATATACAAGAGAGGGAAAAGAAAGAGAAGTTGAGTGAGATTTGGTGAAACCAGGATAGAGTGAAGATAAATGTGCATGAAAGAGTGGAGTGTTGAGATGTATTTTTAGACTACATACTTTTTTCTTTTCAAATTCAGAATGATCGTTCGTCTAAAATATATCATTCTATATCTGTGCCTATTTATTTATCTGCATATAGAAACGTTAAGTTTTCTTCACCATTAGCAGATGTAGCTGAAATGGAAGTTTCGCGGTTAACGCGCTCTAGCGGCAGTTTGAAACATCATAGGAATTAGGTCGATATATGCGAATTTTAGTAAATTTTATCTACTTTGTCAAGTTCTTATAGGTATGCAAACAAGTAAAGAAGGGCGTTGAAAATTCCAATTGGCAAAGGCTATTTATACCCAATAATTATATCCAAATGCGACAATGAGTAATTAATATCATAAGATATACTTCAGTTTCATGGGTTCAACAATTCTTTGTTATTCAGAGGTCACAGCACATTATTGAAATATCTATGGCGGTTCATACCAGGGCATGTTGCATGACTGCAAGGATTGATTATTCATGTCTCAAGAGATAGATGGACCACAGTCAATTCATAACAAAGACCACACCCACATTCAGTGAGTAAATCATATGAAAATGCAATAAATTTCTTGAGAAAGATCATTATCTATAACGAATACAATGATTACTAATATATTTCGCAAAGTTCAACGTACAAATTTTGAATAACGTATGTCCTAAAAATTTTGGCACGAGGTAAATATTTTTCGATTTTTTTTATGATGAAATTTATTTAAACACTAACTGGTTATCACAAATAACAACTCAATACTTAACTAAACTATACCTACTATCGAATTAAGTGGAGTGACCCATTCTACTCTACCAGACGCAAATTTCTTCGAATGTTCTCATGAATTCCTGGACGAGTTCACATTAATTTCTCTGTTTTTCGTAAATTCGCCGTCTCAATTGCTCTTCATCTCGGGTTTCCCATCCTCCATGATAAATATTGTTTCCTTTCATTTCATAATTACTCTTAGTGAAATACTTTTCGTCATCAAAATAATGATTTTTTCATTGGTTAAGTGTACCCGCCACAGTTGACGACAGCATCTTGATATTTGGGGAGCTTACACGTCTCTTTCGATATTTTAGACCATTCCTCAATTCCAACGATATTGTACTCTGATCTGTATTGTCGAGCCAGTTTCCTCGTTTACATTCCAACCAATCTCTCTGACCTCTGTGCAGTAAATGCACGTGGTTGGTCTTCCACTTTTTGGGAGATTCAGACATGGTATTCCCTGCTCGCAATCCGCTATTGTTAAATAAATGGTTTTGCTTGAAATGTTTTCATTCTGCAATATTCGACAAATTTCAGCTTTTAGACCAGGAGCTGGTGACAGGTGACATTTTCCCATTTTACATTGTATGCCTTTCCAAGGTTTGATAATCAACCCTAAAATATGAAAAATAGACGGGTTCCTGGCCGCCTCACGTGTGCACTTCATAAGGAAAAGCGCTTTTCTTTTTGTGGAGAATTTTCGTGTGTTTTCGCGATATTATACTGCCTGCCGTTGCAATATACGGAAGTATTGACAAACTGAAACGCTACTTATTGATGGCAAAGGGTTACAAAAAACAGAAAGAAATTAAAAGAAACTTTCGTATTTTCAAATTGCATGCCGATGTAAAGAATTAAAGTTTCAGTAATAAAAACACTCTGGAAAAATTGGCATGCGCCCCTCGTTTGATCAACGGTGGAAAATTGCGGGAAAACTATGTATAAATTTAATACAGGTTTTACGTGATTCCAAACTGCATGCCATTAGAAAGTCATTTGTATAATTAATTAATACTAGGTGATTTGGCATGCACACCAGAATTTCGCAAAACAAATTCGCATAAATTTTCACAGTGAAATCCTGGTGTGCATGCCAAATTTCCTATCATTAATTAATTATACAAATGACGTATCTTTCTAATGGCATGCAATTTGGAATCACGTAAAACCTGTATCAAATTTTTACCGAGTTTTCCCGCAATTTTCCACCGTTGGTCAGACGAGCGGCGTATGCCAATTTTTCCAGAGTGTTTTCGTTACTAAAACTTCAATTATTCACATCGGCATGCAATTTGAAAACACGGAAGTCTCCTTTAATTTTTTTTCAGTTTTTCGTAACCCTTCGAGCCCTTTCGACCGCTGCGAATTGCATGCCATCAATTAGTGGCGTTTCAATTTGTTTGAACTTCCGTATATTACAACGGCAGGCAGTATAATATCGAGGAAGTACTTGGAAATTCTGCACAAAAAAAATCGTTTTTCCTTATGAAGTGCACACGTGCGGCGACCAGGAACCCGTCTATTTTTTATAATTTAGGGTTGATTATCAAGCCTTGAAAAGGCATGCCGTGTAAACAGGGAGAACGTCACCTGTCACCAGCTCCTGGTCTATTTGGGTACCCACCAAACCAACTTGTAGATACTTGTTCTTATTTATAATTAATATGACTTTTCAAAGCGAAAACTTCAAAATAAATAAATATCAACTGACGACAGTAAACAAAGTAAACAAACATGTTTCCAACGGCAACTTGATATTATTTTGTTTTTGTTGAAATTAAAACCAATGAATATTGTGCCAAAATTTTAGGTCATACGTCATTTGGACATACAATAAGGAAATTATCGAAAATGGGATATTGGACGCCTGTGGTGTCACTCAATGATAACCTAAAGTATTTAACCCCTTCACCACACAAGTAATTTATTTCCTAGATGCGCATTTCGATAACAAAGTTATCTTCATCAGTAGGAATTACTAAACTAACTGTAGATAAGACTGGTATGCCGATTTACAGCTAGTTTAGTAATTCCTACTGATGAAGATAACTTTGTTATCGAAATGCGCATCTAGGAAATAAATTACTTGTGTGGTGAAGGGGTTGAATACTTTTTGTTCTCAAGGAAATTATCGGTTTCCACAAATAATTCAACATGAAAAATTAATAATGGGAAACCTTGTGAAGTGAATGGAGGTCTCGAACCAATTGTGTGGGTTTCTTTAAAGAGAATTCGCATCTTTTATGATTATAAAAAGCTATGAACCAACTCCGATGAGTAAATTTTCTGTTGCAAGATCCTTTACTTATCACTTTTATTAATATTGCTTGATGTGTGGAAATAGGTACAGTGCAGTCAATGAATTCACAAAAAAGAATAGATGATAGCAGCAGAATGGTCAGCATAAGACCGGAAAGCAAAAACTCAATAGGAATGGAATGCAAACAACGTACTACTTTAGAAAGCTTGCAACTGGATAAAAATATAAAGGAAATGAAAGTTGATTTCCAAATTGAATGAACTGAGGTAAGTACTTTTCATTATATTCATTCGAAAATACCATATTTTCATCTGTATTAGTAGTGATATAAGGTGCAAGGAACCTAAGAAGTTTTCTCGATCGCCGATTCATGATAACTGTATAACTTGTTCCAGAAAATCCGTTTCACAAACTGAAACACCAAAAAGACTAAACATGTTCAATAATACGGTTTGCACAATAAACATAACCATTATTGATGATTATTCAAACTAAAAACATTATAAGTTGGAGCTGTTAGTATCAATAGATAGTTATTTAATTTTCAAGGTTCTTACTCCAGTAATTACATGTGTTTTTCATTCACAACGGGGCCTTTCCAGACTTATTCAGGAATGGAAAAGTTACTCCAATTCATAAGAAGAATAGTCATCAGCGTCGGGATTACTATCGTCCGGTGACAGTTCGTTACAGTTTCTCCAAAATTTTTGTGTATTGTTATACCGGGTGGCTACGGAAGTATTGCCTACGGAATATCTCAGTTATTGTATGAAGTAGGTTTGTGAAATTTGGAGAGTCGATATAATGACATAAGAGCTAGAATTTGAGCATATTGACATGTCGAAGTTAACTTCCGGTCTGACCGGAAATAACATCAACTTTCTTATTTTAAATGGAAACCCTATTTTTTTCTTTTCGCTTTATTCAGCATTCAATTCCCTTTCTAATGACATATCACAAGTTGGTATCTAATCAGAAACTAGATCAGAAAAAAATTATTATTGAAATTCACCGAGTAGGCCGTGGAAGCAAAATGAAAGCCAAAAATTGAAAAGTTGGCTATGGAAACCATACGTCACTTGATAACAGTTGCTACTACTGTGATATTTTATTTTCATTCGTCGGCGTTATAAAAAGCCGCCAAAAAAAATATTGGAGAAATTGGGAAAACAACAATACTCTGTAGGTCCATAACTTAAATAGGAACATACAACTTTTTCTTGCCTGTACTATTCAGCATAACCATTCCTTTCTAATGATATAATAGAAAGTAATTTTTTGAAATGAAATACCAAAAAATCCAATTATTATTCTTCAAATAACAAAAAAACAGATTTATCGAAAAAAAAAAAATTCAAATTGATAGGATTAAAGATAAAATAAATTCAAAACAAATGTTCGAAATGCATTCCCTCAGCGTCAATACATTTATTGACTCTGGTGATATTTTCAAGTAAAACGTTTCTCAACATTTCGGGCGTGATATCTTGGAAAGCTCTACGAATTTTTACTTCTAGCTCATGTAGAGTTGTAGGCTGTGTGGAATACACCCTATTTTTAAGATGCCCCCATAGAAAAAAGTCGCACGGAGTAAGATCAGGTGACCTTGGTGGCCACCTGACTGGACAATGGGTTGTTATAAGTCTCTCTTGAAAGCGATTTTGAAGATAATTTCTCGCTATTCTTGAATTATGCGGAGGGGCGCCATCTTGCTGGAAGTACATTCTCTCAGTTATTTCCGCTGGTAGGTTGTTAATGAATTCCGAAATTTCATTCGTTAAAAAATTAAAGTATCTCTCTCCGGTTAGTTGGCCTTGAAAAAGAATGGGGCTATTCAGAATAATCATTCCATTGCAATAATCATTCGAACCAAAATATTAACAAGTAGGCTGATTAAGATGTATTTTGGAATGAAACAAAAAAGAAACGAGAGCTCTCACGAACGCTGCTATCCATATTATTTTGACGTTCGAAGTAGTGTTTTTGATTCTGCCATTTTAAAAGGGTTTGGAAATCGAAATCAGTTAGTGGAATATTCAAAAAATGCCCCGTTATTCACGAACCGAACGAATTGACATGCTTCTCATTTATGGTGAATGTTTAAAAAATTCTTATGCCGCTGAACGATTTTATTTAGAGCGATATCCAGGGAGGCAGCAACCGTCAAGAAGGTATTTCCAGTGGCTTGAAGAAAAATTAAGAACTGAGCCTGATGTTCACGAAGACCAAGAAGTATTTGTTATTAATGAGGAAACTGAAATTAATGTATTAGCTTTAGTACAATATGATAGCACAATTTCCTCAAGGCAGATTGGCGCCGAATTAGCTATAAGTAAGGACTCTGCTAGAAAAATTTTGAAAAAACATCGATTTAAATCCTTCAAGTATCAGTTGCATCAACATTTGTATGAAAATGACGGTGAAAGGCGCCTGGAATATTGTAATTGGTTTCTTCGACAAAATGCTGAGAATCACCTATTTAACTATTATATCTTGTTTACGGACGAGTCAAGATTTACCAACAATGGATTATTTAACAGGAATAATACAAGGTAGGTACTGTACTTTATTTGGATTATTGTCTATAGTCGAAGTGTAAAGTGCTAAAAGTGTGAACGGTCTTTTGTTTCAGGTACTGGGCGATAGAAAACGAGCACCGGTTTCGACAAGGTGGCTTCCAGGAGAGATTTGGTGTGAATGTTTGGGCAGGAATAGTTGGAACTCATATTGTTTGCCCCATTCTTTTTCAAGGCCAACTTTAAGTTATTAACGAATGAAATTTCGGAATTCATTAACAACCTACCAGCGGAAATAACTGAGAGAATGTACTTCCAGCAAGATGGCGCCCCTCCGCATAATTCAAGAATAGCGAGAAATTATCTTCAAAATCGCTTTCAAGAGAGACTTATAACAACCCATGGTCCAGTCAGGTGGCCACCAAGGTCACCTGATCTTACTCCGTGGGACTTTTTTCTATGGGGGCATCTTAAAAATAGGGTGTATTCCACACAGCCTACAACTCTACATGAGCTAGAAGTAAAAATTCGTAGAGCTTTCCAAGATATCACGCTCCAAATGTTGAGAAACGTTTTACATGAAAATATCACCAGAGTCAATAAATGTATTGACGCTGAGGGAATGCATTTCGAACATTTGTTTTGAATTTATTTTATCTTTAATCCTATCAATTTGAATTTTTTTTTTTCGATAAATCTGTTTTTTTGTTATTTGAAGAATAATAATTGGATTTTTTGGTATTTCATTTCAAAAAATTACTTTCTATTATATCATTAGAAAGGAATGGTTATGCTGAATAGTACAGGCAAGAAAAAGTTGTATGTTCCTATTTAAGTTATGGACCTACAGAGTATTGTTTTTTTCCCAAATTTTTCCAATATTTTTTTTGGCGGCTTTTTATAACGCCGACGAATGAAAATAAAATATCACAGTAGTAGCAACTGTTATCAAGTGACGTATGGTTTCCATAGCCAACTTTTCAATTTTTGGCTTTCATTTTGCTTCCACGGCCTACTCGGTGAATTTCAATAATAATTTTTTTCTGATCTAGTTTCTGGTTAGATACCAACTTGTGATATGTCATTAGAAAGGGAATTGAATGCTGAATAAAGCGAAAAGAAAAAAAAATAGGGTTTCCATTTAAAATAAGAAAGTCCGGTCAGACCGTAAGTTAACTTCGACATGTCAATATGCTCAAATTCTAGCTCTTATGTCATTATATCGACGCTCCAAATTTCACAAACCTACTTCATACAATAACTGAGATATTCCGTAGGCAATACTTCCGTAGCCACCCGGTATACATCGTCTCTTATTGGTTATTCATTGGGAAAAATAATTCAATATCAGCACGGATTTCTATCCAAAAAGTGGACATCCACTGCAATCTGTTCCTAGTACCACAAAATAGTAGATTACATTGAGACAGGTGAATGCCCCGTTGGAATTCTTTTGTGATCTAAACAGAGCATTTGATTGGGTGAACCACAAGATACTCGTGTATAAACTCTACCAATATGGCATAAGGGGCAATCATCTTGATTGGTTTCTCTGGGAGAGAATACAATATGTCTCAATGGTAGGTACTTGGCCCTATTCTATTTATAATCTATAGCAACGACATGGACAGGATCCATGGGCCAGTATTCTCCACAATGTTCGCAGACGATACTTCACTTATTATTTCCAATCCTTACGAGAATTTTGATTAAAGAAGTTTGTGAGAAGTTTGAATATGGATAAAACACATTGCCTGCGGTTTCATAGTCCCCAGCAGAAAACTTGTGAAAATATTACCTATATTTGCGTAGCCTGTAATCTACACTAATGACACTCTAGTGAAGTTCTTGGATTGAATGTCGATTCACACCTCAATTGGAAGTCTTGTTTATAGACTACATAATGCTGCCTATCAGCTCAGGAATATTGGGGTAATATTAAACCTTGATCAATTATTGCTGCTCTATTACGCAAAAGTCAAAAGTAGACTGCGATGTATGGTGACCTTCTGGGGGACATCAACTTCGTCGTCTACTATTTTTACTGCTCAAAAGCGGATCATTCGTTCAATAATGGAAATAATCTATCGAATCTCATACAGGAACTTATTTGAAGACTTGAAAGTTTTAACAGTAGCATCTCTTTATATTTTAGAGTTGTCAGTTTAAAAGATATATAGTCCCTCAAAATGATATCACGCATGATTACAATACTCGTAACAAAGATCATTTTAGTGTACCGTTTACCAAACTTCGCGTAACCCAAAATTCTCCAAACTTCAGGCCATCAAAAATCCTCAACTCATTTCCGATCGGAATAGCTTTTATACTATAGAAGAGCTTTTGAATCATCATTTAAAAAAGGAATGTATTGTTTTTTACTTTATTCAATTGTTTTCAGATAATTTGTATTGGTTTCAATATTTTGTATGACTGCAGCTATCTCCAAACTGCTCGTATTTTACTGCTGTACGTTTCCCATTTTTTTTGACAATCTACACAGCTTGTCATAGGGAAATAAAACAATATTCTATTATACCTATAACTGATATGAAAACAAATATGTTCAAAGTTTCTTTCTGCTGAATCTTATGTAATTTTAACGTCAAATTTTCATTTTGTTTTCGTTTTCAAAGAAGTATAATAAAAATAGTTAGATAGATATAGAAAGACAGATTTTATTCATCCTTTCAGCTTCTACAGATTTTGCTTACAACCAGCCATGAGTATATAAATGAAATTTGAGAAGTGAACAGAACAGTAAGAAAATAAAATTATTTTATCTATAGATTATCATAAAACGCATTTTTAAAAAAATTAAAAAACATAGAATAAGTAGTCTGCTCTTGTTTTTTTATATTTTTCAATATGTTTTTTATATTTATGTAAATAGTTATTTATATTATAATAATATTGGGCCGCGGTGGTGTGCGGGTTGAGTTCTCGCCTCATAAGCCAGAGAGCGTGAGTTCGAATCTCAGCATTGCCACCGGTCTCGTGCATGGCATCACACGTATTGAAAGGTACGGGCTACGTCTTCCTCTAGCTCGCACAAGTCTCTGACTTTTGAGGGTTGCACGTAGGGGTACAACCGGTTGACGGATATAACAATTTTTTTGTATTATTATTATTTTTATCCAAGGACATATATTAAAATCAGATTTTCAAAAAACAGAAAAAAGATTGTCGCACATTGCTTCTTCAAGTGTAAATTCATGTATCATATAAAAAACATTTTTATGATTGAAGTTTTAATTGATAAATTGGAAAAGGCTTACGATATTTCAACATTGTATACATTGAGTTCGAAATTGGCAGTTTCAATTAGTTTTTATTCTAGTTTTTCTATGAAAAACTGAGCTTATTGGGTTTCCCATTGAAACACCATCTAATTACTCGTATATTTTGTTGTAAAAAATGAAATCTTGAACACGTTTTTAGAGGTTGGATATATCGCTTGGAAAAAGTTGTTCAATTTCCTCCAGGGCTTCATCTAACAAGACATTTATGAAGATCGATACCACATCAAAACTGACTAGAAGTCATTTGGACCATTGGTCATATGTGGTGTTGTAACAGTATTTTAACTTCTTATATTATGATTATGCAATTCTGCTCTCCCTTATTATCAGAAACGTAGATTTATATTTTTAAAATGAGCAAACTGGCAAATGTATCCAATATTTTATAGTGCCGTCGAAAATTGTCTCTACAGGAAATTACATAGCCTAAATTAAATATCAATCTAATCAGTGCTTCTTGCTTTATACAAATAATACCTGATCCAGTGAGAAGGTAGTCCGCAGACAGCAATGTTTTGGTACCTGATCGAATGGAACTTAGCATAATAAACTGATATCAATAATTTTGTATCTAACTTATTTTTGCTGAATCATGCAAATTACTCTTCACCTGATGAATAACAATAATCCTAATCTTTGTATAAAAGAACCTCATTTCGGATAAATCAAACAAATATTTTTGACTATAATTGACTATTATATGATAGAGATCGATTAAATGAGTGAAATTGAGCTGAAGATTTCAAGAATTCAATATATTCGATGATTAATCATACCACGTGTTATATTCGATGAGACAATATCATGATGAAATGTCCTTTCTTCGATGTTGGCCAACAAAATTATTATACTTATTCGATATTAGGACATTTGCGAAAGCCTGGATTATTGCTTAATCCATTTTCATTTGATGAAATAAAATAGTTACCATTATTGCTCACTATCGTTTCAGCCAAATAATGAGGTGATGGAAATCTCAGATACTCGTAGATCATTCATTGTGAAAGATTTTGAGTAACAAAATTTCAAAGATTGGCGTCATCGAGATTCCTGTCTTTTGGAACGGTCTTTCCCATGATTTCAATTTATTATATCATCGTTTGTTTGACTCTCTACACCGATAGTGGCCAATTTAGCATTAATTATGCATAGACAATTTTTTTTGTTATTGTTGTTATATTCGTTAATCGGAAGTCAGAAGTATCCAAGAGATTCATGTTAAAAATAGGAATATTCTCAAATGAAAATTGAAAATAGTTTTTTTTTCAAATGAAAACAACCTACGATAAAAATTAGGATTTTGTTTGTAATATCTAACAGAAAATAACTACTTCTGGTAGATATTGTGAAAAGACCCCATAACTAAAAACAGAAAATCTAAAAGTAAATATTTGCATTCTCATTCAGATAGTTGATTTTTCAACTATTAAGTTTTCATTGAAAATTCATAAAGACAAATGAGAATGTTATTTAAAAGTATCACTCATAATTTCAATGAAATCAAAATCTCAAAGAGACTTATGCGAGCTGGGGAAGACGTAGCTTAACATTTTAAGTTTTTATTCATGAGAAATTTGGCTTAGGTATCCTTCACATATGAAATTTTCAATAAACTTTTCAGCTGGGTAATATATTAGAACACTTCCGCTTGCATTAGGCCAGTTTCGAATCCTGGAAAACGAGAAGTCGATACTCACCCGGGGTGGTGCTGTAGGTGTTCCGGGGTTTTCTACGGCTGAAAAGTGAATACACCACAAGAATCAGTAAGTCGCCCCGGAGCGCCACGGCAAGTAATAATAAGAGTCGTCCTCTACCCGCACAGGCTATGCCTTTGGGTACACTGTATGAGTGTTTATGAGAGAGTTTTATATTATTATAATTGTGATCTTAGAGGGTGAAATGATAGGGGGATTACGTAACCTTTCTATTAGAAATGTTCTATTTCCATTGAATACAATTCTGAAAATTTGAAGTGTCACATAAGTCAACAAGAACAATCGACTCGAAATACCTTCAGTGGCGTAGCACTTCCCCCTAAACCGAAAGTGAACCCAAAGTACCTTATCTTAATCGAATTATTAAATTTTATAAAATATTGCCCACCCTTCACGAATTATCTCAACAAGTGAAGATTATTTTAGGTGATGTTCTTGTCGCACTTTAAAATTTTGGGATTGTGCTGCTTATTCTTCTGAATTTTGTTTTGCTCATTTGAGACAATTGCGGATATATTTAGTTGAAAAAACTACAAGTTTTTTTTAATATTCTCGTGACCGACTCCATGGATATGAAAGAAATTGATGATATTGTCAATGGGAACATCGAAAACTTCCGATGAACAGGTCATATAATAATAATACCTGTTACCTGACCTCACACTTGAAAAATCATAGTATAGAAAGAAAGAATACAATCGCGATTGAAAATATTTGAATCTTTTGTATTTGTCAGAACTGTATTTATCAATATTGTGACTATCCAAATTGTTATTGAATCTCAATAATGCATTCTAGCCTCTATAATATGCTATTTGTAGTATACAGTGTGTCCCGCTTTTCATGAATACACCTTAATATCTCAGTTAATGCGATTTTCTTGAAGTTTTGGAGGTGATTTTATGTTAAAAAAATGAAGTATTTGGAATTGTGAACATTTCCATTTAACATTTGCGTGCGGTGTTGGGGGGTTAAAAATAGCTTTGATTTGGGAAAAGGATATTAGGGCTTATTTCAAATAATTTTTTTATCAGATTCAAATTCAGCATCGCCAAAAACCCATAATTCATATTTTAAAAATCTCAAGAGTTTATTTTAGCAGGAATAAAACAAATATTTTTTCAATAACTTCTTTATTTGTAACTGTGGTAACAAAATTAAAATAATATATTTCGGTAGTTATGTTGAAACCACAAGAATCTAAAATAATGTATTTCGTAGATTCTTGTGTTTTCAACATAACTACCGTCTGAAACAATACACTTCTCAACAATTCTTCTCAATCGCACATTTACTTTTCTTAATGTTTGGGGAGTAATTTCCTGACACGCTGGTTTAATTGCTATGCAAAATTCTTCTCCATTACGCGACCGAGTAGCATACACTTTATTTTTCAAGTGCCCCCACAGAAAAAAGTCACAAAGCGATCTGGTGGATCATGATTCTAAAGCAGAATTTCTACCTATCCACTTCATAGGGAAAGTTGCATTTAAAAAGTTCCTAACTTCAAAGAATTATGTGCGGGGGCTCCATCTAATTGTAAGATTCAGTTCTGTCCCCGTGCTAAAGGAAAATTCCATGAGAAATTCATATGTAAAAATAATTTTGTAAAATTTTTTGAAAATTTTCTCCAGTCAGGTTTTCTATTAAAAAAGGCCAACAATTCGTTCACTAAAGATGCCACACCACACGTTAACTTTATCACTGTATTGGTTTTTACAATAAATTACCCAATTCGGATTTAAGATACCACATGTACTAAAAGCTACACCAGCATTTATGGCACACTCCAAAAAAAACTATTATACAATCTTGTACACATTTATTACAAATTTGCGTCCCATCCAAAAAATTTTTTTCACTTCCCGTTTTCTGGGAAATGGGCGTAGGCTAACTTTAAACTAAAACTGCACCACGCACTTAGTATTTTTTTAAAATACGCAATTATTGTTGATCGAAAGGATGCTGAAATTTCTTACACATTAATTACAAATCATTGACGTGTTAAAAGTTCCAATATTTTGATCCCCAAAGGGTTAAATACCCCTTAATTATAAATAAATCCCCAATAAATATGGACCCAACGTGGCCAGTGCCCAGCATTTTTCACAAGATTGTTTAAAATTGTCCTGCAAACTATCGAAGAGTTGAGAATTACAAAATGAAGGACCCCCAAGGTGTATACAGTGTGTCCATTCAAGTTGGCGACATACGGAAAACATTTTTATTATTCACTTTCGGGAAAAATTTAATTCCCTTCAAATGTTCTGAAAATTCTAGTACATAATTTTGAATGATCAAATCGTGAAACTTGTCAGCTGTATACGAGTAGAGTCAAAAAATATGAATTCGGTAATAGAGTGAAATACTTTTATTTGTGACAATTTCGAAGACTGCTTTGATGAAAAATTGTTGAGAATTGAAACTCACGTTTACATGTGCATTCATATCCATTCAAATTTCGACGAGTGGGCTGTGTTAATAAATAGTTATGTCACGATATGATGGGATATTCTACTTGAACTGCATTTCATAGAATATTAGAATTCTTTACAGTATCCCACATGCTTCTACCGAGTATCGTTTGGTGCGTATGGACTATATGAACCAAAAAAATAGAAATTTTGAAAAGTGGGCTGTGTAAATAAATAGTTATATAACGATATGACGGGAAATTCTACTTGAACTGCATTTCATCGAGTACTAGAATTCTTCACAGTATCCCACACGCTTCTATTAAGTGTCCTTTGGTGCGTATGGACTATATCAACCAAAAAAATTGAAATTTTGAAAAGTGGGCTGTGTTAATAAATAGTTGTATCAAAATATGATAGGAAATTCTACTTGAACTGCATTTCATCGAGTACTACAATTCTTTACAGTATCCCACAAACTACTATTAAGTGTCGTTTGATGCGTATGGACTATATCAACCAAAAAAATTGAAATTTTGAAAAGTGGGCTGTGTTAATAAATAGTTGTATCAAAATATGATAGGAAATTCTACTTGAACTGCATTTCATCGAGTACTAGAATTCTTTACAGTATCCCACACGCTTCTATTAAGTGTCCTTTGGTGCGTATGGACTATATCAACCAAAAAAATTGAAATTTTGAAAAGTGAGCTGTTTTAATAAATAGATGTATCACGATATGACGGAAAATTCAACTTGAACTGCATTTTATCGAGTATTCCCGTCATATCGTGATACAACTATTTATTAACACAGCCCACTTTTCAAAATTTCAATATTTTTGGTTGATATAGTCCATACGCATCAAACGACACTCATTAGAAGCACGTGGGATACTGTAAATAATTCTAATACTCGATAAAATGCAGTTCAAGCAGATTTTCCTATCATATTTTGATAAAACTATTTATTAACACAGCCCAATTTTCAAAATTTCAATTTTTTTTTGGTTGATATAGTCCATACGCACCAAAGGACACTTAATAGTAGTTTGTAGGATACTGTGAAGAATTCTAGTACTCGATGAAATGCAGTTCAAGTAGAATTTCCCGTCTTATCGTGATACAACCATTCATTAACACAGCCAATTTTCCAAAATTTGATTTTTTTTGGTTGATATAGTACATACGCATCAAACGACACTCATTAGAAGCACGTGTGATACTGTAAATAATTCTAATACTCGATAAAATGCAGTTCAAGTAGATTTTCCTATCATATTTTTATACAACTATTTATTAAAACAGCCCACTTTTCAAAATTTCAATTTTTTTGGTTGATATAGTCCATACGCATCAAACGACACTTAATAGAAGCTTGTGGGATACTGTAAATAATTCTAGTACTAGATGAAATGCAGTTCAAGTAGAATTTCAAGTCATTCGTGATACAACTATTTATTGACACAGCCCACTTTTTTAAATTTCAATTTTTTTGGTTCATATAGTCCATACGCACCAAACGATACTCAGTAGAAGCATGTGGGATACTGTAAAGAATTCCAATATTCTATGAAATGCAGTTCAAGTAGAATATCCCATCATATCGTGACATAACTATTTATTAACACAGCCCACTCGTCGAAATTTGAATGGATATGAATGCACATTTAAACGTGAGTTTCAATTCTTAACAATTTTTCATTAAAGCAGTCTTCGATATTGCCACAAATAAAAGTATTTCACTCTATTACCGAATTCATATTTTTTGACTCTACTCGTATACAGCTGACAAGTTTCACGATTTGATCATTCAAAATTAAGTACTAGAATTTTCAGAACATTTGAACGGAATTAAATTTTTTCCGAAAGTGAATAATAAAAATGTTTTCCGTATGTCGCCAACTTGAATGGACACACTGTATACACCTTGGGGGTCCTTCATTTTGTAATTCTCAACTCTTCGATAGTTTGCAGGACAATTTTAAACAATCTTGTGAAAAATGCTGGGCACTGGCCACGTTGGGTCCATATTTATTGGGGATTTATTTATAATTAAGGGGTATTTAACCCTTTGGGGATCAAAATATTGTAACTTTCGACACGTCAATGATTTGTAATTAATGTGTAAGAAATTTCAGCATCCTTTCGATCAACAATAATTGCGTATTTTAAAAAAATACTAAGTGCGTGGTGCAGTTTTAGTTCAAAGTTAGCCCACGCCCATTTCCCAGAAAAAGGGGAGTGTAAATATTTTTTTGGATGGGACGCAAATTTGTAATAAATGTGTACAAAATTGTATAATAGTTGTTTTTGGAGTGTGCCATAAATGCTGGGGTAGCTTTTAGTACATAGATACCACACCGTTTGTTGTGAACGTTGCCTCGTCTGTAAATGTTCTTTAGAAAAAGTTGGTTAAAATCACCATTTAACAAAGTATGTAGAAATTTTGGTTTGGATGCCCTAATCCCACTGAGTTTCAAACACCTCAATACTTTGTTTTTCGTTGAATTCGCAGTATCCTTGCATTTGCCCTTATAGTACCATTTGGGTTGTTTCAAAATTCTGCCAAGATACGTTCGTCGTCAATAAATTGTACCTCCTTGGTCTTGCCTTGAAAATTTCTTCAGTCCTTACGAACAATATGTTGATTTTGGCAACAGTATTGTGAGAAACTGGTGTTCGATCATGATGGAAAACAACCCAGGTCAGCATGCCAACGGTAAAACCTAAATCATAGTGTAAGGGCATTTGCGAGGATACTGAATTTAACGAAACGGTATGGAGGTTTTTGAAATGCAATAGGATTAGAATATTATTTTAAATAAAAATATTGAAGAAGGATGATTTTTTAATGAAAAAAAAACTGCTAAAATCAGCTCTTGAGATTTTGAAAATATGAATTAAGGGGTTTTTGGGGATGCTGATTCTCAATCTGATAGAAAAGTTGTCTAAATAAGCCCTAATATTATTTTCCCAACACCGCATGCCTATGGTAAATGAAAATGTTCACCATGTCAAATAGTTTATTTTTCTAACATACAATCATCACCAAAATTTCAAGAAAATCACATAATTAATAACTGAGATATAAGGGTATATTCATGAAAAGCGGAACACACTGTATGCATTATATACGATATTAAAATAACCTAGGAAAAATCATCGGGCAACGACTTTCGTCATCCTCATGACCAAAAAGGAACACCTCAAGGATCAACTGGTTTCATTAAAGCTGCTCAAGGTAGGTAATTGTTTTAATAGTTGGTACGTGGAATGAATTTGTTGAGAATCTGCATTAAACAAATATAAACTGAACAGCACACCGATTCGCCTCAAAATTACTATTTGTGTGTTTCGCAAAAGTCTTCAAATCGCCAAAACATTGAAGGGGAAACTTCTGAGAACGGCCTAATTGCGATCAGTAAGTCGAGTTTATTCCCCTTCCAAGACGCACTAGAAATTTTGAATATATTTGATTGTATAAGAAGGTGAAAAAGCTCTTACGTAGAAAGAAAGAAATTGAGCTTATAATCTTTTATTTGTATCGACTGTCCATAGTGAATTAAGTAGCTGTCAAGTACAAAAGATCTCTCTTGAGAATGCTTACCACTCGTGTTGACGAAACGTCGAGTCAAACTCGTTATCAACGTCGGCCTTACAAACCGAAAAGTCATCATGTAAGTATCGAAGGCCACGAAAGCCTTTTACAATTTATCAGAATTATTTTCGCTCTATCATAAGATCAACTTTAAACGAAGTTCGAAGAGCCATTTTAGATAGAGTCAATTTGTGCATAGGTCAAAATGGAGATTGTAGCGTGTTTCATTGAAAAAACACTTTGATAAGTCTCACATTTATCGGACATCCTACCCTGTATGTTGGTAGTTATTTTTGGAAAATAGTTCTTATTGCTCTCTACAACTTTTTTAGAACATTTTTCCAGCAGATATCGTCTACCCACGCATCGTTAGTACGCCCTGTATGTTTATCTTGTAGCTAAAGAATCTTCAAATGGAATACTCAAAAATTCCAGGCAGATACATTTTTTTTCCATTGACACCATTCTGCGTTGCAAACGATAAAAATCGAGCGCAAAACTTTCGATTAAAATAAATGATACACTTCTGTCACTTCTTGCGCAGCTTATAGAAATGCAGTTATTACTTTATCAACAAGCTAATCTAGGTCAGATTCGTCATATTCTGGTAATTAATGGGAAAGCTAAACGCACAAATAATGAAAGCTAACTTAATTTCAGTTCGTATTGCATAGTTGAAGAATTTAAAAATGGGTATACGTAACAATTACAGCAACGTAAAAGTTGTAATATGTACGTGGGTTAGGTAGGTGCTTAGACTTGCACTGAATCGTGAATGCATTTCTGTATTTGCATTCAGGGTGGATATACACAACAGAAGAAAGTCTTTGTCTGGGTTCCAATGACTCACTCTCACCAATTCTTGTATTTTCTTTTCTAGATTAGAAGCAATTTTGTTGCTGAATTTGTGTTGTGGCCAGACCCTGATAAAATGCAGTCATGGAGAGAGTAGATGAGAATTCATACAATAGTACACGCAAATTAGTATTTTTAATAGACCCAATTTATATATAAATTAGTTTTTGGAAAATAATTATTGAGAAGTAGACTGAAAATTTGAAAAAATCCCGCACGAGGCGGAGGCGCAAAATTTCTCTTTCCAAAAAAAATCTGTGGTTTCAGTAATAAACCGAAGAGAGAACATTTCCTACGTCCTTCGGCATATACTAATGAATGGTTTGAGGAAGAGGAAGTGTCCATTAGCCCAAAAAAAATGTCATATAAAACCGTCAGGAAAAGGAAAGTGGAACGTTTAATATCTTCTATCACTATAATTCCTTTTGCGAGTGAAGCGAAATATCTGGGAATAACGCTGGATATGGCTGGAAAAGACTAACCGAAGAGCTGGCTTATTATTATGGATATGACGCAGAATATGTAGCCGAACATGGGACATGTCACCAAAAGAAGTATATTGGCTATAGGCGACTTTCATAAGACTTATTTATGATCAGGAATGGATCTGTAATCCGGTGAAACAAAGTCCAACAAAAAATGGCTCAGGCTAAATTCAACGGACTAAAGAGACCAGTCCTCCAAATAGTTCTGGAGAGGTAGTCAAGTTGCACAACATGCAGACTCTATCAAGCGACCATTAGTTTATCACAGGCATGTGTATGAGAAGCACCAGCACGCTGGAGGATATAATAGCTTCCAACATTCTGGGATGGTCATCAAACATCATGCCAAAAACAACCAAACAGCACATAAATACAGGTTGAGAAAACGGATATGAAACAGGAAACAATGCTTGGAGAACTTGTCAACATTTCTCTTGAAAATGCCACCCACTCGTGTGGTGAATCGTCGAGAACATCTCAAAATACTCATTGGCCTAAAAGTCACATTTTAAAAATGTATTTGTTGAAGACTAGTCCTCAGTACCGTATTTACTTTATTATTCATTTGAAAACAGTTTCCTCAACATCCATATAATCCCTCACCTCGTAGAAACAATGAGAAAGCAATAACTTGCGAAGTTTTTCCTGAAACATACACCGTGAAACAAACGTAAAGATGTTTAAATTACATATCCCTGAGAGGTTTTTGAGAAACAAAGTCATAAACTTGTGTTCGGAAATGCTTCGTTTCGGAGATACAGGATGTTGAAACTGTTTTTTTTTTCGTTTTTAAAAAATTACTTTTGTACCCGGGAGGTGGAAAATTACAATTTCGTATTATTTTTCATGTAGCGCCTATAGGGTGCTGTGTACGCCGTCGTTACTTATTTAAAACTGCGCTAACATTTTTGACAGTACACTTTTGGCACTTTTTACGAAAAAACTTATTCCTACACCTTTTTTGTTTGAAAAAGGTACCCCTCCTCAACAAAGCTGGAGGTGATCGTTTTCGAGATATTTACAATTTTCTATATCGATGCACGTTCCTTACCTCCTAGGGCGCTAAGTTGCTGCGAACATAAAAAAAAACTGAGTATATATTAGATCTCGTGAAAATAAACAACTTTTTTCCTGAAAAATGTTTATCGAAAAGTAATTTATTTTCGAGAAACAGATTTTTGAAATTTTCCAGAACATGGTTGGTTTTCGTCATAACTTTTTTACAGCTGCAGTTGTTTTAATCAAACTTTATAAGTATACCCGGACAGACTTCTTCTAAACATGGTCATTATCAAACCGCTTAATCATTATAGGCAAATATGATTTTAATATTTTTCGTCACACTCTGCTTGTAAATTAAGTTAATTATATCGGGTAGGCTATGAATTTTTGTTCATCAAAATAGAAATTTGCTTTCATATTTTCAATTATTTATTGACAAATTCACCATTCGGAGTTTTTGAAGTAATTTTTGGTACCATGCCCGATTTAACGAATGCTGAAATGGCCGATATGATTTTTGCATCCCGTTTGGCCAACACAAATTCAATCGAAGCCAGACGCATATCTATCAGAAAAGGAATCTCCAACGCGTGACTTCTTGTGCAGCGACATTTGCGAATCTTTCCAGGCGATTTTACAAATCTAGAAGCTTTGAAAAAAATTCTACTAAAGGGCGGCCGCACGGTCTGCAAGAACTGTGGAATTGAAGGAGGCGGTAATCGTAGAAACTATTGAATACCCAGAGAAAAGAACAAAAAAAATTATTTGAACTGTAAATGTGTGTCACATGACCACTTACAGATTTTGAATTATATCCAGGCACTTACGCTACGTGATTTTCAAAGAAATATGGAAAAACATCCCCAAATTTTATCGAAAATCTTCTTCACAGATGAGGCTAACTTTTCAAGAAAATCTATTGTGAACTTCCATAACGATAACTTCTGGGCGGAAGAAAGATAGCCCACATGCTATAACTCATTTCCAAGACAGATTTATCTTTTGATGTATGGGAAGGCATAATTGGGGATTATTTAATTCGACCATATTTTTCTCCCCTACGTTTGAATGGAGATGCATATCAATATTTTTTGGAAAATGAGCTTCCCCAGCTTATGGAGGATGTTGCCATTGGTCTCCAAAATCACTCTTGGTTGATGCACGGTGGAACCCCTGCTTCTTTTAGTCTGGTAGCAAGAAGTTTCTCAGACGGAGCAAATCCCCAACGATGGATAGGCAGAGAAGGCTTTCAGCGTTGGCCCCCGCGGTCAGCTGTCCTCAATCCCGTCGATTTTCCCTTTTTGGGACACTCAAAATCGCTGGTTTATGCTAGCTCCATTGAAAAAGAGAAAATATTAAGGGATCGCACCATTTTTATATGTTTAATTGCCTGATAAATAACACAATTTTGTCCGAATTGATCTTTTTACAAGCTCCAAACTTGACTTTTAAATTCTCTCAGAAATACGTCATTTCAACGCACTTATGATACACTCTGAATATAATGCGCAAGTTAGCTCAAGTGTTATGGCATTAGCTACTAGGTTACTTAGCCAGTGTCGGAGGCCTGTAAGTAAGAGGGTCACGAGGACCTTAATCGCACTTTCACACTTCCTTTCGGTTGACAAACTGGGAGTCTCATTCGAAGTGATGACACGAATAAATAGAAGTTCTCAACAAATTAAAGCATACAGGATGCACGTATGAAACCCCCTTTTTCGACAAAGTTATTGCCATCCGGCCTGAACACAGGCGTAGAGATCATGGGGGGCTGACAATTTCCATATGAAATCTTGAACTCCACAAACAGATAGATACTTATTTAACGTTTAATAATTGTCGCAATGTACTTTAATAAATGTTACCATGTGAGTTGCCAGACGAAAAAAGGGCTCATTGCATACATTAACACTTAAAGAACTACGTATTTGACTACACAAGTAAGTCAATGTTTATATAATTTGTCGTAACAAGTTACAATGCAAGTTCTTGTATTATAATTATGATAATCCTCATTTTTTAGAATGAATTATTATTAACAAACAATTATCAATGAGAATACACGGTGAACGGAGTATTTCATATTTTTTGACATTGAGAACTTAGATGTACTATTTTTCAGTTATATCATTGTGAAAACATCCGTTCAATATACTAGTGCGAAAAGTAATCGAAAGAAAGAGAATACTTGATAGTCGATTGGTGATTGGATTAAGAAGAAGCGAGCGCCTAACCCACACACCACCACGGGCCATTCATTGCTGATTTCACTCCTTCTATAGGATGTTTCAGAATATTCATGTAGTTAGCTTTCAATATAATTTTGAAAGCTCTCTTTCGAAGTCTAAAAACTCTTATTGAATCAACATCGTTTCGCCAAAGAGTTATTTCATTGATAATGTGGTATAAAATAAGCCAGATCAGGCAATTTCCGTAACAAATAAATATTTGACTTGCCGGAAAATCGATGAAACCAATCCCAGTAATTGTCGAATAATTGTCGAGAATTTGTCGTGAACGATATGGGGTGGCTGTGCTAACTTTATATTAAGTTAGCACTGCCACTTATAACTCGACAAATAAACATCAAATTTTATCACTGTGGTAACCAACAATTGTCGAGTAATTGTCGAAGTCTAATTGAAGAAAAAAAAAATGCGAAAAATCTTTTCTTTACACCTTATATATGTATTTTTCATTGGAATTCTTGATATACTGGGAAATTTTGAGTAATTGGCAACACCGCATACCTATAAGGATAATTTGAGCTTTTTTCATTAAACTATTGTCAAATATGTATGGATTATGCATTCTTTTCGAAACAAATGAAAAATTTATTGTGAAAAACTCATCAAACCTGATTATTTTTTTTGTAGGCTCACAAATTCACTGAACGATTGGCGAAAAATTATAAAATATTGCCCGAGAAAACCCCAACTTTTTTATAACTGAAAAACCAAATACAAAAGGTGGAAAAAGGAGATATTAAAAGCCGGAAAATTACTTTTAAACGCTACATAATGGAGAAATTCTCTTTTCTTAGTAATATACACACCTAATTTGGTTGGATAATTTTTTCTGTGATTCAAAATCAACTCATCAATTGTCGAATCATCAAATCTAATTTGTCGTGGAAAGTTGAAATTTCCTGAAGCGAAAAATGTACCTATAATTGGTAAAATTCAATTATTTCCAGTCTTTCGGTATTACCAACGCACTCAATGATGATTAAATATAACTTTTTTGAGCGTAAATTTAGGGAACAATTGTCGAACGACGAAAATATATTTGTCGTGGAAATTTTCATTTTTGAAAAGCCGGAAAATAACTTTAAAACGCAAATAATGGAGAAATTCCATTTTCTTAGTAATATACACACATAATTTGGTTGGATTATTTTTTCTGCTCCTGAAAACTAACTCATCAATTGTCGAATATCTAAATCAAATTTGTCGTGGAACGTTGAAATTTTCGGAAGCAGAAAAACTACCTCTAATTGGTAAAATCAATTATTTCCAGTCTCTCGGTATTACCAACGCACTGTATGATATTAAATATAAATTTTTTAGGCGGAAATTTGAGGTACAATTGTCGAACGACAAAAACATATTTGTCGTGGAAATTTTCATTCTTTAAAAGCCGGAAAATTATTTTAAAACGCTTATTAATGAAGAAATTCCCTTTTCTTAGTAATTTACACACATAATTTGGTTGGATTAATTTTTCTGTGACCAAAAATCAACTCATCAATTGTCGAATGATCAAATCTAATTTGTCGTGGAACGTTGAAATTTCCGGAAGATGCCAAAACTACCTGTAATTGTTAAAATTCAATTATTTTCAGTCTCTCTGTATTACCAACGCACTGTATGATGATTAAATATAATTTTCTTGGGCGGAAATTTGACGAACAATTGTCGAACGACGAAAACATATTTGTCGTGGAAATTTTTATTCTTTAAAAGCCGGAAAATTATTTTAAAACGCTTATTAATGAAGAAATTCACTTTTCTTAGTAATTTACACACATAATTTGGTTGGATTAATTTTTCTGTGACCAAAAATCAACTCATCAATTGTCGAATGATCAAATCTAATTTGTCGTGGAAAGTTGAAATTTCCTGCAGCGGAAAAACTGCCTATAAATGGTAAAATTCAATTATTTCCAGTCTTTCCGTATTACCAACGCACTGAATGATGATTAAATATAATTTTTCAGGCGTAAATTTATGGAAAAATTGTCGAACATCGAAAACATATTTGTCGTGGAAATTTTCATTCTTGAAAAGCTGGAAAATTATTTTAAAACGCTTATTAATGAAGAAATTCTCTTTTCTTAGTAATTTACACACATAATTTGGTTGGATTATTTTTTCTGTGGCCAAAAATCAACTCGTCAATTGTCAAATGATCAAATCTAATTTGTTGTGGAAAGTTGAAATTTCCTGTAACGGAAAAACTACCTATAAATGGTAAAATTCAATTATTTCCTGTCTTTCCGTATTACCAACGCACTGAATGATGATTAAATATAATTTTTTTAGGCGTAAATTTATGAAAAAATTGTCGAAGGACGAAAACATATTTGTCGTGGAAATTTTCATTCTTGAAAAGCCGGAAAATTACTTTAAAACGCTAAATAATGAAGACATTCCCTTTTCTTAGTAATATACACACATAATTTGGTTGGATTATTTTTTATGTGACTGGACACTAACTCATCAATTGTCGAATAACTAAATCAAATTTGTCGTAAAACGTTAAAATTTCCGGAAGCAGAAAAACTACCTGTAATCGGTAAAATTCAATTATTTCCGGTGACTGGACACTAACTCATCAATTGTCGAATAACTAAATCAAATTTGTCGTAAAACGTTAAAATTTCCGGAAGCAGAAAAACTACCTGTAATCGGTAAAATTCAATTATTTCCGGTCCCTCGATATTATCTAAGCACCAAGTTTGATGAGTTTTTTCATTGAACACTGAGTTTTCCTATTTTTCACAATACATTTTTCATTTGTTTCAAAAAGAATGCCTAATCAATTCATATATAAGCTGTAAAGAAAATATTTTTTGCATTTTTTTTTACTTCAAATAGACTTCGACAATTACTCGACAATTTTTGGTTACCACAGTGATAAAATTTGATGTTTATTTGTCAAGTTATATTAGTGGCAGTGCTAACTTAATATAAAGTTAGCACAGCCACCCCATATAAAAAAAAATATAAGTGCGACAAATTTTTTTCGTTCACGACAAATTCTCGACAATTATTCGACAATTACTGGAATTGGTTTCATCGATATTCCGGCAAGTGGCTTTGCTAACTTTATATACATCAGTTTTTCAGCATAAGCTGACCACTTCAATTCATCATCCATGATAATTCCAAGTACTATATCTATTTTATTTCCATAAATATAATATTTCAATATTTCAAATAGATTATTTCAGTTGGTTAATGGTTTCTATGATGAAAATTTGCCGCAAAAAAATGAATTCAAAAGACATATTATCATATCTTAAATTGATTATCTACCTAAAAATATGAGCCAAATGCGCAAAAGGAATACCTAATCTTATAAATATCAATTTATTATTACTGCAGCAAAAGATCGATAAGTGTGACATATACAAACAACATTGCAACAGTTATTCATAAAGATTCACGAGCCCAGAAGTACTGTTAGCCTTGACATAATCTTGTTTGTAAAAAGAGTTTTATTCGGAATCCTGTTAAACTAGTTTGTATACACGATAACAATGCAATTCGCACAGCATAAGGCACAAAGGTATTTATCGACTATATGAACTGTTCTTACTGAATATCACAAGGGCAATAAATCTTTTTTCGAGAAAGAACAGTTCGTCGGGTCAATTCCTCAGATGAAACTGAATTTCGTAGAGAGGTGGACAATTCAACTAGACTTGTTTTTTATAAGATTTTGCGATACTATTGGTTCCGGATCCTAAATTACCCATCAAAGATCGTTGTCTTGTTTCATGATTATGAAGAGACATTTTCCTTCTAGTTTTCTTTTCGGAAATAATTACGCAAGTGTATATCACAATTACTGATAATTTTCCATGAAATCATGTTGTCTAAAAACTGCACAAGTTTATTTTCATATTTTGGCGAAAGAGTTCGAATGAAAAATTATCATTACTTATAATCGCACGAGAGGTTTATATTTTATTGGGTAAAGGGTTATTTAATGAGAAACTGTTGCCTAGCAATTAGACAAGAAAAACCCAACTATTAACAACACCTGATATCAATACAAACATCGAGTGTAATTCGGCAGGACAATTCAATTAATAAGAAATTTAGAAACATTAATGCAAAGTATATTTATGAAACAATAAAAATAAACACATTTTTATTTGAATATACAATTAATTATTGAAAAAGCAGTTATTGAAATTCATACTAGGAACAGTGATGTCGTTGCGGGTGCCACAGCTAATCGTTTCTGTAGTAGAAGTTTTTTGTTTTTCCAAACGAATTGATTGAACAATGCGAATGATACTCTTTGTCAACTTGTATTGTAAGTATGGTTTTATTGATGGTGAATTGCTGTGTCTTGTTATTTTTATTAGAGCTTGTTCTTCAATTCCGCTTTTACTTGATTAACTAACTGCTGCCGCTCGATTTGAGTGATTTGTAATTTTTACATGTTTAACATCTATACCATTTAGTCCATTCGAAAATTCCATTAATTCCAATCGGCACATTCTTGTACCAACCTTAAGAAATTTCTTCCAAAGGGGATTTGGTATAGGAAATACATTTTCCAAATATTATAAACGAGTCTCGTTTTTCCATTAACTTTTTAAATAGACATATTAGGCAAATATCTTCCTCTTAAATATTAGGAGTAACCCATTTGCTATAACATAATTTATACTCGATACATCCAGTTTCTTTTCCATTATAGTAAATTTTGGATACGAAATAAGTGGTTTTGCAGTAAGCTGCTTATCCTCCGCGCCAAGCTAATTCAAACGCCAAAATGAGATATAATTTCATTTGAAGTCCTTCCGGTAAATTTTTGTCATATAATCTGGCCATTATAAATACTTCAGATTTATCGAGAGCTACTGCACTAGATTTTCTCTTTTCGGATTGTGCTTGTCGGATTTTACGATTAGCATTACCTGCAACTCGTGATGAACTGAACTGAACGTCGGTGAAAGGGTTAAATACCATATTGAATTCGGTATGATATCTACATTGTATAGTATTTTAGAGGTGGTGTTCCAAATTGTTTTAACTACCGCTTTTTTATAGACGAATCTTGCAATATTTCATTCAATTTCTATATGGAAGTATCTGGCCCACATTTATATCTTTTTGCATCGCAAAACGTAGAAAATTGTAAGCTGATTGATGATTGTATCGCAACTGTATTAGTAGAATTAGCTCATCACTAGTGCTTAGAAATTCAATAAGTTGTTGACAAACATATGTCAAACTATTTATTTTGGCAACCAACACTACGATAATTGATGAACAAATTAATGAATGAAAAAATCACTAAGTAGTGCATTTTTCGCTGATTTTGTTGCAGCTAACCTTTGCCGCTGTCAAAGGGATAATTACACTGTGCTATTTGCAATTTTTTATAGATGAGTTGAATTGTCACTGAATATGTCCCGCTCCTTATGGGATAATGTCGCTGTAATTATTCGAAAATGTCCTGCTCCATATGGGATTTTCAATATAGAAAGGTTATATTCACAAAAAAGTACACTTTTACTCTTTTTTGGTTTGACCTAATTCCAGTTGATATTCGTTTTCCAAAATCTATATGATTTTGTTTTTCCAAAGTGTAATTATGCCAGTTACATAAATATTATGGTTTTGTTACAAAGATTCACAAGAGGTTATATGTATTTGTCTGTAACGAACATTACCAGGCCATCTAGGTTGTTAGGTACTACTTTTCAATTAATCTCGAAATTTATTTCATTTTTTATTTTGTACAATTACTACTTTTTATTTTCAGAGGACTATGCCTAAAAATATTACCATGTTACTCATTTTGAGTATGAGAAAATATTCCCATGGTAATGGTAATGGTAATGAGGTTCAGTGGAAGAGCAAAACTGCAGTACTTGTAATGCAGATTTACTTCACCTTTTGGTAAAAATATATCCCATTTTTTTTCCAATAAAGACTATTATTATTATTATTATTATTAAATATGGATGGTGACTGATGCGCTGCAACCTAATTGGATCTATTGTACTCCATCTTCTTCTACTATTTCAAGGTGTTCTCGTTTACAGCAGCCCCTCAAGCCCCAATTCCTTGAGGAATTTAGGGATTTTGAGGGGGTCTATTCGTTGTATTTCTACCACAGTCAGCTGGTGTGATCCCAGTATATTCAATCTTTTGATACGTAAGCCTAGCTTCATTAGGTGTTCTTCGAGTCTGCAGTGCCCTGTCAGAAATCCCGTGATAGTCTTCAGACTAGTTTTGCTGAGGTTAAGCAGTGTCTTCTTGCTCGGTTGAAGTTGCCGAGGAGACTTTTGCCCTGCCTTAGCACTGGAAGTTTTTGCCATGTTGCTCTCATTGATTCTTCAGTTTTATTGAGTTCTTCTTGGAAGTACGATTTTCCAAGTCCGCAGAGGAGGATCACCTTGTTGTTCCTGCCTAGATAATTGAGTTTGTCTAGGTATTCCCAGACCATCTTTGAGTTGATGATATAAAATATTCCTATAATTCAAAGACTAACAAAATGGTCTTGTTGAAACCTGAAATATACGCCATTAGAGCAAAGCGTGTTGCGGTAGCGACGTTGCCAGTTCCTCCATCTCTAGACTCTCTGTTAAAGTCCATAATGTGCTGAAATAGTCCGAATCTACTGAAGTGTCTCCTGAACAACAAACGCCACTGCTTTCAAACTTGAATATTCCAACGATATTTCTTTATTATCGTTTATTATCTTACGAAATTAATGATTATTACAGCAAAGTGCACCCGTATATTTCTAATTTATTATCGGCCCTACAAATTCCGTCTTTTAATGGTGGCGTCGTAACAGCTTTAAACAGGCAATAAAAGTTCTGATGACAATGGGGCATTGATAAGAACGTTTAACCAGAAAGTAACAAACGTGAATATGCTAATTACAAGTTTGCTCGGGTCATCGCGCCTATTTTTGTGGTTTACTCTTATCAACACGCTCATTGTTTCAAGATTACATACGGCGACAGTGGCGTAAGAAGACGGAGAGGGGGATCAGTCCATCACTAATCAAAACAGAACTAGGGGAAAAAGAATTTCGGCTATGGCTAAAACACCCGAGTGTACCCAAAGGCATAGATGGTGCGGGTAGAAGGCGGACTATTATTGTTATTTGCCGTACCTATCCCATCTTTCCCAATTAAGGGTATTCAACGAAATTTGCATTTTACCGAATACCATGTGAAAGCGCCCTGTTATGGGCGAATGGTCCATAACAAAACCATCAAGGGGGGCGATGACAAGTGGAAAAACTTCGAAACTGCAGAAAGGAAGTTCAAAAAGAACTGAGAAAAAATGAAAGAACCTGCTCGAGGTCTCACTGAGGGGAAATGAACTCTCCCTAACGTAATTCAACAGACTCTGAGTACCTAGACAGAAGATTCCATAACAACTTTGAAGAAACCAGATGGGACGTAGCCAATATCCTCCGGAGATTCGCTCAGGCATGTGCTGGAGGTATACTTTCCAGAAGGTGTCCACGACGATCAAGAAGCTCTGGCAATACAGCAGGGGCGGTATCCTCAACCCGCTATCTTACCGAGCGAGCGATCGCTCAAGGTAGAGATTTGATGCGAATTCCCAAATATCAACTATTGCTGTTACCGTAACTTCACAATCACGTTTAAAATAAGCTGAGGTTGCACTAATTGAGAATCGGGAATTAGCATATCGGCGACAATCAAATCGCTATATTGAGGGATCGCTCGCTTAATAGGGTAGCGACTTCAGAATACTGCCCCAGGTCCCCTACAGGGTGGAGAAGGTCGTTACGTGCGACGCCATAGCTTGGGCAGGAATTTTCCCAGCAATGCTACAAAAAGGCCTGGAACTTCTGATGATATTCCGGACCAGTATAGCGCTGGAGTATGTTCCAACGGTCTGGAATTCAGCGAGAGTAGTATTGATCCCAAACGCACGAAAAAACAACTACACAGTAGTAAAGTATTTCAGACCGATCAGCCCAAATACCGTTCCCGCTTAAAACGCTGGAAAAAGTAGTGGAAAGATTCCTGTTGAGTAAGTCCCTTCCACAGAAATCAACACGCAAACATATAAAAAAGGAAGATCGCCGGAATCAGCCGGAATCAGCCCACCACAAAGGGTTGAAAGGACATTAACGTTCAAAAAGGTAACGTTAGTTCTCCGAGAGGCATGTCATTTTGGCAGGGCAAAGAGACCAACTAATGGCCAGAGGAATACTTCACTCGATGGTCAGCTGGGTTGAATCGTAGCTAACGAAGAGAAGAGTTGAGGTATCCCGTAGGAACTTTAGTCTGAGAGCCGAGGTGGGGGGACTGTCCTCAGGGAATCTACCCCTCTTCCTATCTGTGGCACTTATTTATAGACGAACTTTTGGATAAACTTATAAATGAAGCTTTGGAGGCACAATCATACGCGGACGAAGTAGGTGTCTGAGTCAGAGGACAATTCATCAGGGTCATCTGCGACCTTATGCAGGCCACCTGCAGAATAACTGAGAGATGGTGCGGTAAAGCAGGGCTCCTGGAAATGGTACTGGACTCCAAACATTTATGGATGTCGGATGTGGATAGGATTATTCCAGAAGTCGGCAACTGAAGATAATTGCAGAAAGTAATTAGAGAATCAACTAAAAGATTATGCGCTGGCTGTACACGGCAATTGACCAGAGATCAAATATGGTGGATAAGCGCACAGAGCAACACAATAGGCCGAAAACTTGATACGGTTCAGAGGTTGGCTTGTTTGGTGGTAACAATCGCAGTGTTGGAAGTACTGCTGAGGCAACCGATGCTTCCAGTCTGGATCCTGGAGGCAGTAGCAGCACATATGAGGATGCGAGGCTCGGAAAGCTGGGTAAACAAAAGCAATGCTAGGTCATGCGGAAATGGAGAAGTGGACAGAGCAGGAAATCTATATTTCTGCACTCGTAGTGAGATGGAATGGAAACTTTACTCTCACTATTCCGAGCAGAGAAAAGTGGGAAGAAAATATAGTGGACTTTCGACCAGAAAACCTATTGTTATGCAGACGGTTCGGGTGCAGGCATCTACCTGGAAGAAGGCGGTGTACGAGGAAGCCATGCTCTGGGAAGACTCGTATACAGCAGTTTTCCAAGATGAAGATTTCACGACTGTAACTACGAAACAATATGTATAAAGCAGCGCCCGAGCAGATAATTCATATCTCTTCAGATAGTCAGGTAGCGCTCTTGAGAAACTAGCTGAAACGAAGAAAGTCCAGCTGTTATGGGTCCCGTGTCACCGAGATTGGGGCGCGGAAACGAGCTGGGCCGGATCCTATACTAGGCCTTGAGAGAAGCCAAACATCTTCAGCCTGTAATGATTGGGCGGAATGAAAACTGAAAAAATTTTCGTCAAATGTCTCCTTTCCCTCAAGGACTCAGCCTATTTAGCTTTTTATTTGTTTCAATCTGGTTACCTTCGATTTTGGAATATGACCTCAAAAAGGTTTTGATGGGTTTTTGAGGGTTCATACATCAAATACGTAATAAGAAAAGAATGTTCAACATACATAAACTAGAATAAAATAAGAAATCAGCGATGAAATAAAAGCCAACTGCAAACTTTTTATTTTATCAAGTATGGAAATACAAATGCGCATGAGCTGATGGCATTTTTGACAGCACAGACAGCAGATCTATGACAAGAAATCCATGATTTTATTGGTTGATTTTTACTTCTTATTTAATTTTTTTCATATGTATGAACGGGTCTGTCTGTGTCTTGTTTCTTATCTTATTTGCTGTATTAATCGACTGTAACAATAAATGCATCTTCACTGTTTTATGTTTTCAACAATTTTTACTGAGAAACATCAACCCAACAGTCAAAGAATAAAGAATCCAAGGTTATGTTTCACGAATGAAAACATGTCAATGTCAAAACGCTGCTTTTTTGTGACTTGTTCCGATATTTACATCGATCTATAATCGCAACGATATTTTTATTATAAATCAGTTCAGTTGGGTATCTTTATTTGGAAAGAAAGATTACACCTAATATCTATATAGCAAGTTATTTTTTGTAGAAAACGAAAGCCCACCTAGGTATCGAATGTCCTTGTGAAGCCACTGGCTGATGTAACAATTGTCATTTCTTTTTATTGTGGCGGTGACTTACTTTAAAAGGATATAGCATGACCGGATATGTTTTTTTAATCTATACCCATCTTTATCGCCAAGCAGACGTTTAAGTATGCTCCAGTTGTATATTTCCGAGCAATTATTAACAATGTGGTTTTTCAAAAAAAGCATATAATAAATAATTCACTGTCTCATGTCCTGTCTATACCAAATCGTCGCTCAGCTCAATGTGGCAAGCTATCATAAAAACAATAGATGTTTTTGTTGTTAAATATATTCGTTCAGAAGTCATGGTACAGTCAACAGACATATTTTTTTATGTGCGTGCATGATTCAGTTTGTTTAATGCCAGCAATAATGCCTTATAATTTTCAATGAGCAATTTGGCATATTTTCCCATGTCATAATTGGTACATTTTTTTATCATTTTTTTTTGTTATATCCGACTCAACCGGCTGTACACTAACGAGCAACCCTCCAGAGACTTTGAGCGACTTATGCGAGCAAGGGAAGACAAGGCCCTTGCCTGTTACGTGTGATACCTTGTTAACCAATAATATTCCGTATTTTAGAATTGACATTTAGTCAAAGTTGAAGTACGTAAAATAATAGCAAAATTAAACGAATACAACAAAAGCTGAGACTTTGTCGACATGTTCATGATGTTGAACAAAAAAACATTATCAGCTGATTTTAGAGCCGAGAATTATGCGTCAGCTTTCTACCTAAACAATTGAGTAAACTGATACCATCAATCTGAAATTTGGTGAAATAACAGGTGATAGAAATAGTTGAAAGAAAGAAATAGATTGCTAAATTGTGTATGGTCGATGCTCAGCTGGCTAGTTAAAATCGCAGTGCATCGTTTTCTGCGCGGGTGCATTACATTTTTCTGCATTGTGGCCTTGTTTAGTATTTTTTCACTTAATTTTAGTGAATATCAGCGTATGGTATCATTATTTCTAAACGCAACGGGTGCATACACTTTTTGTATCATATAAGTTAAAGAAAATTGGTGACAAGCAAATGTTGAACATTTATGCTCGTATTCATACACAAAAAAGGGCGTGTAAGATAAATCAATAATATAGTTAAAAATTCATGTGACTTCATTTTCTGTTTCATCATATCCCTCAAATTTATTGAAGCTCCGATGATTGCTAGAATCGATGTCGATCAATGGTATTTCTGCCTCATTATCTGTCAACATACATAATTAGAATATATAGAATAATTATTGAATTAAAACGTTTTATGCTCGTAATTGAAATAAGCAAATCAAATCGAACAACGGCCTGATAATAAAAAATACATAACAATAACACTATCATTTTGATACCCCTCTCTCCACACAATCCCGTAAAGTAGAAAAAATGGGGCAAATATCAGACAGAACACAATTACTTCCTGCTACGGACATTGAATTACATCTGTCATCCATTTATGCAATGTTCCTCAAGAAAGACCATACTGCAAGTGCTAATTGTAATATACAAAATTTAATATCATACTTTATTTGACCACTTGCATACAAGCATGTTTTGAAGTTCTTGTCTCTCGTCAGTGCTAGGATAAGTTAGACATCAATAGAGTCATCTTGTTCCATCAAACAAACGATATTATTCAAAAAGCTTTATAGGTTTTCCTTACGCATAGAGAGAACCACCCGCGACAAAATCAAGAAGCATTCTTTAGCAGCACGGACTCCAGGTAGAGTAAATTCATTAAATCGAATAAAGTTCGATAAACATAATGTGAAATAACTAACAAGCTTGAAAAATTGTACAAAAATTTGAACAAAAATTAAAAAAAAAAACAGAAAAATTCAAAATATCAATTAAATTCATTTTCCAACTGTCAGTTATATAGAAATAAAAATAAAATTATCAATTCTGATATGAATATCCAGGGTTATTCTAGTTATTCGACACGAAGCATAATGCATGGCTAAAGCATTTAATTAAAAAAAGTTTCTTTCTTAGGATGGAGAGGGCCTATTAGCGCTACATTTTGAAAATATTTTCATTCTACAGGGTATGCCAAAAACACGAAACGTATCAAAGTTGTTATTTTTTTAATAGAATATCCTGTATGTTATTTAATATCTGGATACCACGATAAAAATGAATGCAAGTTTCATAAAGGTTTGATTCACCTAAACCTCATGATTTTTGAAATATCTCTCATTTTGTGAAAATGTAGTATCAGTTTTAATGCCTCAATTCTCAAATGGTATTTTTTTATTTTAGACAAAATGAATGCTATACTTTTATATCGCACTTATACAAGGTATGTATTACAATATCCAGAAAGCAATAACTTGTTTGATTCAAATGGAACGCCCTGTATTTTATGTCAACTGCATATGTCAAATTTAATTGTCTATCGAATATCAGTATACATTCGTATATCTAACTCTTCACGTTTTTGAGTAAAATGCACATTTTTATTTTGCAAAATGATCTTAAGAAATGTTTCATTCTCGGTTTCATTTATCAAGTCGCCTATGGTGTTTTGACAAGTTGTATTATCACTTACTTATGGTTGCCAGTTATTTAAAAGTGTTTAAATCCAAATCCTAATTGTGAAAGCGGTAGTTTGTGATCTTGTTACCATTATTTTATCAAAAATGCTAATTTATCCGAAAGAAGAAAGAATCAACAAGATTTTTATACTCGGAGAATGTATTGAACACTGTTTTCTGACATCACGAATTTACACTGAAAGGTTTCGAAACAAAAATCATTCAAATAAAGCAGCATTCAAAATATTGTTGACACTATTTAGACAAACTGGAAGTGTTCAGATAAGAAAACCATTGAAAAGAAACCTGTGACAGAAAACAAATAAACTGAATCTGCGGTGATTGCCTCTGTAATCCAAAATCCCCATACAAGGCAAAAATATCGGCATTAGTGAAGCAAACGTATCAAGAATTCTCAAAGGAATTGTTTATAATATACCTCCAACAATACCAGGCAAACTGAAACAACTCATCAGAGAAGCTTTTTTAAGTGTAAGACTGCGTATATGTTTTCAAATGTTGCTGAAGGTTTTAGAAAGAGGATACATTCGTGTTTAGAGTCTGATGCTCGCCATTTTGAATACTTGATTAAAAATACTGCTTATTTCATATCCACTATTCATTCTTCATAATCTAAACTGATACGTAAGTGTAGTTGAGTAAGGATATCGCCACTTTCCTTAGAGATCAGAAGGTAAGTTATCTGCAGAAATGATAGATGCATCATCATTGAGTATATCGAGCCCCAATCATCTCGATTAATTTCTTGTAAAACGATAAAAAAACCGTCAATAATTGATATTCTTGTTAATGTTATCGTAGCTCTTCAGAAAACTGAAACGCCTTTTGGTTTTCTATCACAATTGCTATGTACAAGAATCTGAAGCAAAAATCAAGCACTTCCATAGAGAAAGAAATTAAATGTATATAAGTATATGCAGAATAAAATTGACAATTGAAAACTCGAAGAACAAATTAGAAACCATGAAAAGCCAAACATAACTCGGCATGAAATGGTATAGTGGTATAATACAGTAATCGTTTGTGCTCTTCACACGTTAATTCTGATAACTGTCAACAACAATATGCCGTAACATCTGCTTCTGCTTATACCAAATGAAAATACCAAAACAATTAAAACTAATTTTACTTGGCAACTAGGAGATATGATGAAATGAGGGTTAATGTGTTAGTCATCTGCTTTAAGTGAACTGAATGAGTGCATGAGAATTATTCTTGAGGTGGAAAGTAACAATGAAAATACAATAATAAAATTAACACAATTATTTTGAAATAATGTGTTTGAAATACATGCTTCCGACTTTCTACCTTTATCTTCGAGGGACTCATAATATGCAATTTGAAGATGAGACTAATTCCTCTTGTCCTTACTAATTGGTTGAGTATTTTATGTTCTCATTTTCTGCAGTTCAACAGAAGGAACATATTTCAATTCCTGTGGTTTAAATGTCATTCGGCAAACATTTTCAGATATTATTCAAGAACTAACGGTTCATGAAATGAATCATTCTGAATTCACGAGTAAATGCAAATAAATATATGTCCCCAAATCTCGAACAAGTCCTAATATTATGCTAATATATGAATTCAGCATAAAAACATTTACTGATGGTACGCTCTTTCTGATATTAAAGGAAAAATTGCGTAAATCTGCTTAATATTCTTATTCGTCAATGTCTTCAAGTTTAGCATGTAATGTTTGCGTGAAAACCCACTTTTGTTTATATTTAAACGATTATTCATTTGTTTACTTGCAAGCAGACTAGAAGAAACTTGTATTTACAATTAAAATACTTCAATTAAGATAATGTTTGTGGCGATACTGTTGTTTTATATGATGCAAAAATACATTGAGACGCCGACACATTACAATAAAAAATTATGATACGTATATATCTGTGTTATACAGGGTGTTTCCTAACTACGGTTCCTAGATAAAAGGCGTTGAAATTAAAAAAAAATGTAATTATAAAATATTATGAATATCCTAGAACCGATTTGGATTCGGAAATGTGCGAAAAAAAAGTCAGTGGCGTACTGTTTTTACGATATTGTTGGCTGAGGGCCCATTGAGACGCCTAATAATTCCAATCTATTTAATGAGCGCCTTATTAGTTCAAATAAATGTACCATGTTTCAACCATATTGGGTTATAGGATAATTACCGTTATTTTGATTTCAACACCCTCTATCTCAGGAACAAAGCAACTCCGGATATTTGTTCATATAGGAACTTTTCTTCTCAAAATGACCTAACTGTAGTTAGGAAACACCCTGTAAATACATCGTAAATTCATCGAAAGTGCATGGTAAAAATAATACAGGCTGCTCGGATGGCAATAGAAATTTGTTTTCCGAAACAATATGTGGTTGTAATCCATATTAATAGGTAGACTCCAACATCATTATACAGGATTTCAGTAAAAATTTCAGGAGTTGATAAGTCATTTAAGTAATTTGCCGCTAGTTTCAATAACGAAAAAAGTACCCTAAGTAATAATGTCTCCTTTGTTGCCAGACTTTTTTTTGTAAGATTAATAGTGAATAAATTTTTTTGAATCCATTCTCGAAACGATTTGTCGAGAAAATTTATTAGATTCTCCAGATTAAGCACCAGTAATAATCTATTTCCTATAAGATTTCTCATTATCTACCAGCTATAAAATTTTTGGTTATATCAACTGTAATCAATCAAAGTTCATTCTTAATGATTAATTCATTTTACTAAATAAGTAATGTATTAGCAGCAATAATAATACTTCCTCATAAACACTCGTTGAGTGTACCCAAAGGCATAGCCTGTGCGGGTAGAGGACGGCTATTAATATTATTATTTGCCTTGGCGGTCCGGGGCGACTTACTGATGTTTCAGGTGATGTATTCACTTTTCAGCTGTAGGAAATCCCGGAAAACCTACAGCACCAATACACGAGATATTCAAATAATGATATCACCGTGTGATAAAAAAAAGTTGTGAAGAGTTGTGTACATTCCAACATATTTGTTGACTGATTGAAGTACCTATAATCATTTTTTCGAATTCACAAAAATGAGGTGAAAAAATTAAATATAATATTAAATAATATATATAGTATATATAAATAATAAAAGGATTGAACTTCATTATTATACTAGCTGACCCGTCCCGGCTTAGCACAAAGTGACAAATATGAGTTAAATATAAACTTATCGAAGGAAATATCAATAAATATATCAGTATTGTGTGTTATTCAAGCAATATTAATCATTAATAAGTCAAAATTAAATATATTTTTCAATTTGCGAGAACCAGTGAGGATCTTGAATTTTTTTTCAGCAAGGTGCTGCGAGCCTTGTGTGCTAGATTATTTGACGCGAGCCGTGGGTTTCTATTCAGCAAGGCGCTGCGAGAGTCCAGCGCTAAATTCCTGATGCGCAAGCCCGCGAATTTCTTGATTTTTGTTCAGCAATACGCTGTGTGCATTCGGGCTACATTTCCTTGCGAGAACGCGTTCGATCCCTGGTGACCTTACTTTTTAAAATTTTGGTCAGCAGTGCGCATTGAGCGTTTGGCGCTAGATTCCTTTGCGAGAGCTCGTGACATTATTAAGCTTTCTACAGCATGACACTGCGAGCGTTCGGCGCTACATCTTTTGGGCCAGTCCGTGAGGATCTTGAATTTCATTCAGCAATGCGATGCGAACATCTAGGGCTAGATACCCGATACGCGATCATACGATTTTCTTGAATTTTGTCTGCAATAGGCTGTGAGCATTAGGCGCTATATTCCATTGCAAGAACCCATACGGTTCTTGAATTTTCGTCAGCAAGGCACAACGAGTCAGCGCTAGATTTCTTTACGCAAGCCGTGGGCTTCTTAAATTATCTATTCAGCAAGGCGCTGCGAGAGTTAAGCTCTAGATGCCTGTTGCGCGAGCCCGTGATTTTCTCGAATTTTTTCAGCAATACGCTGTGAGTGTTCGACGCTAGATTTTCTCACCTGTGCCGTGAGTTTCTTGAATTTTATTCAGCAAAGCGATGCGAGCGCCAATCACTAGATTCATGATTTGCAAGCAGCTGATTTTTTTGAAAAATTTTTAGCTGTGCGCTTTGAGCATTCGGCGCTAGATGTTCTTGAATATTATTCAGCAAAGCGATGCGAATATCGAGCGCTAAATTCCCGATGCGCAAGCCCGTGATTTCCTTGAATTTTGTACAGCAGTACGCTGTGAGCATACAGCGCTAGATTCCCTTTCGAGAACCCGTGAGGTTCTTGAATTTTCTTAGCAAGGCTCTGCCACCCTCAGGTATTAGATTCTCTTACGAGAGCTGTGGTTTTCTTAAATATTATTCAGCAAGACACTGCGAGCGTCCAGCGCTAGATTCCTCATGCGCGAGCAAGTCATTTTCTTGAATCTTGTTCAGCAATACGCTATGAGCGTTTGACGCTAGATTCCCTCAAGCGAGCCGCCATGTTCTTGAATATAATTCAGCTAGGCGCTGCAAGCGTCCAGCTCGAATTTCATTCAGCAATACTCCTTAAATCTTAAATATTATTCAGCAAGACGCTGCAAAAGCACTGCGCTAGATTTCCGATGCGAGAGTCGGTGATTTTCTTGAATTTTGTTCAGATATGCGCTGTCAGCGATTGGCGCTAGATCACTCACGAAAGCCGTGAGGTTCTGGAATTTTGTTCAGCAAAGCGAAGCGAGCGTCCAGCGCTAAATTCCCAGTGTGCAAGCATCTGATTTTTTAAAAGTTTGTTCAGCTGTGCGCTGCGAGTGTTCGGCGCTAGATCCCTTTGCTATATATAACCCGTGAGGTTCTTGAGTTTCCTTCAGCAAGGCGCTTGATTCTCTTACGCAAGCCGTGGGTTTCCTAAATATTATTCAACAAAGCGCTTCGAGCGTCCAGCGCTAGATTCCCGATGCGAGAGCCCGCGATTTTCTTGAAATTTCTTCAGCAATGCGCTCTGAGCGTTCGGCTTTAGATTTCTCTGACGTTCTTACTTTTTTCAAGTCAAAACTAAAGAAAGTTGATATTTTCAAACATATTCGGAATTTAAAACAATTAAATAGTCAGTTTGCAAAAAGTTGATAATAACAGCTACTTAGGTGTATGCACCCAGTCATTCCATAATAACTAATACTTTGTTACGTAATCACATATATGGGAGTAACTTCACACAATGAATTATTGCGATATGAAACTATAATGGACGTGTGGAATTAGGTATGAAAATACCTACCAAGCTTGAAATGAATCAGTCTAAATTTACAAAGAAAATTAAAATCAATTACATCGAAATGTTAATATTTTCTAGATTTCATGCATAATCCAACAGTTGAGTCTTCATGCCGATGAAGCAGTGAAGCAGAATTTATTTTCCTACTCAATTTAAATTTTGAAAATGAAATAATTGCCTTTGTTATTTCTGTGAAGTATTTGAGGTTAGGAGCGAAATATTACACTTATACATTATATCTTTGAAATTAGAATGAAAAATTATAGTTACATTAAATTATAAATTAAAATGAAAAATTATATTAAACTCTGTGACAATCTTATATGGCTCATGTATAAGAAAAAACTAAGTCAGTTATGATTGCCAAGAGACGAAACGTCTCATGATAAATCTGAAAATACCGTTGCATAGCGCTAAAACATTGCATTGTGAGTGTGCATTTTTTTTGAGACCCTTCATCAAATAATATCAAAATTAAAAAGTTTCTTTTTTTCGTATATCTCGTATAGTTTCCGACATTCCAATGGTGGTGCATTTGATTTACCCGGTATATCATACAATTTATTAGCGAGCTTCATTATTTTGAGTCATATCCGTGAAAACAAGAGAAGGGTACCCATTATGACTTAAGTATTCATTGTTTGGTTAATTCGTTACTCATCGCAAATAATAAAGATTAAGCAACGAGGTGATATGAACTGCGTTGAATACAAACGCTGTGATGTAAGTTTGCCGAATTGAATTATATTCAAGTATAAATTTTTGACAATGGATGATTTACATGAATATAGAACAAACATGGCCTACATTAACATTCAACAAAGTGAAGTAGAAATGTAGGTACTCAATTTAAAGTCGAGGTTTTCATTTGAATGAAACATTAGTTCAGGATAATGAAAATGAGAGATTAAATTCTCAATTATATAACTTATATTAACACTTCAGAAAAGCTCACCACGTGAAAGAAAATATGTTATTTTTCCCCAAAGCTGATTTTATAATTTTATAAACTTGGTTAAATTAATCATGGAAATAAAATGGAATAACTTGAATTTCCTCAATCCTTTTTCAAGCATACGTACCGGGACTTTTCTGTTTAAGCGCGGTCATGTCATTATTATTCTGATGCGCTTGTGGTAAAATAAGGAAATGGAATGTGAATAACAATAATTATTTATTGCTGAAACAATTATTCTACATGGTCAAAGAGGTTGATGAGGACACCCAAGTCATCGACGAAAATAGTCAATAGAATCGACAGATTTAAATTTGTTTTTCGTTATCACCTTTAAAACTATCCCAGAAATTGTTGAGGTCAATTTTCAGAGCCTTTACTGTGGCATACAATTCCTGATACTTTAACTGTAAAATCGACAAAAAAGGAAATGATAGACGTTTGGGAAGTATCTGAGTTTTCTACCCAGTAGGTACAGCTTTAATTTTCATTAATTTTATATATAGGTAATCATTGTTTTCATCAATAAGTTCATAAATACATAGTAACTATATAAAACTTATAAAATGGCAGGATTTATTTTTCATCCATTCTCGATACATGGACAAAATGAAAAATTATATTAAAATCTGTGACAATCCTATATGGCTCATGTATAAGAAAAAACTAAGTCAGTTATGATTGCCAAGAGACGAAACGTCGCATGGTAAATCTGAAAATACCGTTACATAGCGCTAAAAAATTGCATTGTGAGTGTGCAGTTCTTTTTGAGACCCTTCATCAAATAATTTCAAAATTAAATCTATCCTTACACATTACAATAAAAAAATATATCATAATTTAGTGAGTTGGAATGATAATAATGAACGATTTATATCTAGATGGTGTATGAAATATCACTTATTAAAATAATAATGAATGGAAGGTTTTCAAATAGTCAATTTACCTGGAAAAATATCACCTTTCAGTGTTTTTGTCAAGATACCTGCATATCTATTGGGTAACCGGTTACATAGCAAAGGTAGCAAAAAAGAAAAAGAGCACCATAATTGGGAAATTTTGTGTTTTGGGATTTTGGAGGTTTTGTACGTCTGTCAATTATTGTTTCGGCTGGCGTATGATACTGACATCATTATGTCATTGTATTTTAGTGACATAATGAAGTTCATTATGGTCCTAGGAGACATCCTACTTTTACTTCTATGTCCAGAATTCTTGATGCGCAGTTTTTTTCGGGTTTCCCTGCATATAATAATAATAAACACTCACTGAGTATACCCAAATGAATGCCTTGTGCATGCTAAAAAGGATAGCTATAATAATTATATGCCGTGGCGCTCCGGGGTGACTGACTCATTTTTGATGCCGTATTCACTTTTCTAGCACTTTGGGTGATCAGAGAGCATTTCAAGCAAGTATTAGTAGAGAAGATAGCTGTAGCTTATATGTCGGGTACTGTCGATAACTGAAGCCAAGAAACGGTGATTCCGATTATCAAGAAGTTCCGAAAGAAGGTGCCGAACAAATCTGAGTTCAGATGTTTAAGTAGAGAATATTCTAATTGAAATTACCGTCGGACAAAACCTGATTTCTTCTGGTGATCGTCTGGTGCTAGAAAGTTCGTTACAAAATCGGGTTTTTCAATTGGTTTCAACACGTTTTGACGGAAGTTAAACTAGGAAGAAGGTATCGCCAGCAAGACGGACATCGCCACGCTTCAATTAAGTCGTGCTGCTATTGAGGCAGCATGGTATTCATTTCATCACGTTTATTTAATCGTGTTAATGACATATATGCATACGAAATTGTTGAGAAGGTGAAAATCTAGCTATCTACGAGGAACTCAGTTCACTAGCTGCATAGGGCGTATCACCAGATTTGAATCATGTTTTTGCCGTTAATAATTATGATAAAGGTGAACTTTTTCTAAGAACTTATTGAAAAATTATTCCTAGAATGCATTTCTTGTAAGAGATGATTTTGTAACACCTATCAACACTATTTCTGCCCTCTAGAAGTAATTAAATGACGTTTCTCGATTTTATTATTATTTTGGTGTTTTTTTATGTTTAAAAATTATGTGTTGAATGCTTTGAATATGAAACATGATGTTATAGCCTACATCTTACTTATAAAGTAACTCATTAAAGTTTGTACAGTGTGTTCCAAGTCAAGAAAAAAACAAAAGACGCTATTGTCACTTTTGAAGACTACAAGATGAAAAATGCAGATTTCTGATTCAACGTTTTGTTCTCATGAGGCCATCACCAAGTCAGTATTTCAAAAAATGGAAAATAGTCAGCAGAATAGGGAATTACACTGGTAATTTAAACTGGGTAAAAAACTAATTTTCATATTTTTTTTTAATTTATTTGATCCAGTAAACAAAAGGATTAGAAATGAATTCAAACACTAGCTCAAATTCGTGCCAAATATTACCGGTATTTCATTGGACAAATACAAGTGACGTCAAAGTATCCCTAATTTCCCGCACTCACAGAACAAACGTTTGTAGTACAATACAAGTGACGTCAGCCCACGTAAATATGGCGTTTGAATCTTTCTCAATCTGGAACAGTTTTGAAGTGGGTTGAAGTCGATAATACTTATGTAATAAATAAATAGGTTCGTGAAGTGATTCTACATACATCATGTATACAGATGAAATAATTTTTTACGTTATCTTTTCTTGCAGTGTAATTCCCTATTCCTTAGGTACGATTTAATATACCAGATGCTTACAGGCCGCTGAAACAAGTTAATTAAAAAAAAATTGCGGAAACGAGAAATTTGGAAACACTTTAATGGTTGCTCATATTTTCAGCACAATTAAAGGTTTATCAGATATTATCTGGAGAACATTGATGACACAAACACAAATGTAATATATCATCAACCGAGAATTCAGCACAAACATTCCACATAAAAATTATAAATGAGAAAACTCCGTCATTTTCGAGTAGCCATCTTGTATTTGTTCTATAATTTAAATATCATGATGTATTGTCACTCGAATGATGAACACCTCGATTGGATCATTGGTTCTAATATCAAGTGACATATACACTAAACACACTAAGAGAGCAAGTTGAATACAATCATATAATGATGAATGAAAGAAATAAATACATCGAAATATATTTCAAGATGTCCAACGAAAACTCAATACTTATTTTAAAAATGGTATAAAACGTATTTTATTACCATGTCATCGAGCACCTCATTCAAACAAAAATTACGTTAGTTTGTCTCTATTAATCTCCTCCGTATATTCGATCGTTTCCAAAATTTTCATTAACAAAAATTATATGCGACGGCGTGGTGCTATGTTAGTGCATTCGTTCCATGGACCCAGCGTTCTACAGCCTGCCCAAAACTCCTTTTATGAGGTTGGACAGGATGCAGAACAAAGTACTCCGTATCATCACCAAGAGTGATATGTACATTCGTCTGAATGCGCTGCGTGAGCTTGCGGGCGTCGACTCCATTCCGACACATGTTAAAAACCTGAGGATTCACCTCTCCAAGAGTTTGCTTAACTGAGACCTTACCAGGCAGAATTAATTATGTCAGCCACGCATACACTGCGGGCTTATCTGTCAATCGTTGGCCATTTTCCAGAAAAGATGGAAAGAACTGGTTCCATACGGAACCCAGACGTTAGCTAAAACACGAAGTACCTCGACCCCGCTTTTATTGGATCAGCCTTTTTTGGGGTCAGCTCGAAACAATCAGCCTCAGAGTAAACTTAGACGAAGCAGCATTTACAATGAATGCTAACGACGGAGTTACGATTATATCATCTCTAATGTAGATTAACTGTGGAATAAAAACCAAGTTTATCAATTATTTGTTTCATGGGCCAAGGGTCCGTGAATAGATTCCTGGCTGGGACAAGTTTTTTTTTTTTTAATCATACTAACTAGAAGGAATCGTCCACCATTCACTGTTGGATTCAAAGTTCAAATTACCAGTGCGGCTTCTTAGCAGGCGTATGTAGTTAGAACAACTCCAGTATTTTCATTATCACCACATATCATAATTTATGCACTGAAATGTGCAGTCGTAGTTCTTTATCGTATTATAAGCCAACAACTCAGGATGTGACATTGAGGGTCAAGCAGGTATTCTGCGGGTACCAGCTGGTATACAATTCAAATTGCAAATATCTGTAAGCCCGGATCATTCATAAGTTCGGTTAGAAAAGTTAGCTTCCTCAACATGAAGTCTGGAAAACCACGGAGAATGCAATGTGACCAACTAAATAATTTCTACCATCATATTGTCATTGTGGCGACACTTAAAGCAAAGATCATGACGACTGATACCTACCTATAAATATTTTATCACCTCCATCAATTATCGAATTAGGAACTGTGGGGACACTTAGAGCTACGATCATAATGAATTAAATAAATCTTGCGTCACATTTATCAATGATCAATCAGGAACATTCTAAATGAATTTATTGCCGAATTAGGGCTTGACACAATTTGCGAGTTTTAGAATACGGTGGTGATACGGCTTATCTTTTACGACTTGAAAAGGTATTGACAAATGCTTTTTAAAATGTATGAGAAATATTGCTACCGGTTTGATAATAAGAATAGCGGTTCAAGTCCAATAGCCGATAAGTAGGTTAACTTTCGTCATATTCCATAATGGTAAAGCGAAAATATGAATTTACGAGAATACACCGTGAGTCGAAAGTATGGAAACGGGAACTTTCAAAACGATGGAAGTGAATAGTGAATACATTCAAATTTTCAGAAGAGGTTATTCAAAACGTTCACAGTTTTTCAGTGAATCTTGCTCACCTTCTAATGTTATAAGACGGAAATTGAATATAGCAGAGTTCTTTTTTTAAATGACATTTTTATTACAGGTGTGTTTGAAGTAGAGTAGTATAACAATATTAATGCTGCTAGCTATTACCGCTACTGCCCAAGACACTCACATTATTTATTTATTTAAAAGAAGGAAAAAGTCCAAAGGCGATAAATCAGGTGACCTGGCAGGCCATTCAATTGGGCCTCTCCTTCCTATCAACCGTCGGGGGAACCAGTTATCTAAATGTTCTCTTATACAGGAGTAATATAGTGCGGAGGTGCTCCATCTTGTTGGAAATGAAGCCGATCAGCATTACGATTTTGGTAATCTTCTATTATTTGTGTTATGAAAGGATCAATTGCATCTTCTAACATGTTTAGGTAGACTTCACCAGTTAAATTTACAGGAATGAAAAGTGGTCCAGAGATATGATTTCCCAATATTCCACAGCAGAAGTTTGTTTTTTGAGGGTACTGGGTACAGCAACGGAAATTATGCCTATTTAAAGCTCCATCCAAATCAAATATACACTCATCGGAAAAACAATTATTGAATGATAAGTGCGGATTCTAAATTAAACGCTAGCTCATTTATTAACATAATTGCAGCCTTCTATCAGTATGATCCTCATTTAGTTCCTGTATAAATTAAATTTTGTACGGATGAAAGTTCGCTTTTAAAATCCGTATTATGAACGATCGGGAGACCCCTGATGGTTCAGCTAGTTGATACTTTGATTATGATCCAAATGAACATGCCCCAAAACAGCTACCCACATCTTCATTTCTGATGGGGTACTGCGGCTGGTGTTTCATATTACAGACATATCCGGTATAGACAAACATTGTAGCTAACTTGTCAACATACAAATTATTCACATTTTTATTAGGATGATGATTGTCCATAAACAAGCAAGCAGTAAGTCTAGCACAAATATTATTTTTGAAATGAAGTTTAACAATTTCAACTCCTTCTGGAAGATAAACCATTTCTTATAGTGAATTTTGAATAACTTCAAAAAGGGATGAATGAAGGGACTAAAATAAATGTTTGCCTAAATCCTGCGTCTACCCCTATCTGCAGTCGTTTTTTAACAAAATAACGCCGACAATGAATGGGGAATTCAGTTGTGATAACATTCTTTCAACATTGAAATCCCGCTTTCATTATTTTTTTTCTTGGTGTTTTTGGCATCGACTGCTATGGAAATTAGCCGTGTGTTCTGGATAGGCCTTGTTACTAACTCCATACGCCACCTTAGGAGCAGCACAGTTAATTATCGTGGAGGATTATTCCCAGCCGACACGAGCTTCAATCAATCAGACTCTCACATCTGAAAATGAAAAAACCTTTTAACGTGTGATGACTGAAGTTATTCTGATTCCTGTTACCAAAATTATTTGTATTTTCCATCAATACGGATTAACGTTCTTAAACCCCTTTTCACATTTACTCTTTAAAGTAAATCACAACAAATAGGATAGGTATCATTGTCATTAGGGACATAAGGAGGTTGAGGACACAGGTTGAAAAATATGTCTAAAATGTGTCCCCCTCAGAAGCAAATTCCACGTGCCCGAGCATTTTTGCTTTAGTTTCCAAAAAAGGAGAAAAGCTAGGTGCATACTTTTCGTTGGACCACTTTCTAAGTCATGGTTTACAAGCTGGCTCTGACTTCTATGGTCATTGAGGTTTATCTTCTTCTTGTTTACTACGGTTGCTTAACTTTGTTTCACAAATTCCCAACATTTGTTCTATCTCCAGTCTGTCCTACTGCTTTAGGTGGTTTATCATTCCCTTGTCCTCCATTTTTGCGTCTTCGACTTCCACACCACCAAACCACAAAAAAAATACTTAATGGATCTCACCGCTCACGTATAACTCCCAATTTTTACCGCATATTCTGTTTGATCTCAGTTACAACATCCTTTTAGACATTCAGTATACCCAAACGAAACATTTAAAACAAAGCAGTCGAAGTCTGGCATACTCAATAATATAATAGCGATTCCAAAGCTTTATTACACATGTCGTTTCTCCTGTGGTCCTGCGTAGAGTGTATTCTGAGGCCAAAGATCCAAAATTCAATAAATTTTTTGATACGATCCAGAAATGTATCAAACATGATGATCATCATCATCAGCACATGCCTCAACTTGTATGAGGATTGTGGGTTTTCATGTGGCTAGAGAGGCCAATCGTGGAGCCGCAGATTCTATCAAAGCACGCTTTGTCCTGGACAGGTATTGGCCGCCCGACACTACGTTGCCGGCGTCAATTTAGACTTTTCTAGTTGGTTTCGAGAAGGTCCTTGAATCGTTTTTAATCCTTGTTTTTTTTAGCCCTTTTTCGCACTAGGCAATTCATACTTCATTTTGTGAAACGTGTTTCAGGCATGCTTGTGGTGTTATTTCTTAAAGGCTACTGATGATAGTACAGCTATCTTGCCATTTCACTTTGAGAATTCTCTAAGGCAGGGTTGTTGATATTTTTCCAAACACTTGAGATGTCTTCTATCGGTAGCCCGATAGTTTGATAGACGTAGGACCGGTTGCGTAAAAAAATCAACAGACGCTTAAATATTCAATTTGTTTATTACTATGGCAACGCATGCAGCTCACCAGTTAGCAGTATCAATCTTACGTTAATTATTGATGCCGGATTTCATCGTCGATATTCGCATTGGTCGAGAGTTGATTATCATAGTAAAGAAAGGGTTCAATATTCTGTAGAGTTTCCCCATTCATTGTTGTGGCAGGAGTAATTTAAATGGTGTTTGGTGGAGGTTGATACAGAGTCTGAGTGAATTTGTTTTAACGAATCCTCCGGGTTTCAAGATTAACCCCCCCTCCCCCCCAAAAAAAAAGCTCATATAACATATTGCCACATATCTTTCAAATCCAAATTTTATGTTATGATTTTTTCGAAATTAGCGCACTCACTTTCTAATTGCCGTAATGAAGTCAGCCTAGCCTGACTGTTTCTCTGGCATTTTGATGGCAATCTGATTGTTGTTCTCAATTTTTACCCCACCGTCTTAACAACCATATGTGTATGTTTAAAATGTTTTCTTCAAAAGTGTTTCAAAGACCTTATTCCTTATCAAAACTTATTTCCTTTATCAAATCCAAGATTATGAGTGGCTTTGTTTCATTTCTAAACAATTTTTTTAATCTGAACTTTCATTATTTCCTTGTTTTTTTATCTGAACTTTTCCTTCTATTTCCAATATAATCGATACTACTGTCACGAGATCTTTCAATTTCTCATTCATCTGGATTATTCGAGTAAAGATAACCGCTGTTTACGTTTTCATTTTCTACCTGTTTTGAAATGATGGAGTAAAAAAAGAGAATAAAATCCACCGTAAAAAGTCACGACTTCAAAATACCGTTTCCTTGCTCGATGAGTGTGTGAAAACAGCTGTTGTTTTGAAAACGGCAATATCTAATATCAGATAACCTGGCGTGATAAGGATATCAACAGGACTAGGCGTGATCAATCGTGATGATAATGAAATACGGTGTATTAATAGAAAAGGGTAGGCAGATAACGGCGACGAAATATTAAATAATAACAATTACCTAGTAGGTACCTCATAACAAACACCGATGTGCGCAAATTCCTACATGCATCGCAGCATCGCATTGAAAAGAAAATCCCAAACGTGATCTGTCTGTTCACCTTTCGTAAAGAAGGAAACATCTACGTCTTTGGATCTTATCAAAATTATTACAACGGCATAACTTATTACTCCTGAGTTCCCGATGCCTTCCGCATACCTACCTTCGAATAAAAAAAGAGTAGGACATGCTTCGATCCGAATGAGTATAGTAAAGTGAGTCTTTCGACTTTCTTGAAACCTTTATTTATCAGTGGCCACAAAGAGTCTTCGAAACAAGGAGTTCTAGGATAACCCAGACAAGTTGAATATTACAGAAACAATAAGAGCAATCTGATTAATAATTGGTTATCCAATAAATATTTATGTCGGAGGTTAGTTTGGATTGAAATTAGTATAGGTTGAAGAAAAATAATTTTATTATATTTTTTTGTCAAAAATCTCCCAGAAAGAATTCGGGGTGCCCACCAATTTGGTAAAATTAATTTCCCTAACTTTTCCAGGTATTCCAGGTCATACTTTCGAATTTTCCATGACCAGTAACGGATATGGTGAAAAAGTCTTCACTTTGCAAACAGACGCTGAGCCCAATTATGTGGATAATTATGGTAACTTATCAGAGAATCAGATATAGATTCAACGAGTAAAGTGATCATAATTTCTTATCATTAAAAAAAATAATGGAATAAAAATAAAAGTTATTTCTGTTGAAGAAAATTCTAATTTCACAATGGGAATATTTAGGAAGGGAATTGTAGATTAATTTATTGATGATTCCAAGATTTATATATTTCCCTAGATGGCCGGAAATAGAATTTCCTGACTTTCCCTGACTTAGGGCATTATTTAACGTTTTTTCCTGACATCCAGGACACATAAATAAATTCCCTGACTTTTCCAGGTTTTTCCAGGTTGGTGGGCACCCTGGAATTGCAACAGTTTTGAACAACTAAAACAGTAAACAGTAAAACATTTTGCTAACTAAACGTTATTTCTTTCTAGTTGAATTCCTCAATGAGTTCGACTAATAAGAGGTGTAAAGAGAGTTTATTAAAGATAAACAGTACCGCACCGGAAAATCTCAAAGCCTACGAATGTGTTCTATAAATTCACAACCAAAACAAAATTGTTGGCTAAAAAATTTTGTTTTTTTTTTAATTGCACTTTTATTTAAACTCAGCAATTATTTCAAGTGTTCAAAGTAGTCCCTTCCCAAATCAGGACAATAAAGTGCCCTGATGAAAAATAGCTTTTCTCACGTTGATGAAAGTGTGTTCATCTATTTCTCCACATGTATCTATTTTTTTTCTGGGTGTTTATAGTGGCATCGACTGCTAAGATCATCAGCTACCACATGTACCATTATTCTGCGTTCCAATTCTTTTATTGTTTGGCATTCAGTGGCGTAAGTTTTTGACTTCAGATACCCCCAAAGGAAAAATCTAGAGTTGTAAGATTTGGAGATCTTGGTCATTCTGTACTTTCCCTGCGATCTATCACCCAGGAAAGTTTGTATCGAGAAAATCTCTAGCCATGCGATCGACATAGGGAGCTGACCCATCCTGCTAAAATATGATTTCATGATTATCAAATTCTTCCTGATTGTTTAATACAATGTGTCTTATTCGAGGTTCAATTTCAGTTTCTAAAAGATTATTTTAAAGAACTCTTGTAAGATTGCCTCTGATAAAAATCGGTCCAACAACGTGATTGCCCAAAATCCTCGCCTAAACATTCACCTATTCAGGAAACTGGATATGTACCTCTAAAAAAAAATATGCGGACTAGTATCGCTCCAGTATTGTACATTCTATTTGTTGACTTTTCCATGAAGAAAAAACGTGCATTCGTCCGAGAAACATACACGTTTTGGGAAGCCCTGTTCTCCTTCAATTGTTGTGGTTAACCACTCACAAAATTCCACTCTCCGGTCTGGATCATCCTCCGTGAGAGCATGCAGGATTTTCATTTTATAGGGAAGAAACATTTCTTTTTTTTAGGACACTTCGGACACTTTTGAAGTCACTCCACGCAGAATGCAGCAACCGCAGACGTCGAACTGATTACGTTTTCAGCAACAATTTCTACCTTTTTTTCTTCTGAAAAAGACGGACATCCTGATATTGCAGCATCTTTCAACTCAGTAGTTGCTTGGCTTATTTAAAAGTTTGCGCACATATGACCTCGAATTAGGATTCTCGAAAAATCTAAAAAAAATCTTCGAGCTTCTTCAAAAATCAAAAGTGCTTCAAATTTATCGTCAAAATTACGAGCCATAGTCAAACTTTTCATAAAATTAATAGACGCTCAATGAACTATTTGACAGTTAACAGTTCAGTTCGACAGGAAACAAGATGTTACCGCGACAACGATTTTTTTTTCAATGGAAATTTGATTGAAAGCAACAGAAGTGTTTTTGGTTGGGTTTGAAATGATTAAAATGTCACTTTTCAAACATAAACATTTCGAAAGCAATTGAATGTAGGAGTAAAGAAAACGTTTGAGAATTATGAGCAGATTTCGAAAATGGAATAAATTAATATATGGGGTATTTAAACCTATCCTACCTGGAATTGGTCGGCAATTTAAAAATAAGATTTTTCAACCTTCCCCAGAAGTAAAAGTCCAGTGGCGTTAGATTCGGTGACCTGTCCGGCGAACGGTTGAGTCTTTGGTTGGCAATCCAATTATTACCAAAATTTGTAGCAAAAAAGTTGGTGACAATTGCAGTGTTGGGAGGCAAAGCCCCGTCTTGTTGAAAATATATTTTTCTGAGCTCCATTAATGGCAATTCTGCCTTAAAATTTCTACATACCTCTAAGATGTGAGAGTGTCATTATAAATGAACGGGCCGATAATTCTACCCCTGAAAACATATGCCCACACAATCCAAATCTTCCTTGACTTATCTGCCCCACAATAGGATTGTTGTGCCAAGTATAAGAATTGAAGCGGTTGGAAATGCCGGCACTGCTCACATAAGCTTCGTCTGTTCAAATACAATTTAACGAAAAACCATGCTCTTGGTTACAAATATCCAGAAACCAATGGCAAAAATCCGTTCGACGGCGTTCAAAATCTCCTGGTCTGAGTTTATGAACTGTTCTGGTCCTGCATGGCTTATTTGTGCTTTCTCAAAATCGGCCTTACACTTGGTAGGCCTGTTGATATTTTCAAATTTTGCGTTGACGTTTTGGGATTATTTTTAACAGCTCCTAAAGCGACTACTTATTTCTTTCAACTCCTTATTTGATTCATATAATTTTGGCCTTTTTTTTTCAAATTGACCACCATCAATTAGGTTGTGTCGCAATCTTGCGAAAATGTCTCTGAAAGGTTGTCTTCATTCTGGAAACCCGCTTTGTATGAAACAGGCTATATCCGATTTTTCATAATTCTCATACTTCATTGCGAATATGTTTGAAAATTGAACAGAAACCAGGAATTAAAGAGCGTCTTTACTGCTTGAATGAAAATTTGACAGCTACCAGTAAACATTTGTATTCTGTTTTATCGCCGCGTCGTCCAAAGCCTACTTGTTCAAAGTGTGCATTTCAAAGTCTACATAAAAAAACCTAAAAGCTCTGTTTTTCAAGGATGACTCTAGCAAAACATCAAGTGTGCTACATTTTTTTTATAAAATTTGACCCTCAGACACAGCCATCAATCAGTTTTCATCTGAAAACAGGAGTTTACCTTTAGAAGTGTCCAATCAGGCCCACTGTGCACACATTAATCTTATTTGTTTGATACATTTTTCGCTAATGTTTTTTTGGGTGAAAATATCTGAATGTGAGGGAAGTTCATCGGTTTTTATTACTATTGGGGAGGTGGTACCTACGTTAGATATGATTCTGAATACGTTGAGACTTTTATTGGATAAGGTTAGTTACTTTGACAATCCACAAAGTGCAGTCATATACTGACAGTTTTATGTTTATGTGGAGTTGGTACAAAAGATAAATGAACTACCAGGTACTACTAAGTACTACCTATTACTATTTGCTCTGCACCGTATTCAACGACAAGAAATATAGAAAGCATTGAAATATCCCTGATGTTATTTTTTAAATATCCGTCTACTTGTTTTGTATATCAGTACCTTGAAGATAACAAAACGAATCTATGACACTATTTTTGTAATTTTTCTTTGTTCACCTTTCAATTTTCTCTTATTTTCTTATTCTTCCGGGTAGGTAGGTACTGTACCATGATTCTCTATTTACTTCTGAATCCACTCAGCTGCTGTCACACTCAAATAAACTTTGAAATATAAAACTGAGGCAGCTGCATTTATTTCAATAGAAGGGTAAGGGTACCTAGTTACCATAAAGATGGAATTAATGGTTAAGGAGGTTCTTGTTTTGTTTGTTGATATCTACTGTTTATTTGTAATTTTCAATTTTTTATAGGTTTTTATGTTATAGGTATCTGTGAAAATGAAATATATTGTCTTCATTATAGACAATGAAAATTCATTCCTTAATTTTTGAATTTTGAATGCAGGTAGTTGGAATCAGGTTGCATGAATCAAGTGACACATTGTAAACATTCCAAGGTGTCCTTTGATCCACTCCAAACTATTTAAGCCTAAGCATAATAATAGACTATATGGATTTGTTTAATTCATTACTATTAGGTAGGAAATACTTAGTGTTTTTTTAACTCCCATGTCTCATTTTGATATTGAAATGAACTCCTCGATATTCTACTGTCCCGCCAATAAAACCAGTTGTGAGGCAAAAATCGAAGAGTTGCATTCTTGTCAAGAAGAAATATTCAAAGAATTTACCTTGTTAGGTGATATATCCATATCTGCATAAATTGTCAGTGTTGACTTCTTTCCTTCGCTTCCCAGACTGCTCGTACCTATCGTGTTGTACTTCATCTTGCATAACAGTTTAATCCAAAAAAATACAGATAGGTACGGGGCACCCAGACGTCCACTTTTCTCAAAAGCAAACACAACGCATCATAAAAATCATGAAATTTTTTCTAGTGCATTTCAACAATCTTTCATTAACCGTCGTTAAAATCTTCCTGTCCAGACTCCTTTGAAAGGTCACAGAATCATAAACAACACAGTACGTACGGTCCAATCAGACTCCGAATAGTTCGACTCACAAACTTGTTGAATTCCTACTAGATGAAGCACGAGACACGGTCTATGGGCTAAGCAAGCAACTTTTGTTGTAAATGTGACTGTGTGACTGTGTGTGGACTGTGGAATTCCAAGCATCGACTACGCGAAGTTGATTGTTCGGCGCTGTTGTCAGATGTATTAAAACTAGTCAGTCCATTGGAAATCATCAAAAATTGAGAGGATGATTCTTTGTGATATTCAACAATTTGGGCGCTAATAATATTTCAATATAGGTATTTGCATTTCACCAATTATGGATGAAATCATGAACAAAACGATTGCCGGTCAATGAATTTGCTCTACACCAACCTTGAGGGCCTAGCGGTCCTTTCTAAATGAATGAATACACGGCAGAAGCGGTCTGCTGGCCTCCAGCAACGAAAAATTAAAATGTGAATTTTGAGGAAGCGGGAAGCGGTCCCTGCTGACCGCCGACACCATCGTGGCCTTATGGTATCTACACACGAACAGCGGTCCTACGGCCTGAACTAATAACAGGAACATCTCAGATATACGTTATTTTTTTTCAAAGGGAAGTCCCGTAGAGAAAATCCGTTGGAGGCCGTAGCTCCCTGGGTTTGTCTTTTTTGGTGGCGGTTGTTCCTGGTAAAAATTAGCGATTAATATAAATCATAAGCTGAATTGTCAATACCTGGTGGTGAACAAAAATGTCACCTACCTGAGCGACCTCAAGGCCGTACATGAGTTGACTAAGGACCACGATCCAGTCCTGTTTCAGATGAAGTACAAGTGGGAGGATAACCCCCCGACTTTAAGGTACAACTACCGGAACACGGACTGGAAAGAGTTCCGAAGGATACTTAATCAGAGTACTTCGATCAGATAGAACATCTCAAAATACGACCTTGAGGAGGTAACGCTCGCTCTGATCGGTGACATCCAGGTTGCTAGAGACCGCATCACCAGGAGGGTTGAAGTCAGGAGAGACCGGGATATTCTCCCAGATGATTTTAAGTCCCTGATCAAACAGAAGAACATGTGCAGGAAGAGGTAGCAGACAACACGTAGCCCTTCCCACAAGGACGACATGCTCCGCCTTGCAGCGGAAATTTCTGAGTTGATCAGGGCAAACTCTAATTAGAGTCTGGAAGAATAAATTGGAGAAGCTGAACGTCCGGGACAACTTTCTATGGAGGGTGACGAAACGTATAACGAAAAAATACGAACCGATCCCCGCCTTGGAGAGAGGTTCCGAACGAGCAGTGACGGACCCTCAGAAGGCCAAATTGATGGAAGAGCATTTCTCCCAGGTCCACCACAGGGCGCCTGACGTTAGTGAGGAGCAGGCAGCGAAATCCAGAATTACTGAAGAACTTGCCGAGAAAGGTCCTCGTTCAGTTGATTCATATAATCAACGCAATCATTAAGTGGCAGTATTACCCAAATTGCCTAAAAAAGGCGGTGGTAGTCCCAATTCTGAAACATGGCAGGGATGGCCACAAACTTGAAAGTTACCGACCCATCTTGCTGCTGAGCGTGGTCACAAAAATCGTCGACAAGATTCTCCTGAAGCCATTGATGAGCCTCGAGGAAAAACTCAAAATGATCCCCGATAAGCAATTCGGCTTCCGCCCAGGTCATAACACGACCTCGCAGGTAGTCCGGATTGCGCACGGGGTGAAAGAGGGTTTCCATCGAGGTCTAGTCACAGTCATGATGCTGCTGGATATGCAGAAGGCCTTTGACACCGTCTGGGTTGAAGGTTTGATCGCCAAAATGCTAAGAGCAAACATGCCTACATACATGGTTAGGCTGATAGACACCTACCTAGTTGGCAGGACTTTCGAGGTGAGAGTAAATGGCAGGCTCTCGCAACCGTGTCCCATCGAGGAGGGTGTACCCCAGGGCTCGAGCCTATCACCGCACTTGTACCCCAATTTTCCTCGATACGAGGGAACGGAGACGGCAATGTATGCGGATGAAACCGAATTTTATTGCCACTCCTTCTCAAACGAGATCGCCGCAACGCGGATCCAGGCGGATCTAGGCTGGATAGGGAAATCATACCGTATCTAAGGGAGAACAAGATCGTGGTGAACCCGAAAACCGAGGTCATCAACTTCACGTGAAAATACAAGTTTACTCGGATATATCGTAGGTTGATGATCGACAGCCAAGTCATAAAGACATCGAGCCCTGTGAGGTATCTCGGAGTTCAACTGGACAGACGACAAACAATGAACGCGCACATAACCCTGGCGATCCAGCGGGCTGCCGCGACAGTAAAGCGCATATACCCGCTGATCGCCAGGACGTCACCGTTGACGCAGGACAACAAAACGCTTATGTACAAGCAAATAGTTCGTCCTGCAATTTTATACGCCTGCCCGGCGTTCTGCAACCAGTACAAGACTCAATTTCAGAGACTTGACAGGATGCAGAACAAGGTACTCCGGATAGTCACCAACAGCGACAGCTACACCCGACTGGATGCGTTGCGAGCGCTCGCCGGCGTCGACTCCATCCCGACATACATCAAGAATGTATCTTATAAATTTTAGTACTTTCTCTCCAGAAGCCCACTAACTAGAGACCTTACGAGGCTTATGGTCTTTGATAAACACCCCTGCAAACAAATTATTTATCAATCGCTAGACCTCATCCAGGAGCGCTGGGAACAACCGGTTCCATAGGGAACCCCAGTTAGCCATTTAGAACGCCCAGTACCTTGATGCAGTTTTTTGCTTATAGCCTTTTCCGGAACCGCGCACACAACAACCAGCCTGAAAACCCAACATCTTTCAGTATCTGCATAGAATATGAATCCGAACCCACGCATAATCGTTGCAGGAGGCGTGGAAACTGCAGATACCACTGCCATATCGTTGATTTCTGACCTATTCGCACAACACTCGCGAAGGTCGTAGCCAGCGTCCTCTCACGAGGACCCTAGGAGCGACTCGGCGCCGTGCACGGACAAGTCTTTGTTAAGGGTGTGCAGCTGGTTGACGGATATAACAATTTAAACAAGTTTTTTTGACAAAATTTTCATTATCAACAAAATGGGTCACCTTGTTCTGAATATTTCATCCAATGAAAGTTAGCAGTAATATATCATACGACTTCAAGCAATATGACTAATCTATTCATGCAATATTCAAATTACAGTAATGAAACTTATCAGACATTTATCAGAAAATATTTAGGCAACGTTACTCTCAAAACGAATGCAATGTTTCATATATGAAATGGTCATATAGATGTAAAATTAAAGTAAGCTGGTATACGATTTTATTACTACATTTAATAATTTCAAGAATATTTCTGCATGTTTACATTATGCATATTTTTCATATGTTACTTTAAATGTCTGGCAGTTCCAGTAGTTTCAGAGGCAATGCAGTAGGTAAGCTTACATGCCAACTTTTCATACTTTACGTTGAATGATCACTAACTGAAACTGGCCGAGCCCATGTAAGCGGTCGAGTAGTAGGAGAGACCGAGAGATGAGGGAAATTCTTCTAATGAACGCGTTACGTGATAATACGCTTCCCCTGCCTCTCCTACTTCTTGAGAAATTGAAATTGTACTATCATTAGAGCATCCAGGTACGCTGCAAGTGCAAAAAAATCAAATAGCAATTGTGCCAAAACTCCGACAGCACCTGTTTTTTTTTTTCACACATAAATTACACATCATTCAATGCATCGTGAAGAGGGCCAACCCAACAAAATCGTAAATTTTTTCGGTATTTTCAGTTTTTCTGCGTTACTAATGATCCAATCCGGTCGTAAATAATCTCATTATGTTCGTATTCCAATTATCTACAATTTTTCATACTGGAGCAACCAAATTGCTGTATGAGTTTTTTGTTTTTAAATGATTATGACAAATTAATAAATGACTGTTGCGAGTCCAAAACATAATAGAATATAACTACGGACTGTTTTTCATATGATGGCACAGTCGGTTTCCTATTAGTATTTTTGATAAAAAAATCACTCATTTTGTGCTCTCTTGCGATTGGTGTGAATGGTTTCAGATGTTCCACGACAAGCTCTGCGCCCTGCATCGTGTCAGAGACCTCTTTATACCACCCACTAAACTTGATACATAACAAAAATACTTTCCAGATATAACTTTTGTGCAATTTTGTGATATTGGCAAACAAACATTATATTAATGTCATCTTGACGTTTCCAACACATTTTTTTCAACTATATGTTTATGTAACATCAAAATAATGTAACCAATAATATTCATTAGATAATACATATAATGTTGATTATATGTTGCCCAGATATATCTTAGACAGAGTAGTTATGTTATTTGTTCGATATTTTTGTCTAACCTTCTCAAAACATTACTGACATGTGTACAGGGAGCCTTGAAATTAATATTATCTTAAAGGTTTCTTAAATGTAATTTTTGGGTAATGACCACTTCATGACGTCATTCATCTACGTAACTTAAAAAAATGATATCCACGTTCAAACAATAGTACCCAGTAAATATGAAATAAATATATCACTGACTCCATCGTTCATTTTATCCTAATAATCATGGCGGTCATGGTACGAGTTTTGAGTTCATAGAATTAAAATATAATTCAAACTACTTAAAAGTGATTGGAATCAATAGGATTGCAAAACTCATAATTTTCATGGTAAGATTATGATTTTCCACTACTTCATCCACTAATTGTTATTTTAGCATTTAGGTTATGTAGTGAATGTAGTGATATCTACTATTGATTAGAGATGAGTATCTACATATGATGCTATGAATAGTAGAAAAGCTATCAGTTGTGGTTCCTGCTAATCAGATATTGGACAGCATGGAAATGGTTGCTGACATCTGGAGCTGTGTCAAATTATTTTGAACCGATTGATCAAGGAATTTTTGGAACTGAAACCAATGAATATAGCTTGCTAAAACAACAATATTGGAGCTGCTTAATTTGTAAGTGAACTCAAAATTATATATTTTATACAGAGTGTTCTGATCTTTCTTAATTTCATTAATCTATGATAATATTAACGTTTCTTAAGATTGTAGAGAAATCACTTGAATTGTTTAATACAAATTATCAATAAACTAACTGCATTTTCTCTTTCTTTTCAGTTTGGTAGTGTCCTTTCACATTCCTCTATCAGTTTGATGTACATACAAACTGGTACTTATTGAATGATCAGATTACAAAAACTTAAATAGCAGTTGTTGTTTCCGAACTAATCGAAAATGAGCCCTTCTGGACTGGGCAAAGAAAAAAATCCAAAGGTTTGAATTGATAATTATGGACATACTGAAACTGAACTGATTAATATGAGTTTTCAGTGACTGTAATGACTATATTTTCAGAATATGTTATAGATGTTTGCAGTTCAATCACAGATGAAGAGTTTGACTCATATAGTGATGGATTGGATGACATTAGAAGAGTAGAAACTAAAAAGAAAGGAGAAGTGACCGAGACAACAACCATATAATTATTGATTCAGTGATATCTGTTTTTATTTTTCAAAAGAAATAGATTTTCATTCAATATTATTCTTCTAATATCACTTAACCTTGGTAGATTTATCAATAAATTTTTCATCTGATTCAGGTGGTAAGTCATATTATTAGGTACTTTGGTCTGTTCATAGTGATTCAAGATTATATTTTTTATACTGCTAATTTTAATTTAATTGTTAATGATCTAATTGTCTTGTTTTATAACGCTTTATCCATGAGATTTTAATCATTGACAATAAAGTTTTTTGATTGATTGGTATGTTTTACATCATTACCCCCTTATATACATATTTTATTTCTTAGTATACAGGGTGAAGCTTATACTCATTGTTTACCAACACTTATTTTTCTACACTTAAAGTTGTATTTCTGGAATTTCAATCGCCACTCTTTGGTAGATGAATAACTTTGTTAATTGCTATTGTTATTCATCTACTGAAAAGTGACTACTGAAATTCCAGAAATATACCTATAAATATAGAAAAAAGTGTTGGTAAACCATGAGTATATGCTCCACCCTGATGTTACATTTTACAAATGATGCATAGATGTTTTGAGTAACATTATATGTATGTAATAAAGTCACATTAAAGTTGCGCAAAATATGATACATTTATGTAATGTAAAGTAATTAACATTACATTGTAATATTTAAAAGAGGCACAAAGGCATATGGACGCAACGTATCTGTAACATCAAGCATATCTCTGAATAACATCACCAAGTCACAATGTGATATTACAGTTATGTTTAAGTTATGTTTTTATGTTTACTGGGCAATCACTTTCAATTGTGAAAAACTGTCTTGCATCGAATTTGAAGCTCTTTAGAAAAATAAGAAAAAATGGCAGATCCTACAACTAGAACGGGAATGCACCGACAATCGCCCACGCCAGCACTAGGTATTAGCAGATTAATAATACGAAGAACAGAGTGGTTGAAAATATGTAAGTAGACTAGGAATGTTGTTAATTTTTTTTCAGGTCAATAATCACTTTCGGTTTCGAATTCGGTTCAATTTCCTAGATGCCTATAAAGAAAAGATGAACTCGAACACAATAAATCAAACTATCGCACCTACCTACCTACAAAAATTCCAATCACCCAAGTGGGTCAAAGATCGAAACAGAAACTTTTCCAAACATGATTCTTCGGATGTTATATTTTTACTTTCGATCAACTGAAACCGAATCTAGAAAACCGGCAACGCAGCTTTAAACGGTTAGAGTTCTTCCTCCGGCCCCTCCGGCTTACCTGGCCGAAGAAAGCTTGCGCGCGAAATTCTCAAAAGAAGGTAGGTGAGGTAATTAGAAAAAACGAGAGGCCAAGGAGGAGAAAGGAACACGAAAGTTTAGCCATTTCACCCTCATGTGGGTCACCCTTTTGTTTCCAAACGATAGTGGTCTTTGTACGAGGTGGGTCGAAATTAGGCAGGTTTCGTTCACCTGCTTTATGATGCAATTACCTACGAATCATTAGTATTGAACAGATGTCATCGACTTTTCAAGAAAGGAAGGCTTCAAAACAAAATAAAATAAGTTATGGGCTCAAAATCGAACTTAGGAAATATACTCTAATTCATTTAATTTACGATATTTTATACCTATAAGTGAAATCTCTATTCAGTGCGGCTTTTAACCCTCTATGGTACCATGTATATTCAAATATACAAATACTTGTAATTTTCGTTGTAGCCTCTTACGGCGTTTGAGCTGAAATAGCTCTTTGTATAATCAGTTATACATGTCTGATCGTCACCAATCGGCGATTTCCGTAGGGATATAAACCGAATGAGTCTTCATCAACAGGCTCGTTGTTTGACGCTCATTGAGTTTTCGTGGTTAGAAAAAACCATCGATAATCTGTGTGAATTTTGGATAGTTTCATCTCGAAATTCACAGAGAAAAAAATTGACGTGATTTGTACAGATCAGGTGCGATAAAGTGACATGGTACTTTATGGGATTATAGGCCCGTGAAGTGTTTTGATGCGTGTGACGTAATTGTATTTTCAAATATACATTGTTCAATTGTGGTGTTCATTCATTTTGTGACTGATGGATGTAAATACATTTTACGGGAAGAGACGACGGCCAGTTCGCGTCCTGTTACCTGATATTCAGAGCGAAGAAGATTTTAGTAGCGATGATAGCGCTGCAGATGAATCTTATATACCGAATGATTTAAAAGGCATGTAAAATATTTTGTAGGAAAGTGAGTTTTTTACTGAATATTATTTCTCTCACACTCAGATGCAGACAGTAGTAAAGCAGAAGAGACTTCTCAAGAAGATGCAGAACAACGGGAAAGTAGTCATTCAGAAAGTGATAGCAATAGTGGAGACGATGATGTCCCGCTTGCAACTCTAATACAAACTATTCCCGCTCAAGCTGAACAGACAAACATCAAAGGAAATAAAATAAATTTGCAATGGAAGAAGTCTAGACAGGAACCTTCTACGACACCACTTTGGGCTTCACAATTAGTGCCTGAGATATTTGTTGACACACCACTGCATTATTTTCAGAGATTGGTCGATCAAAGTTTGCTGGATTATATTGCTGACCAAACCAATCTATATGGGGCCCAAACTGATATTGGTCGTAATTTTTCTGTGTCTTCTAAGGAGTTGGAACAGTTTGTTGGGATGTGCTTTTATATGTCCCTCATCGGAGTGCCCGACACTAGAAGGTATTGGAGTAGTGCTTGCAGAATTCCTCAAGTTTCCGAAGTAATGCCCTTACGTAAGTGGGAGGAAATAAAGAAATATTTACACTTCGCCGATAATTCTACCTTGCCTATGAATACACCAGATCGTTTATTCAAAATAAGAAAAGTTCTCGAGAGCATTAGAAAAAATATGAAAACTATTCAGATAGAACATTTGTCAGTTGACGAACAAATTGTCCCATACAAAGGACGTAGTGGGCTAAAACAGTATAATCCAAAGAAACCCAAAAAGTGGGGCTATAAGCTTTTCTGCTTAGCAGGTGCCAGTGGCATTGTCTATGATTTTGAAGTATATTGCGGTTCCATGGATCAGCCTAAAAACTTACCAGATCTAAGCGCCAGTAGCAACGTTGTCCTTATAGCCGAACGCATACCCAAAAATCAAAATTTTCTAATTTTCTACTATAACTGGTTCTGCATCCCTGAATTACAAATTGAACTAGCTCAAAATGGTATCCACAGTGTGGCTACGGTGCCTCCAATCGGGTCCCAAACAATTTTTTACCGTCAGACAAAGAGTTGAAAAAAAAAGTAGAGGAAGCTATTCAGAAATGATCGCCCAAAACGTTTGGTTGATTGTTGGTGTAAGCCAGTCGACCAGTACACAATATAACAAAAATACCCGATGGAGAGTCAAGTATTCAACTGTACTAGTGTTTGCTTCCAGCACCATTCACGTGACAGTATCAATAAATCAACAAATATATCAATAAGGACAAGTTTTCATCAGAAAATGAACGCGCACCCTTCCATCCCCTGCAAGGAGGAGCTGCCAATTTTAAAACCTTAAATAGGGAGGGGTAACTAGTAACACCTCATTTCAAAGGTCTTTTCAATCTCTACACGTTGATATTTTTTTTAATTGATCGATCCGTTGTCGAGATATATAGAAAAATCTGTTTGCTGCTTCGTACCTTCGAAATAAAAACTGTAACTGTTTATTCTCATTTCTTTTACTTCAAACCTAAATACAATATTTCACACCGCTGTCACTTCAATAATTGCTCAAAATGTTGTCCATTATTGCCCAAACAATGATATAACCGCTGTTCAAATGCGTGGCGCACATTTTCAAACACTTCTGTTCGAAGTGCTTGACCTTCTGCAGATATCCTTTGTTGAAGCCTTGTAGATTTTGCGGTGGGGGTATATGAACAACTGATTTTAAATGTTCCCATAAAAATAAATCACATGGAGCTGAATCTGGGGACCAGGCTGGCCACTCTATAGGTCCTCTTCGTCCTATCCATTTACCGGGTAATGCGTTGACGGACCGGTAGCACATAATGGGGGGAGCTCCATCTAGTTGAAAATATAACCCATTTTCGTCAAGAACTGTGTTTCCATCTCTATCCAGTTGATTAGCGGATGGTCGTATTTTCTAGCATATTCAAGTACACCTCACCATTTAGATTCCTATTAATAAACAATGGACTAATTTCTTGATTTCCTAGTATACCGGCCCATACTATAGTTTTTGGGGATACAGAGCATGCCGTTCGACAAACACATGGTCATTTTCATTCTTCCAATATCTGCAATTATGTTTCTTGACAAATCTATTCAAATAAATAGAACAAACACTCTTGACATATTTTCATTTAATAGGGATGGAGTTTATTAATTTTCGTAATTTTGTGAACAGAGCCCAAGGAAACTTCAGTTGCAGCGAAATGGTACTCAACAAATTATTAGGATTCACACCAAAATAACCTAACACTTCACTTTGAGTGGCTTCAGTCAAAACTCTTGGCTGATTATGTTTTATTTGCGACAGATCCTGTCTGAGTAGATTTGGGGCATACCGATGAAAAGTGTTCTTATTTGGGCGCTTTTCGTTAAAATATTGCAGCAGTTCATCGCACATTGATTTTCGGTGCCGTAACTAAACACTATTTCGACTCTATCAGCTAAAGTGTAAACCATTTTTAACACATTGCTTTGTCACACAACGATCATACAACTGGTAACCATAGTAAACAATTCCATGACTTTTATTTTCTTTAACAAGTACACTTTTTTGCATACCTATCAAAGCGACATTTGGTATACACAATAATTGGAAGTAAGCAGAAGAAAAATCAGTTACAGTTTTTATCTCAATGGTACGAAAAAGCAAACAGATTTTCCCAAATATCTCGATAACGGATAGATGAATTAAAAAAAACACTGACTTGAGAAAATAGTTATTTATGCAACAAGTGCAAAAAGTATGTGTTTATTGCACTCGACGTGAAATTGTCCGACGAGGCCGTTAGGCCGAGTTGGACAACAAGTCGAGTGCAATAAACATTTTTTGCACGAGTTGCATACAACATTTTTCTACGTTCATGCAAAAAGCAAAAAATTATTTATTTAGGTGCTGCACTAGGTGAAGGAAAATAAAATACGCAATTTAAATAAATAATTATTACTATAGCGATTTCATCACCATCATCTAGTTTTGCATCAATAATACTCAATTTAAAACTTTCAGTTCTGTAATTGTCAGAATTAAATTTTGACTGCCGTTTATATAACCAAACTTGCACTATAAAAATAAAAAATCATAGTAGCCATGAGCGCGTATGGTATCACGAGGTGTTGTCATAGTACTGACAGTTTGCTCTATGCAGGTAGACGGTTTAGAATATAGCGGATCGGTTTTGATTATGGAGTTATTCTCGGGAAGGCATTGTTTGATCAACTCTGACTGCTTACATTAATACCAAATAATATAAAATATGTAGCTGTTTAAATGGCCAATCTCACAGAATATCTGCTAAATGTGTAGTGGGTTTGAACGTTTATGTTTATCATGATGACAGCACGTTAAAGTAGAATGACAGATGAGTGCAATAAAAACTTTATTGCACTAGTGCAACAGAGAGCTTCTTTTTCCACTGAATATAGTTCAATAAAGTTTTGCTTTTTGCATGAATGTAGAAAAACATCTTTAAAATGAGCTATTACTAGATACCCCTTTGCATTTAAGATTTTGAAGTTGGTTACTCCCTCTTGCAGGAGATGAAAGGAGGCGCGTTAATTTTCTGATGAAAACTTGTTCTCCTCGAACCATTTATTGACGTGTCTCGGGATTTTTTAAGAAAATACACACATTTCGAAAAAATTATTTGTTATGAATATATGAATAAATAGAATTTAATATGTAAATTAATGATGAATTGATGAATTAGCATCAAAATTATTTGTTTTAATTTGTTTTGTTTATTTACCTTCTCTGGGAATTATTGAAACGTGCTTGGAACTAATAATTCTTTGAATAATATTGTTACGTTTTGCTAAATAATAATGCCGAGCACGCTACTAAACTATTTATTTTCTAACTTTACTAAAAATATACAACTAATTAATACTTCACTGACTAATAAAACACTTCGATCTATACAATAATACAACTAGCTAAATATTCCATACACTCTTATACTTCTTTATAAACTGATTATCACTGTCGCCCTTATATAGGTACTAAAGTAGTGAAACCAGATGTTTTGCGACGATTCCGTTATCCCGAATATTCATTACCGACCATCGTCTACGATTTTCTAGGAAGTAGTTATCGATGAACCGCTAGCGAGTCGACCCAGCGGCGTAGCTAGGGGATTTTTATCAACGTCGTAACAATATTACACACTCGTCAGAAAAATCAGCACACTACTTGCATTTGTAACACTGATCCATATAGGATAAATATGCAGCAACAACATTGTTACAAATACAAGTGGTATACAAACAGGATGTTTTATTTCTCATTTTTCATGATGATCTCCTAGTAACAGCTACATTCAACAATTTACTAAAAGACAAATCACAATTCGAATATTCCAACTAACTGAATAAGGCTCTCGTCATCCCTAACTCACAGAAGTTTCCCGACTACTTAAAAGATGCTCGCAAGGAAAAAACAAATTTTGAACAAACTACTCAACGCTACTTCAGTTAGTCACTACTTTACCGATCTCACTAACTGTCATTATTTTACAATTTTACATCTAAATCTCATCGCACAATTTCTTAACACTTCTGGAGTCAACACACGACCCTCATCAACAATTCTTTTGCGCAGATCAAGATGACTGGGCTATGTCATATGAACATTTGATTTCAAATATACCCATTAAAAGTTTAATGCTGATAAATCAGGAGATCCCGAAGGTCATTGCTATATTTAATGTTTCTTTGATTGAGAATCCTTGGAAAGAAAACTTTTGTAACACAATACAGGGTGACAAATTGATAACTTCCCACTCTTAATATCTCCCTTCCAGTAAATAAAATGAGAAGTCGAAAAAACAGATCAGTTTCATTTCCAACGGGGACACTTTCAATGAGTATTTGTAGCACACATAGTTCAATAGTTACCTACCCTTGGAATATTAAATAAGAAGAGGGGTCATAAAACACATCATTTTGATGGGCGTTTAATTCTCTTTTCAATGGTACCTCCACTTATTTTTCATGAACAGTTTCTGAAAAATAGCGATCTAAAGTCACAGGAGTAAGTAATTAGAACTTGCCTGCAGTGAGATACATGGTTTTCAGGTTATTATTTCAACAAAAATTATTGTATTGGGTCTCTTTTCAGTAGAACAGGGTAGTAGATTAGGTGGTGCCATTCCATCACTTTCATCCCTTCATCAGGGTCCATTAACTATAAAAAAAAATTGCATCAAAAAATACTCCAATAGTAAAATGAAGATGCTAGTTAAGTTGCGTCCATTGAATTCCACCCAAAGCCTTCCTTTTTTGTACTTCTGTGAAAAGTTCCTGTCTCCAAGCAGAGAATTGTTCAGAAAATTTCATTTCAATGAAAGAAATTCAAATTGTAATGTAAGTCACCGGTATGTGCTTGATTTAGTGACAAGGTTTTACGAAACTGGTTCGGTGAAAAATGAAAAAAGAAATAACTCCATGACAACAACCTCATGACCTAACAATAATTTTTGAGTGAAGAGCACTTTACCAATGACGCAATCTATACGTATTACTCAGGTCTTTCCAGCATGTTCAACTCCAAACTGAAAAATAAAGATCAGTCTTCAAGTCATGAACTATCTGGTGGATTTGTTTTATCTCCGCTCGCCACCTACAACGATTGGTTGCTGCAATGCATTTATCAATATGAGTCAGGAAGTTTGGTTTTGTTATTTTATCAGCTGCAGTGATTGTGTAACAATAAATAATCGTTGTTTGTGATTCACTTCTTCAAATACAAAGAAGCAGATTTAGGTGCATGATTATATTTCAGGCAAAGCCGTAGCAGAGAAATAGCTGCCTAAGAATGAGCAGTTGAACAATTTGTTACAACCATAATAAGTTTGATAATTTCGCACATTGTCCAAAATCGCATGAGATGATAATGAAGTTCAGTTTCCTAACTTGATAACCAAACATTGTAGATCGGATCTTTTTAACATGCTAGTGCATTTTTAGAATCTACAATGAATTTCAATATAAATTTATTTGAAACATCATTGTCTAGAGGGCTCCAGTTTTCAATTAATTCAATTTATTTGAAAATTTCAACAAATGCAACCCTTTACAAAAAATATTACTTTTTTAGAAACAAAGAGAGTCAGTTTCATAAATCTTTGGAAACTATTCAAAAAATCATATGAGGCTCAAATATATTAATTTTTTTCAAATGGCAACCCCATTTTTTCTCAACGCCAGTGCATTCTACGCTCAAAACAGGGAGAGTTTATAGGCTCACAACCCTATATCTAAATCAAACGGTTTTTGTAGGACATTGGAAAAACTAAAATTTGCGGGTGGTTATTAGAGATCTAAATTATCAGTATAGGCTTTTTTGGAAGAATTGACAAGAAACAATGGCTGAAGTCTCAACAAACAATATTTGCTAATAATTTGACGTTGAACAATTATATCGAAAGCATTTGTCATGTCCCGTTAAGGATTAAGTAATTCATATTAATCAAAATTTAGGAAGACGAACATTTTTTACTACAATTGAATTTAGTGTATTTTTATGATAATAATTGAATAGTTAGCTTATTGGAGATCGGAGGGCGATATAAAAAATATTTTCTGTTTAATTGGACCATGTTGATTTGTCTTCTGTTGGTTAGAGCGCAGCTTCTAAGGAATGTAGAATATATATCGCAACCTACATTTACAGAATCATATCGATGGATAATAAATAAGTTGTGTAACATGTTGTAGGACATGCTCAGCCTTAATGATAATTTTCCTGGTAAATAACGCAGAAAGAAGTCTTAACCTGAGCAAGCTAGGAATACTTCCTGAGTCTATCTGTGTTGGGTGCTGTTCAATTTTTTTGCCATAATTAAAAATTTGACACATAACTGCATGTCTTTCCCAAAAGAAGTTTTCAAACGCTGTATATATGTCCTACCACTTTGTCCTTCACCCAAATTATATTCTATCTTATTAGTCACAATTCGGATTGAAAATATTTTCTTGAATTGGCCACCAAGTATACCTACACAAAGTTTTATGTTGCAATTTGATCGCTTTGCAGATGTTTTCGCACGCGCCATATGTTACAGCTAATCTATTCTTATTATGGGTATAATTATCTCTGCTGTATTCGCATGTGGAACTTATAAGGGATCTTCATATGAGGGCTGTCTGTCTACTTCTGTTTCAAGTGAAGAAGACAAAACATTTATGGTGTTCATATGGAAAAAAACTGTGGGTGATATGGTCATAACAGAAATAAGATTAACCCTTTTTATTGCTTTTGATGAAGAAGCTAGGGTGGTGTATTTAAAATAATTCTTAAAAATGTTCAATTCCAAAATAATTTTTTGGGAATGACCCCATAACCCCATTGTGTAATCCTTTCATATTTGGAGTATGTCCATTTTCTACTAAAATAATACTAATAATCTGGTCTCAGAACTGTTGGGGCAAAACAAAGTTGCTACAAGTAAGATGCTTTCCATTACAATTCTACTTCATTCCTTTGGAGTGATAAAAAGGACTCAGGGCGTAAAATATCGCAGAATGATGCATCTTCATATAGGAGTTTGCATCCTAAATCGTCTGTTCCACGGTTATACTTCCCCAGACAACGGGGAGGCCTTGGACTTTTGAGCTTGCAGTGTCTACATAACAAAATGGTACTGGATGGAGCCTGTAAAGTCATCAGGAGTTCAAATACCCTCTCTGCTTGGTATGCGATCATGAAAAAGCAGGGATTGGAGCATTTCTTTTCAAGGCAGCAACCCGTCCTGCCGATGAACTCGGTCTCGTATTCGACACTGAACGGACGAACCCAAACTCTGTCACCGAGTTGGATCCCGTTCAGCAAAAAGCCCACGTGAAAGCTGCGGAGTGTGACAGGCTCCTACAGCTACATAAGGGATAAGCCAATGCATGGGGTCTTCTTCAAGAACATTGAATACCTTGGCTTATCCAGAAACCAGACTTTCGCATTTCTCAGGTCAAGTGGGCTGAAGTCAGAAACCGAGGAATTCACAATGGCCTGCTCAGATGGTGTCTTCAATACCCTCGTCTACCGTGATGGTTTTAGAGGTCTCTGACACTAGATGCAGAGCGTGTCGAGGGGTAGCTGAGACCCCATAATGCATTTGCTGTCAGCCTGACCGGCTTATGCGATCTCAGTCTATATCCACAAGCATAATGCGGCACTACGAGTGTTGTACTACCATCGAAGACACTCGTGCGTTATAGACGAGACACCGGTGTTGTGGGAAATGAGAAGTGCCAAATACAATACAATACAATCTTTATTTGTCCTTAGAAAATAGACATTTAAAGACATGTCAGTTTCCTAATCCTAAATGGTTGTAAATATAAATAATTATTGGTTGATGCTTGGTCAATACATATTATAGTTAAGAAAGTACAGTAAGAATTAAAATACTACAACAGTTCAGTATACAAGTAAAACAAACACAATAAAAATGCAGTTGATGAAATAATTTAGTAAAATAAGATATTCATAGACTGTTATGTTGTAGTGAACAAGTTTCTCCTATGCTTGATCAATTGAAAAAACTTCTGGTAGTTATATCGAAAAAAAAATGTTTTAAATTGTTTTTTCCGTTAACCAGCTGTCATCCCCCTACGAACGACAGCCCTCAGAAGTCGAAACTTGTGTGAGCTAAGGATTAACGAGGTCTTACCTTTTAACGTGCGATATACAGTTAGAAGTTAAAATATTTTTCAGTTTTGATTTAAATTTTTTTGGATGTAAGTCTCGGAATTGAGATGGCAAGATGTTATAAAGATCAGTATCAATTTTGGATGTTTTCCTCAGCCTTCTATATGGAGCAATAATTTTATCCTAGATAGATAACAAAATCCATTGGAACTACTCATTCCCCACCGTCAGGCAAATACAAGCCAATAAGCCTGATGTAGTCCTCTTCGACTTTTAAAGTAGAACGATTTTCGTCATAGAGTTTTCGGCACCTGGCGAAACGATCATCGTCCGAAAGAAGTAGGAAAAACGGACTAAATATCGAGATCTACTCTTTGAACTCTTTAGGCTTTACCCACACCATTCTATTAAAATGGTGGCTCTGATAATACGGGTCCTTAGTGGATTGATAGACACACTGTTCTCAAACCAAAAATCATACCAGCTTGCCGTAATATGGGAGAAATTTTTGCCGGACGAATGCAGAAGGCTACTCCACCTACTCAGGGCAAATGATTCTCGTACCCAGTAATCACTTACCTTAAGGACGTAGGAAGTGTTTTCTGGGGTTAATGACACACCGGCGCGTCCTCCGGATGTATCGGGGCTCCGGAGACAGGGTTCGACTGGTACATTCCTAACAGGAAAAAAATATTATAACTGGATTACTGGAATATTATCTTCCCAACACTTTGTTAGGGTTTAATAATGAAATATGGTGGATTACGTAATCCAATCTTCCGCAATAAAACCTATACAATAGGTAAAGTCGTCGGCAAGTATTCAACAAAAAACAACTACTGCCCCCTATGACCATTGAATTATATTTGTTTAATACTTGGCAAAGTTTTCTACAAGAACCACTTTGCAATGCGTTTCAAATATCAAAGCTGAAATTATTTTTCGATTTAATTGGGGGAACACCTCCGTACCGGTTTCATGGTCATTGCCAATCATCAGCGAAGGCTAGTTCGACCCAATTGAATCGAAAAATCCTTTCATCCTAATTGGAAATCCCTGAGACAAACACTGAGGTATGAATTCAGCGCCATCTCTGGGTTCCAGTTTAAAATGCACTCCGACTACGTGTCGACTTCAACATGAAGCCAGAAACATCATGAAAGAGGGGCGACACCACTTGACGGAAGACCATAAAACTAATAATGAAATATGGTGGATTACGTAATCCAATCTTCCGCAATAAAATCTATACAATAGGTAAAGTCGTCGGCAAGTATTCAACAAAAAACAGCTACTGCCCCCTACGACCATTGAATTATATTTGTTTAATACTTGGCAAAGTTTTCTACAAGAACCACTTTGCAATGCATTTCAAATATCAAAGCTGAAATTATTTTTCGATTTAATTGGGGGAACACCTTCGTACCGGTTTCATGGTCATTGCCAATCATCAGCGAAGGCTAGTTCGAACCAATTGAATCGAAAAATCCTTTCATCGAAATTGGAAATCCCTGAGACAAACACTGAGCTATGAATTCAGCGCCATCTCTGGGATCCAGTTTAAAATGCACTCCGACTACGTGTCGACTTCAACATGAAGCCAGAAACATTATGAAAAAGGGGCGACACCACTTGACGGAAGACCATAAAACTAATAATGAAATATGGTGGATTACGTAATCCAATCTTCCGCAATAAAACCTATACAATAGGTAAAGTCGTCGGCAAGTATTCAACAAAAAACAAGTACTGCCTCCTTACGACCATTGAATTATATTTGTTTAATACTTGGCAAAGTTTTCTACAAGAACCACTTTGCAATGCATTTCAAATATCAAAGCTGAAATTATTTTTCGATTTAATTGGAGGAACACCTCCGTACCGGTTTCATGGTCATTGCCAATCATCAGCGAAGGCTAGTTCGACCCAATTGAATCGAAAAATCCTTTCATCCTAATTGGAAATCCCTGAGACAAACACTGAGGTATGAATTCAGCGCCATCTCTGGGTTCCAGTTTTAAATGCACTCCGACTACGTGTCGACTTCAACATGAAGCCAGAAACATCAAGTGGTGTCGCCTCTCTTTCATGATGTTTCTGGCTTCATGTTGAAGTCGACACGTAGTCGGAGTGCATTTTAAACTGGAACCCAGAGATGGCGCTGAATTCATACCTCAGTGTTTGTCTCAGGGATTTCCAATTAGGATGAAAGGATTTTTCGATTCAATTGGTTCGAACTAGCCTTCGCTGATGATTGGCAATGACCATGAAACCGGTACGAAGGTGTTCCCCCAATTAAATCGAAAAATAATTTCAGCTTTGATATTTGAAATGCATTGCAAAGTGGTTCTTGTAGAAAACTTTGCCAAGTATTAAACAAATATAATTCAATGGCCGTAGGAGGCAGTAGTTGTTTTTTGTTGAATACTTGCCGACGACTTTACCTATTGTATAGGTTTTATTGCGGAAGATTGGATTACGTAATCCACCATATTTCATTATTAGTTTTATGGTCTTCCGTCAAGTGGTGTCGCCCCTCTTTCATGTTGTTAGGGTTTTCTTTGAAAAAATAAAAGTTTCTCTTCTGAACATCGAATGAGATGTGCTGAAAAAAAATCGTGAATGATCATGTTGGTAAAGATAATATTATAAAACACACAAAACAAATATAAGTTGATAAATACTGGTTTGAGAGAAACTATTCCACAGTATACCACCGATGACAACATTATGGCGTAGATGGGATCCCCTGGTCTCTAGTAAGGTAGACGATTTATTGGCACCGCTAACATATTTATTCAACTTTTCACAGATGTGGCTTACCCGGTTTGACGTCGTTTGGTTAGTTTGAAGCTGACGGGCCAGATGCAGAATTTACCCGTGAGGGTGTCCCGTAACACTGAGATCTGCTGGGGCCTATTGTATTATTCTGTCATCCTAGTTGAATAGGCTTGTGTCTTTTACTAGGTTTAATAGTTTATTCACTAGGTGTTTCGGATTCATGCCTATTTCTGGATTAGTCTGTCTGAATATTCTGTAGCGCCTGTTGTGCAGAGCGTCGCAGTCGAAGATGATGTGAGAGGCTGTTTTCTCATCGTCACCACAAAGTCTGGGTTTGACGTACTCTTAAAATCAATCTCACTTCAATGATAGATAACAAAAAACTACGTTGAATATTGATGACATTTGGTCGTGATGGAAACGCATTCGCTTCTCAACCGTAAGAACGTAGAATCAAATCCCAGTTCAGTCACCTGTCTCCTGCCTCACATGTTCTAAGGTAGAAACATCGTCTTCTCTAGTTCGCACAAGTCTCTAGAAGACTTCTGAGGGTTACCTATAATAATTAATTTTCAATTACCTGTATTCATAATTTCATCTGAACGTTTGCTGTGTTAAGAGGCTTGTGTTGAATTGCTTTGAAACCAAAATGATACTCTTCAGCTTAACTCATACGAATTAAAGTTCATTGGTTAATTGACAACAAAACAGTTGAACAATTCAGGGTCATCAAATTTCTATGACCAAGTAATGGTCATGATGCATTATTGAAAAATAAAGTGGACACTTCATCTCGTCTACTTTTTTCTGTTGGATATCTACAATCTTGCATTTCTTCGTTCCTTACGCGCTGTGGTAATTGTGCCAGGATTTGTGACGTATGTAGATATCAAAAGAGAATAATTATAATTATTATATTACTCAGACCATATAGCTAAAACACTGTTTCCCAAAATAAACTCATTAACATTTTACTCCATGATCATTCCTACGTCAATAATGCAGGTTGAAAATAACCTGCCTGATTACCATGTATCTATAGAAAGAGTCGATATTGTTTCAGAGTAATCCTAAATTTAGTACAGATTGATCAAATAAGCTAATATCCCTACAGCGCTACCTATCCCTATAATAAACTTTCAATTGATTATAGATACCTTTTTGTTACCGACCCTGAAAATATTTTCATATTATTCAGTTGAAAAAGTAAAGCGAGTACAGGCAAAAAATACTACACCTACTGATTTAAACTGAAGGTTGAAACGAGAAAAATACATAAAGAAAATTTCGAAACATGAATTGGGCGGGGTCAGTGTGAATACTTTATACAACTAGTCCTACAACAGGGGATATTGGATGGAAAATATTATCAAAGATAAGACATGTCTTCATAACCAGATCCCTAGATGAAAGGAGCCTCATTGATCAGATGAATACAAGCAATGCTGAAAAGCAGAATCACTGAAGCGACACTGGGGGGAGAGACAGCTCCCACCCTAAATGGGACCCAGCTAATATTTTCCAAAGAAGTAAAAGACCTGGGACATATAATCAACCAAAAACTGGCATGGAACAGCCAAATCAACAACATTCTTTCCAGGCAAGCTGGGCATGCCGCAGAGTCTTCGGTAAGACATGTGGTCTGAAACCAAAAATGTTTTATTGGTCATACCAAACGATAAATAAAGCTATGATCAACTACGCCTCACTGGTATGGTGGCCAAAAATGCAACAAATTTCAGCACAAGTCAAGCTGTAGAAAGTGCAGCGGATAGCTTGCCTGGGAACCACAGGAGCAATATTTTTGCAAGAAAATGTGGGCAGTCAATTTCATGTCTAAAAATCTTCAATAGAATAAATGAATCTGATGTTCGTCTTTTACCACCTGGTAAAATTTGAAAATGTTTTTGTGTCGGCTGGTAATTGTGAGCCTGCACAAGAATGGAATGGAATCCTAATAATTTATTTTGAACACTCTTTATTATTGAGGATTTCAAATAGTTGACGCGGAAGAAAGCTTGCTGTTGACGAATGCATAACATAGAGATATGATAATTTCAGAATTATGGAAATATTTTTTGTAAACCCAATAAATCTGTTCGTTCCATTAATCGGTTTATGTATATGATTATTAAAAGTCCACACTGTGTCCAGTGTTACACCCAGATCTTTAATTTCATTGATGTATGTTAGGTTGGAATAATTTTTTTTTCTTGTTTTTAATAGTGGCATTGATTGCTAAGATCATTAGCCGCTATGTGTTCTGGGTAGGCTGTGCTACTAACTTCCTACGCCACCTTAGAAGCAGCACTGTTAACTTGAACGCAACAGTGAATCGTTCAAGACTCACCCCCGTCAAGCCACGAGATATCAACAATTTAATCGGTGAAATTAAATTTAAAAAGTCCCAGCCCTGACTGCGGCTCGAACCCGGAACCTTCAGCCCAAATTCAAATTCGAATATTTTATTTTGGTTTAACTATGTTTTACAATTTATTAGTCTTGGAGTATGTACATGATTTATTTTTCCAACCTTAACAGCGCCATATCGCAAGGTTGAAGATCAGGACAGCCAGTTAGTTGTATACCGAGCGATGAACTGTCGCCAGTCCATCCCTCGGATACAACGCCAAGCCGACCCCTGATCTCCCTAGGGAGACACTTGAGACGGCTCCCGCGATGTTAGCGGGCAGGTCCATGAATACTACGAGACTGAGTTGATTTCGGACAGAATCCACGCCTCCTGCGAAGCTTATGCGTGGGTATGATGTGATTCAATACAATCCTTTAGTTTAACGACGTTATAAACTGGGAAAATTACTTTTTTTTTATTCAAACCCAGATACAAGTTAACGTCAAAAATTAAATTTTTTAGTCAATCATTCATACAAGGTGAGTATAATAAAAATTAACAAGTACAATAACTTTATTCAGGAAAATACCTGTAACATAGTAAGAGAAAAAAAAATAAGTGAACGATAAGTGCTGTTGCACTTGTTTCGTCTAAAATCAATAAAATGAAATTAGTGTAAATGATATGATTTTACAGGATATGATAAAATGCAGTTGAGCTGAAGGGGTATTATTATTATTTTTTCAACAAGGATTGATGTATACCGACCTCCACCAGCCTCTCTACAAGAATAGAATGATCTATCTTAACGAATGCTTTGCTGAAGTCGGTGTATACAGTATACAGTATCTACCTTAATTTTTTCTATCTAGGACAATATAAATCAAAAAAACAGTAACAAACGAAATTTTAGAAGTATAGACTTTGCTCGGTTAGTATAGACAACAAATAAATTACTTTTTACCAAATTCAACTTGGATAGATATCTAGATATCTTCCGCTTCTGACTTCAATTCAATGCAATGTTGGGTTTTGAATTTTTCATTTATGGATATCAGTAAGTACTCTCCGCTACCTTTTTTCGATGAACTCACGTGATCTCTCATATACAAAACAAAATCACTCCCGAATAGCTCACTTGTGTGCACTCCACCGTTGAGCAATGTTTCATTCTAACAGATGACGTCATAATTGGCGGACAATAGATTATGGTAAAAATCTAAAGTTTTGGTGTGCAGTCTTTGTATGTTTTGGTAAAATATATGCATGTCGAATGGTATTAATCTAAGATCAGGGCTATTCAAATGAAAATTTGGTCTATGGGGAAGAATTTCAATATCAGCATGTCGTTGCAAGAAACTTTGGAATTGAGCTTTTCTCTAGGCTTCATGCTTCTCCAAATTTTCCTATTGCCGGACCTGTCTTCGCATACTTCGTCCATTTGTTCTTTTTGAATTACCAGAAGCTGACAATGTTCCTCGTCTGTTGCTCCAGCTATATTATATTCCAATTCTAGCAAGATTTTCTGCAACTGATGGTCCAGTTCTTCTAGTTTTTCATCATGACCCTCATTCTTTTGTTCTCATAGAGTTTCCATCAGAGACCAGTCATGTTCCTCTTAATTTTATTCAACCCTTTCGTTTTCCTGTACCTATAAAACCACATCTTTTTTCCTGACATCTTTCATCTATCTGTCTTCGAAAATTCTTCATAAAATTGTCTGTTATGTTGGTCTTGTATGAATTTGGAAACCTTTATCACTTTCCTGTTTCTCTTGTCTATGTCCCATTTTCTTGATTATCTTGTTACATCTCATCTTGTTTCTCTCTAGTTCTTTCTTTCTTTTCCTTTTGCTTTTTTTAAATTTTTCCTTTTCTTCCCTTCTGCCGACATTCCTCCTCAATTTGTTTCTCTCTAGCCCTTCTCTTTTTGCCTTTCTTCAGCTCTTTCCTCATTGGTCTCTTGGTATCGCCATTCCATCTTCTTAAAAAAATTCAGGTTTCCTTCATTAAACGTTCTCTCACTCAGTAATCCATGAGGGCAACTACTGTTACGAATCTACTTAGGTCCTTCCAAAACTTCCTTGGAAATTATCTGTACCTGTAATACAATGGGTACTGTTTTTGAAACCAATTTTAAAACTCTTGGGTCCTCCCAATACTCCATCAAAATCTTCCTTTTTTCTGTTTTACCATTTCCACCTGCTCAAAAGAGTAAAACTTTCAAAACCTTTCAGTTTCTTTCGTGGGATTTCGGGTGGATAAATAATCACACATTATATCTTCAATTGAATAAAAGTTTGTTTCTATGGTAACAATCAATAACCTCGTGCAATTTGTAGTTGCGTGGACTTGAAATGAGCTGATTTCGGTTGGCAATATAATATCTATGATGTCAAAATCTACCTTGATAGTATAGATTTGTCGCGAGTTAATGGAAAATTAGCTGTTTGATTGGAATGGTGAAATTTCAGTGATGGAGCTCATATCATCCCCAAATCCTCATTTCATTCCGGGGTGAGAAGTGCAATTTATATACTCAGTTGTAATAATACATGTCACTGTTTTCAGCTACACTGGTTTTTGTCCCCAATACAAGTACCGTTTAGGAGATACTTACGGCACTACTACACATAAAGTATTGTTAGATCCTACAGTATGTCATGCAGAGAAATTAGTATTATCTGACAGAACCGCAGATGACTTTCAGGTACTGCTTACCCAAACTTTGATGGGTCAAATTTATCAGGCCTGGTTTATTTAAACGTAAGGTAAGGTAACGCAAGAACGCAAGAAAGTTGAAGTATTGGAATCGTGTAGACACGATCATAATAAAACGTAAGGTAAGGTAATGAAACGACAGTCAGGGCCGGTTTTTCAATGTACCTTAACTTCGAGCTAAATTTAACTCATGGTTAGAATGTGGGTTGATTCCTTCATTTAGCAAATGTCCTATTCATTCTAACTACGAGTCAAATTTAACCGGGAGTCAAAGTACGCTAACACGACATTGATAAACTGGCCCTCAGACGGTTTGAAAATTCAAAAATATGAAAAATTGCACAATATGGTAACCAAAGCGATTTGGCTGAAAATTTGGCAGATGATTCCAGGCACACTAAAAACGATAAATACCTTGAAATTTTTCTGCGGAAATGACTGGAATATAATTTTTTTTTTGAACTGTAGCATGTTCAAATGTACGAATAGTCGCAATTTGAATAATTCCCTATTATTATATCTTCAATTCGCACAATAAAATAGTAAGTTTGAACTATATCAAAAGCAATTAGCACATAAAAGTACACACAATAATGATTTAAATACAAAATAATTGGTATATTCAATTCAAAAATCGAATGTCAAATATGGGAAATAATCAATAGTATAAATCGACTTTGCTAGCTGTTGATAAATTTCTGCATAACAAATGAAAATTACATTTTTCGTGCTCAGTTTTTAGAAGAATCGATGACTATATAATTTGTTACTTTTCAGAAATTAATAATGAAAAATATGAATTAGAAGATAATACGACACATAATTTGAAGATAACCCAACTAACCTAGCTATCCAAGTTGCTGGTAATTCGATCAATAATTAGAGTGAAAAAGTAAAATCAAAGCAAATGCTTGCTGCGCTCGCATTTTATAAATTATCAGAAGAAAGAGGCACGCCTCACGTTCACGTTTTAGGCAAGGACGTAATTTTCCAACATTTCTCATTTTGGCGAATTCGTCAAATTTGGCAACGTCGTATTTTTCATTTGTGAGCTGCCAGTTGTCAAATGTAATTATTTGCTACTGCCAACTGAAATAAATTCCAGTTGAAATAGTATTCGAATATTTTATTTCTTGGATGTTCTTTATGCAATCAATTCCTGAGATATAGTGTCTACGGTTGAATACGGAGTATTTGGATTGTTAAATACGTGGGACGTTTCCATTCATAGACGGGTTTTTGTGAAGTGACCATTATGACACATTTTGTAGAAAAAAAGTATTTTAGATACTTTTTCGCGCTGAAAATTTGATTGATACAGTGATTTTATTGTATTTTAATCATTCTGTGAAAGTTTCAGCCAAATCGCTTTGGTTACAATATTGTGCAATTTTACCTATCTACATTTCCATTACCTTACTTTACGTTCTTGCGATACCTTATCTTACGTTTACATGAACTAGCCCTTAGCAACGCTTCTTTTATATTCATAACTATGAAATTTCATGAATTTATGCATCGGTGAAGGTACGTATACTCCCCAAAAGGGTTCTCCTGAACACGAATCTAGGAATATTCGGGGGGGTCTCAATTACCTATTTTGTTAGTTAAGCCCTTCTGAATTTTGAAAATTGTTTACTTTAAAACACGAATTTTTGATTAAAAGTCGCAAAAACTTTATTCTACTTTTCGTCGACACTTTTTTCTGGCGCTAATCTACCTAATTTTACAATAATTAGCATCAAAAACAACCGTTTTACACAAAAATTTTACCTTTTTATATCTACAAACATAACTTCTTTTTTTTACTAACTTTCATTCTCGCGGTAAGTTGGTCAGTTGGAATACGCGATGGCGACTATTAAAATTAAAATATGAACAAGCAAAAATTTTTGTGAAACGGTTGTTTTGTGAAATTAGTTAGGTAAGCGTCTGAAAAAGGTGTCAAGAAAAAGAATGAGGCATCATTCGTGATTTTCAATCGACAAATTCGTGATTGAAAACATTCGATGTTCAAGATTCAGAAGGACATAACTCAAAAAGTAATTGAGACCTCCTCGAATTTTTTTTTAAAACTTACCTTTATCCATTCATCTGATGAATTAGAAATACAAGTAATAATTCGAACAAAGTTCAAAGTAATCCAAACGTCGTGAAAAACTTCCAATCCACTGAGACGATGGATTAGCAAAATTTGACTGTTTCTGTAGAACAAGATATCCTATTTTATATTTTGTTCCAAGAGTTTCAGGCCTGCCACACGAGACATAGACATTGTGAACGAAAGACATGGCGACACAATTTATAAACATCCCATGATACCTGGATATGAAGGTAACTGACATCTAACCGAAAAATTGGTAAATAATTTACAATATATATTCATGTTCCTAGAGCAATGTTTGGCCGAGAAAATGATTTTGTACCTAGTGAAAATATGCTAAGGGCACTGACAATCATTTAATATAACTTATGCTTTTATGCTGTAGGATTTGTGCCGAAGGAACATGGAAAATTTGGACAAAGATACACTGTTCAGGCCATTGAGGCTCTTTCTGATTTCGAAAAAATACAAATGGCCGACAGAGAAGCTCAAAATCAAATAACAAAAATTGGGTACCTTCAGAATAATAGCTGGGATCCAAAAACATTAGAAGATAAGGAGGTATGTTAAACTCTCTAATCTATGTATTATGATGATGGATTCGAAAGTTTCAGTAGGGCGTGATACTTGAACCCAAAGTTTAAAAACGCCCATTAAGTATTCCTTAAAATGACTAGAAAACGAATTTTTTATCAAGAATCCCTCATCTTGTGCAATAAGAAGTTAACCTCTGCATCTTTCAGTTGGCACAAAGTCAATTCAAACTTCCACTACTTGAAGTGCGGCCTGAATGTGGAGGCCTCTTGAGGAATTTGCCAGTTACAGAAGCTCCTATAACACCGCCAAGACAATCACAAAGTCCCTATTTTTCGGATAACATTGACCCCGAAAAATATCTGAAATCAGGTGACAAAAATATTTTCTGATATTCAGGACTACTTTCAATAATCAGTCACATCGTTTAGAATTTCAACATAATATTATAAGTAGATCTTTTTTTTGTGATAGCCCTAGCACCAAAATGGATTATTCCGTGACTAACAAAAAAGTCGACATTCCACGTAGGTCAAGTAACTTTGATAACTTGAAAAAATAACTATCTGAGCTATTATTCCTTCATAAAATTATTACTTTTTTCCTACTATATACCTACCCCGATTCGGTCCCCTAATTAGTTACAGGTGGTTGCAATAATGTGAAATAGTTATGTTTGTATCTAGTGCGCGAAATGCTACTTTGGTGATCGAGAACCGATTTTTTTTAACAAGGCTAATTCCAATCAATTCTCAAACTCCCTTGAATAAGTTCGATTCAAAATTCCTTCCTTGTTCGGAATATAGCTCCATTGGCACTCCTAACCTTGAAAAGATGTTATCCACCAGAGCTCTTGCAACTATGGATCCTTCTTAATTAGGCAGGGCATAAGCCTCAACCCATTTGCTGAAGTAATCCATGGCAACAAGGATGAATTTGTTGCTATCATTCGTCATCGAAAATGGCCCAGCTACATCGAAGGAGAAACTTAGATTTTGAATATAAATGAAACCGATTCGTACCGGTAGACTTTAAGAAATCTAAAAAAAACTAAATTTTTTTTATGTTTCTTTCATCGGTTGAAAAAAAAATTCAAACTCATGGAATTTGAAAAACTGCGTTGAATGCTCATAATGACACAAAAATGTTGAGCGCTTAGGTATGGAATTAGCGGGAAGTCAACCGTTTTCCTAATTTTTTATTGTCAGATTAGGCGAATTCCTCTAGATAATCGTCAGCTTAGGAGACAGCACATCTATGAACCATATATATGTTAATCTGACGCGCTGAGTATTTCAAAATGGCGTTTTTTTTTTTTTCATATTATAATAATGGCCGCGAGTTTGCGTCACATCGACATCTTCAGATTATTGCATGGGAGCTTTTTTTTAGGTTCACTTAACACCCCCTAAGAAAATCTGACGCGCTCGATTAAATTTTTTATTTTTTTTATTATCAACCCTTACCTACGACCACCCCCATCATGCAAAACGATTAGATTAGAACATACGTACATTATTAAAAATACGTAGGACATTGATGCTATCAACATAGTTTCTTATTGGAAGCTGGTGTATGAAGTTTTCAATACAGAAAAATGTTGTTGCTAATAATTGATAAATTTAATTTTTTTTTTTTTTTCGGAATGCTTCCGAAAATAACGCGTCGTGCAGTTTTCGATATTTGGATTAGTATGTGCACAAATGAAAAAGCCAATGCCGTAATTGATTCATATTGCAACAACTGGAAGTTCCTGTGTTACCAGATGACATTCTTAAGCAATTGAAATCTACTGTGAGAAGTATCTGTCAAAAAATTAGGCAAAGATGGTTGAAATGGTTCAATAATCAATTTTTGGCTTCTAATTCAGCATGGCTAGAAACCCATATCAACTTACCTGTTTCTGTGAGTAATTGTTCAATACGTCAATTTTTAAACCAGGTGAAAATTGTTGCTCCAAGGATCAAAAAAATAAAGTGAAACCACTTGTGGATTCAACGAGATGTAATGAACTTCTTTCTCATGGCCGCTGAAATGAAATTGAGAAAAGAAGAAAAACGGGACTCGGCTTCGATTGTGAAAGAACTTGCTACTTTATCTCCAAAACGAGGAACTGAATTAAAGAAGGCACGCAAATCATTTCACCAAATTTAAAGGACTTTGTCTGCAAATCAAGCACTGGCTATGGTAGTTGATGCAAAACTTTCGACCCACCAGTATAGGTACTTTAATACGTAATCAAGTGAAGAACATAAGTCCTTTTCTTTACCCTCCTTATTTTAAAGTGAAAGTAGCTAAGCAGTTGTGTTATCCCATGCACTGAAATTAATATCACCGAAACTTTTGCTAAAATTAAACTTCAGTCTTTAATTGACCATACCATGAGGCGATTATGTGAAGCTCAAAATGAAGTTCTACAATCTATTTGTTTATCGGAAACAGACAATTTAACCATTGTTATGAAATGGGGCTGTGATATGGATCTAATCAAAACAGATACCGGCAGAGGTTTTCGGATGAGAGATGTACCGATGAGAATTTGTTTAGCCTATCTTTGGTCCCCCTGAAACTTTGCCTTGACAATGACCCGATAACATTTATATTTGCTAAGGAAACTGTCTATATAACGACTTCAGAAATTGACAATATTCTACAGGCTATCGGTGATTGTTGTTTTGCTGTCAGGTTGGTAATGAATTTTGGTTTTTAATATTTGAAACACTGTATTTTGATACACTGATATCTGTCAGATTCAAGGGATTGGCTGGGGATTGGTTATAATAATTTGACATTTGTCATTGCTAACACATGGCACATGTCAGTGTATCAAAATACAGTGTTTCAAATATTAAAAACCAAAATTCATTACCAACCTTACAGCAAAAATCCGATCACCTATATCCTGTGGAATATTGTAAATTGAAAAGGTTATTCACTAAACATCTTCTCTTTCACCAACAAAAATTGTTATGAATATTATTGAGTTTTTTGTGAAAACCAAACTGATTCTCTGTATGATAGACGGTAAGGCATGTAATGCACTGGCATACTGTACATCAACTCAAACTTGCTACCTATGTGGAGCTAAGTCCAGTGATATGAACAGTACTGGAAAAATCGCTCGACTAGAAGTGAAAAAAGAATATTTATCCTTTGGTTTGTCCCCTCTTCATTCGTGGATTCGGTTCTTCGAGTGTTTGTTGCACATTTCTTATAGGCTTGAAATAAACACTTGGCAAGCTCGTGGCGAGAAGAACAAAAACAGTGTTGCTCAGAAGAAAAAACAAATACAACAGACATTTAGAAATGAACTAGGTTTGTTAGTGGATCTGTCCAAACAGCAAGCTGGAAACACAAACGATGGAAATACTGCTCGAAATTTTTTTAGGAATGCAGGAAAATCTGCACAGATAACTGGACTCAATGAAGCGATAATCAAACGGTTTCGTGTTATCTTAGAGTGTCTTAATAATTGTGACTATCAACTGAATTTGGAAAAGTTTTAAGAATATCCAAAGACAAGATATTTGAGGTTGTATCCTTGGTATCCAATGCCTGTAAGCGTTCACAACGTTCTATTCCATGGAAAAGATATTAAAGCTACTTGTATTCTTCCAATCGGCCAGCTTTAAGAAGAGGTACAAGAGGCAAGGAATAAGGAAAATCGGCAATATAGGGAATTATTCACGAGAAAAACATCTAGGCTTGACACCAATACTGATCTGCTCCATAGACTTTTAATCACTTCAGATCCACTAATTGCAAGTATACGTTCCTCTTCAAATACAAAGCATGAAAAGATAATTCCAAAAGTGTTGAAAAAATTTGCGGATCCCTCGGAATATTTTGGTAGATCTCAGTATGATATGATACAGAGCGATTCAGATTCCGAATAAAGAAACCCTTTCTTTTTATTTTTTCTTACTTGCTTCACTCAGATAAATTTCCACATCAATGATTTGATTCAGATAGGAACAGAATTGGAAAATCACCCCTTGATGATATTCAACCGATAAATTTTGATAATTCTATGTTCCTAAATACTTTAGTTATACGTACATCGTTTTTGTATTATTATTTTGATAAAAGTGGTCTTAACTATTATATCAATTTCTAATTTGTTTTTGTTCTGAAATGATAGTTTCAAAATATACTGAAACATGTTCACACTCCAGTATTCCATAAATATAATGGTTTGAATAAAATGAATCCTCTTAGTTTTATTTGTATGATTAATTCCAGCTAGATTACCAAAATTACACACTATGCGTCGGCTGATTCCCAAGCTCTCTTCAATAGACCATTCTCAACAATCAGGAAATCCAATGGTCCAATTGTCGTCAACCATCAATCTCACTGGGTTGATTCCTTCGCGACGTTCACTTCGCTCAAAATGCTCACTAGTATCCGAACAAGGCCTTCTGGATAAGGTATCAGTTGATCTTAGCCTTTCAACAGGGATGATCCTGCGGGCTCTATTATTGCTAGCCGGCATGCGACTCCGCTATGCTAGCTAATTCCAGTTTTTTCTGTCACCCATTCGAGGACTCTGGAAGATCTTGTTTCACAGGTGATTGCGAACGTGGTGGCATTCCTACCATGCAGTCTTTTATACGATGTCCCAGTTTCCCACATCTATTGCACGCCCTGTTCTTCTGTGTGCTTATTCTACTTATTAAAGATCCTTCTCGAATGAACTAGTAAGTAGTAACTGCGACCGATCGTTGTTCTTCTCTTGATACCGCTCGTACTTCCAGAGAACGTACAAAGGCATCGCTACTCCTTTTGAAGTGTGTTAGTAACAGAGTCCTCTGGATTTCATTATCTCTCAGTAATCTATGAATAACTGCACCTCATGGAATCTCCCGGTGCTTCTCGGTAAGCCAGCTGAATTAGGCGTCTCACATGTGCTTCAAATTCTTGCAGAATTTCACCCGATTTTTGAGTGCGCGATTTCATTTGAGCCTGATACAGCTGTTATCGATATTGATCGCCATACCGTAACTCTAATGCAGTAATCAGGTCTTCATATTCATTTTGCTGGCCCTCTCAAAGCTACTATAAGTGCCGTAGCTTCTTCTTCTCCATCGCCTCATCAATTAGCCATTGTCTCAGCTTCAAATTGCCGGCGTTACATGGACCAAGAGAACTGTCCATCAAAAGTCGGTGGTTTTATGGAAATTCCTGATTTGGCAACCCTGTCCAGACGATATTGGTTCTTGAGGAGGGCTATCTGGTATTCTAGTCCTTTCACCTCCTCTCGCACTGTTTCCACTTTCATATTGAGCTCATCGTCGATTTTCTTGACGTCTTCCTTCAGTTCTTCCTTAAGTTATTCTTTCTGAAAGTCTGTTTTTCTTTGTTTTTCTACTAGTTTTCAGTTGTTCTTCTGTTGTTCAAGAATTTTCTGAAGTGCTTTTTCTCGTTCTTTCCTTTCACCCAACTGTCTTCTTGCATTTTCAGTTTTTCTTTGTTATTCATTTTATCGTTCTTGTTTTTCCTTCTGGCGCCACTTTTTCTCTTCTTGTTTTTCCTCCTGGCTCCTTCTTTCCAAATCCACAAATTGAGCTTTGATAGATTTTACAATGACCTCCATCGTACCGTCCAATGTACTCCTCGTATTCTCCATAAATAGATTTTAAATAGTTTCTGCTTTTCACTAAAAACAATAAGTCAGGTTACCATTGGAAAGAGAATTGAACGCCCTTTAAAATAATATGTCACTTCAACCCCCGTCCTATTTAAGTTTATAACGGTGACATGTACCCCTGGGGATGAACCACCATGAAAAAATATAGTCACCCTTGAAAAAAAAATCAACGAATCATTTAAAAATTTTCATATGTTTTACTGAAAGGAAGATATTATGGGTGGAAAATTTTCAAATTAACACCCTGAAACAGTACTGCAGACTGTGATAATCTGTGGAAACAAAAATCATCCCACATTTTATATTTAAGGGTAGCAATAAAAACAATTCAAGGTAAATGTTGATATTGAGTAATTTGTGGAGAAATAGTGTATGGCTTGGCTGAAAAAAATTAAAGAGCACATTAATTTAATAGGTATTGAAACTATTTGGCTAATCTTTATTTTTCGGAAATATCTTAGAAATCGGAAACTTGGGGTATTCGAAATTTATGACATTGTCAGGTAATGACGGAACCAATCGATAAAAAAATTTGTTTTGTTGTTAGAAAATCAAAATTATTGAACACCGTTTGCATCCAATAAAATACGAAGCGACGAGAAAATATCCCACCGAGGGCCATGAATAAAATACCGTCTCATCAAAAAATTCATCTTAATACTTCGTGAAATACAAACAAAATCTACTGATTCTCAAGATGTATATCATCAATAACTTTCAAAGAAATACTCATCGCCTTCATTTTGGAGAATTCAACAAATGTCCCACTGCACGTAAACTGAATATTTCATTGATAGATTTGTAACCCTCTATATATTGTTCCATCCAAGTGTCAACATGGATAGATGTCAGCTTTGAGAGAAGCCGCTAGGAAAATTTTGAATGACTAATCAAAAATTATGTACGATCGATTATATAATTCGTATTTGCAACAGCAGAGATATAAAACTGGTCCAGGAAAACGTAAGTTTTTTTTTCACGACAAGTCATCCATCATCAAAAAATAATCATAAGATATTAAAGCGTTGTTGTTTTGCTGGAAAAAGTGGAATCATATTTATTTACTGAATAATTTCAAGTATATTTTAAAATGTCCCCCTTTACCGTAAACATTTTCATAGAATGTTAGTTGCTAGACCATTTGATACTTTTATTGTTGTATGGGTTCGTGATTTATTTCAAGAAGTGAACCACACTTCGCTAGTATTCTTTGTAAGGAATGGCATGAAAAAAGTTTTTACTTCTACTGATGATTTCAACAATGGTATAACTCATTTACAGCAGGGTTAGCAATATTCACCATTGATTTTGTGTGTGTAGTCAACCTGTCCGGTATGTCGTAGTTCAGGTTGTAGGGAAATCGTTGAGAAATGTAATGAATGATGAATGAGTCAGTACAGAACCTTGTGGGACACCTGCTGTAATTTTTCTCTGTAGAAGAAAATCAATGTTTCCAGTATGCCTCTGGCCACGATTTGCTCTAAGTTTTCTCAGAAAAGCTGATCGTGGCTTACGTTGTGCGGAATGCTTGCATTTTGTCTTTGAAGATAAATATTTTTGGAATTTTCTATCCTATTTTTTTTATTTTGGCATTGATTTTAAATATTTCAGGTTATTTTTGTACTTACCTTTTCTGAAATACCCCCTCATCCAATTGGATAATCTATTAACAGATGTAGATGCGAATTATATGAAATTTTGGGATATTAACTATTATGGATTTAGTGACCATAATGGGCAGATAATAACCTTTAAAAATGAATGTGATCCCCAGAATACACTCATATGATTAGAGAAAATAAAAGTCAGTACAAAAATGTGAATCATTGTGTATCATGGGGATCTGTGTTGGGACCTGTACTGAAATTCATTGAAAATAATATCAAGTTGGTATGATCTATCCAGAATCATCCTCTCTTGGTTACAGCGTCATGAATTAACAAAATTTTTCTAGATCATCTTACACTTACATATTCATTTCGACAAATAATGGGAAACACTTTTTCACCAATAAAATGATAATGAATCATATAATAAAAAAAAACGGATATAATTTTTGGGGCTTTATATTGATGAAACCCTCAGTTGGCAAAATCATATAGAAATTATCCGAAAATAAAATATCAACCATAATGAGCATTCTTTACAACATTAGAGGGTAGTCAGAAAAAAAAATATTGATGAACATTTCAGTTTCGTATATTCTAGATTACAATATTTAGTTTCTATATGGGGATCTGCCAGAGCATTTGTATTAAAACCACTTAAAAAACTCCAAAACAAATCAATCAAATGCTTACATAAATTACTTCATCTAGAACCTACTGAAAATTCATTTAGACCAGTAAATTGATTGAATTTGCATTCACTTTATAAATTGGGAATTTATTCATTTATTCATCTTAGAAGAATTAAAAAGTAATATACCAGTTTAAATTTTCATAAAATTGCAAAATCATGGAACAAGAAATGTTCATGAACTGCAAATTAATGGAATCAAAACTGAAATTGGAAAAAAAGTATAATGCACGATGGTATACCTATTTATAATAAACTACCAAGCACATTGAGAAATATCAAATGCTCTTCGAAATTCAGGTTTCAAGCAAATTGACAATTTATTATTTTGTTACAGTTTGTTTTTTTCTTCACTTATTTACGAATTAATTTTGATATTTCCCTAATATAAGCGGTTTATATTTCTTGGGAATAAAAAAGTTATTATTATCAATCATTTCAATTCACCAATAAGGCATTCGAAACGTTTTACACTATTTCCAATACTGGTTTTAACGAAGCTTTTCCAAAAAGGAAGTGTAGAATGAACCATTAAACCACGAAAAAAGATTGGATTACAAAAGGATTCAAAATTTCCTTTAAAAATAAACATTCTTAATTATATGTCAAAAAGTAACCGACTATTGAAAATATACGATTATACAGTGCATTCCATTTAAAACGAGCTATCCTGAATAACTTTTGGTACAATGATTTTCAGGAAAAATAAAAAATTACGTCAAAAATAATATACAGGGGGACATTTTGACATATTCACATTTGATGTTACTTCCCCTATCGCACCCCCAGAGTATGTTACAATAATTTCAAAATGTTTCACCCTATATTGTTTCGCATTATCAAATGCTCCATGATGAACAGATTTCAACAAAGTATAATACATATGGTCTGACGCTTATAGTTCGGAAGCTACAAATTATTTTAATAGAAAACGAGCCAACCTGAATAACTTTTGGAACAATGATTTTCATGGAAAATAAGAAAACACTTCAACAATAGTATACAGGGGACACATTTTGACATAATCAGATTTGATATTACTTTCCTTATCGCACTCCCAGAGCATGTCACCATTTTTTGTTTTAATGGATCATCCTATATTGTTTTGCATGATGAACAGATTTCAACAAAGTAGAATACATCAAAAAAGTCTTATTTTGCCTAGTTAAGTTTGAATTCGATATTCTCTTCATTTTGTATTTGTCTCATTCTACAATAAAGATTACCTACCAGGTGAAGTCTGTTTTTATGAATTCTTGAGAAGCAATGGTTTATACGCTTCGAGAACGGATTGAAATGTGAGTTTGTACTACCAGAATGGAAATAGTGCTGAGCTGCTGCCCGTATGTTCAATGATAATCATCCAGGAAGAAATGTACGATACAAATACGTTTCGGAATTATTGAACAAATTTATGGAAACGATCTGTTAACAATAAAAAGCATAACCGTTCAGGAGTTGTCAACGATGAAGCTATTTCTATTGCAGTATTAGGGCACGTTGGAATAATGGAAAATACGCAATTTCTTAGTAACTTCTCTCGAGAATCAGGAAATGGTCTTATAAATGTTTTCAGGGTCCTTCATGAGCGCAAATTTTATCCATATAAGATTAGACTAGTTCATGAATTGAACGAAGAGGATTTCGATAGATGTATCGAGTTTTAAGTCTCACTGAAAGGATCAACTTGCATCAGAATTTCTTGTATAAAATTTGTTTTTTGGATTAAAGTAAGTTTAGTTTGAATGGAGAGGTGAATCGGTAAAATTGTTGATATTGAAGTGATACGAATCCTCATTTATACCGTCAAATTCATACCCAACGACCTCAAAAACTGAATGTTTGGGCAGGAATTTTAGGTGACCACATCATAGGACCTTTTTTTATCGATGATAATTTGACTGGTGAGAAATATTTGGATATGTTGGAGAATCGAATAATACCGTGCATCAATACGGCAATTGAGAAGGATATGAATTTATTCGAAAACGAAATAGTTTTTCAGCAGGATGGTGCACCTCCTCATTATGCAGCTCCAGTGCGACAAATTTTGGATGATCATTTTCCTGGTCGCTGGATTGGCAGAAGAAGTCCCACAGAATGGCCAGGAGTGAGATTCGGAGACCTTGCTCCGAATCTCACTCCTTTGGATTTCTTTTTATATGGTCATTTGAAGTCTAAAGTGTATAAGATGGAATCAATAACATCAGAAAATTTGAGAGAGAATATCATGAGGCATTGCAGAGAAGTAACTCCCGAGATTCTCAACCATGTGAGGGAGGCAATGGAAGCTCATTTGTACCATTTATGGAAGTTGGTGGAAACGATTTCGAACATTTAATATAGAAAATTTGTTTCTTCTTATTGCCAGGTCATCAGATTTTGATTCAAGAATTTAATAAAAATTTCTTTTTCTGATTTATTGCTTCCATATTTGTCTCTTGAACGAATATTTCAAAATGTGGCCTTCTGTATAATTGTTGACCTGTTTTTTTATTTATACTGCAAATCATTGTTTCAAAAGTTATTCAGGGTGGCTCGTTTTCAACTAGAATAATTGAACCATAAGCTTCAGACCATATGTTTTATACTTATACATCTGGAACCCTGAAGATATTTAAATAGGTAGTTTCAATATAATTATTTAATTTTCATCAGATGCTTCATTTTCGAAAAGTTATAACGTAATTTTTCCTAAGATTTTATCGGATATTTGTTCAAAATCTAATGGTGTGCGGAATAAAACTATTCGTTTTGAAATTCTCAATTTTTCTAACCCGATGAGCCACCAAGTTCTTTGACTAAAAATAGTAACACAAATTTATGCTATGTTGAAATCTGCTCATCATGGAGCATCTGATAATGCGAAAAAATATAGGATGATCCATTAAAAAAAATTGGTGACATGCTCTTGGGGTGCGATAGGGTAAGTTAGATCAAATGTGACTATGCGAAAATGTGTCCCCCTGTATACTATTGTTGATGTGTTTTTTTAATTTTTCCTGAAAAGCATTGCACTAACAGTTATTCCGGGTGGCTCGTTTTAAATGGAATGCACTGTATATTGTATTATATACGATATATTGTAAATCCTAAATAAAATTATGAAAAGTTCCAAAGAAAATTACTGTAATGATATGATAACAATTCTGGAAACAAAATAAAAACTTCTGTATGTTATATTTTTCAGGTTTCACTGGCCATGTTCCATTCGGCTATGATTCATTTGGTAAAACTAACGAAGCCATGACAAATAGTGCCCTCTGCGATTTCACTTCAAATTATAGAAAAAGGCTGAGTAACGAGTGGGCTCCTGTTCAGATAGATAGGCCAGATCCACCTCTTTTGATACAACCGGAGGAAATATATCACAAGCACCTTGGCCAATTGCCCAACTATGGTGGGCATATACCAGGAGCTATATTTAGGTAACACTTATTAATCTATGTATTTGTAAAGGTGGGAGAGTGGCGCTATCTATACTTCTAGACTTCCACAACACATCATACTATTTTAGTTTGGAGTTTCCTGAATTAATATGTTATAATGATAAATTTTCCTCAAAAAAGTGGTTTATCAGTAAGGTTGTAAGTGTTGATAAAGTGATAAAATTCCCGATTATTCTTCGACTTCACTTGACGATTTATCATAATACTTGGAAATCTAACGAGTGTCCGAGATGAAATTTCCCGATTTTATCCAAATTACAGTAGTTATCCAAAGTATTATCTTTATTCGAAAAAATGGGACACATTTCCTTTGGATAAAATTTCAATCAACCTCCTCCTAAGGATAGTTTGTACTTGCTATTTTTCGAAAAACGCTGACCGGGGATTTCTAGAGAAGAAATTTCATTCAAACAATAGATTAACATTGTTCAGAATATACTTTTCATGCCAACATAGACAACATTTAAATCGAAAAACTTCGCAAACCGGTAGTTTTCAGTTAATGTATTTTTTTGAATAAGTAGAATACGATTTTCCAAAATATACTTTTTGTGTCATCATGAAGGAAATTTGAATCAAACCCCTCTTAAGGTTTGATAAGTAAAAAACCTCTTATTCCCTCCATAATTCCGACAGATATCCGACAGAAAACAACTATTTCCCTGGCTAATACCACGATGGACGTTGAATTAAATCTCACAGATATCTGTGCAAGGTTCTCCCTAGAATCTGGGAGACAGCTGCAAATGCTTTCTGTATCAAATAGCAGAATCCTGCCCAACATGATCAAGGACTTGACCACATTCAGACTAGTTTCGAGGTATTGCCTCTCTTCAGTGCAAGGTAGGTCCGACAACATTTACAGTTGTCGACGTCCTTGGTCATGCCATGCATTTCACTGGTACTTGAACAAAAGTTTAATGGTGAAACTCCCTAATATTTGCATATCATCCCAGATGAGGGAACACCACCACTATATGGTGGCACAAAAAGTATGTTACGAGCAATCATGAGCTTTTTTCTCGAATTCTTTTGTCGACAGCTAATGTTTCTGTCTCTCCCATGAATTTAACTATAAATGTCTTCTCACTTATTCGATAAAAAGTAGGATTGTGTGGAATACAGAATCTCACTTTAGAACATATTTTGCTATAGTATCGAAATTATGATTTTCAACATTTCAGTGTTGCATTGCCTTTCTAAGGTTCGGTTGGGGAGTACTGAATAGTGAAAAACAAATAAATATTATTCGTTTTACTTAAAACATGGAATGTATACGGTATCACTTAAATGATTTTTTTCTGACTTTAGGTATGGTAAAACATATGGTAACGATTCAAGAGATGCGAAACGATGGCTTCGAGGAGATTTTTCGACATAACCACATAAAACATTTTTCCAAAGATGTTCAGTCCTCATTGGCCGTTTTGGATTTATTAATAAAATCTGCTTCAGAAATAGTTGAGTCTTCGTGATGCCTCCTGTAGAGTATCTTCGTTCTGGAAACGAAACATATGAAATAATGTTAATTCTGATCAACATGATATTATAACCTTCTGAAAGCAAAACCTTGCGAACTGTTCGTTTCTTTCCTTGCTTTTTTCGGAATAGAATATACTTGTGGGAATAGCTTTCAGCTGGCGATTTTTGATCAACCATTTGGTGAAACGCACATCTATGTATTGGTCCATTTCCGAAGATAAATCCACTCGGGATGCTGAAATGAACAATTATTTATCAGCACCACTGATAATACGTACGTTAAAGTTGATTTTTTCCCATTCAACCTTTTTTGCGGCGAACATTACAAATCGATACCCTTAACGAACAAAGCCGTAACTAAAGTTACAGCTATTTTCAGTTATAGGTGTAGGCGTATTCAGCTTAAAAAACTGATGCTGACGATAAAAAAACCGTATCTCTGGACCAAGTAGTTACGAAGAAATCTACTTGAAAAAAGTTTATATTTTGACTTAAATATTGAAAAAAAAAATCAGTATTTTGGCTCTCCTGAAATATGATGAAAAATGAGTTACGTCTTTGTTCGTTGGGAGTGTCAAAATATTCATAATCTTTGAGCATGCAAAAGCTCGTAAGTTCATTATTATTTTCAGGGAACCGTGGCGCCATCTATCAAAATCTCGTAAAACCTTCTCAAATTTCTCAATTGAAGACTTTTTCTGCTCATCCTGTGAAAGTTATGAAAATCGACACGAGGTTTTGCACTGTAACCATCGATTTGAATCTCATGAGTTGAGTGCGGCTCGAACCCGGGACCTCTAATCTGACTTAAGGACAATTATCACTCATAATATCCCAAGGCTATTGATAATTTCGAAATAATTTGTCGTATACTTTCGAAAGCGAGTTGCTTGGTAATCATAAAACAACTCGCTTGAGACTAATTTTGGGAATTTATCAATAGCCGAGGGATATTCAGTAAAATATATGGATCGACTCATTTTAGATATTTCCATATCTACTCGAAGGGACTGACATTTTGAAAATTTAATTGAGTAAACGTTAAACTATGTCATAACCATGGTGACTCGATTGTTCAATAGTGATAATTTACCGGGGCACTTATCGGGAGTAATTACACAAGTGCTTCAAAATTACCGATAATTTTCCATGAAAGCATGTTGTCTAAAAACTGCTTGAGTTTATTTTCATGTTTTGTCGAAAGAGCCCGACTCCGACTTTCGACAAAATATGAAAATAACCGAATGCAGTTTTTTTACTGACAACATGATTGAAGGAAAAATTATCAGTAGTAATACTATAAGTACTTCAAAATAATCAGGTTATACATCGATAACTTGTTGCATAATTATAAAGTGTCAGTTTGACAGTTTAAATAATCCGACCGCGAAGCGGGAGGATTATTCTGTCAAACTGACACGATTTGTAATTATGCAGGAAGTTTGAGATGTATAACCGTATTTATTTTGAAGTACGTATTGTATTTGATACGATTATTTTTTGAGTAAATTAAGTAAATATATAAACAATTTATTAATTTAAATACAAATTGATGCAATGAAAGTTACAATTATTATATATTACGTTTTTTTTAACTGAGTTATTTTCGGCGCAGGAAACGTGGCCACTGCTCATTGAAGTGCTGGAAATACTGGAGGTGTTATTACTTGAACCTGCAGCGTTTTTAAAATTGGATCTCATCTTATTTATTATGTTTTGGTGATGTTGTTCATCTATCTGTAGGTAGGGCTTGATAGAATTGCTATTATCATGTCCTGTTATTTTAATCAGTTCTTGTTCCGATACATCTGCTTTTGCCAATTGTGAAACAGCAGTGGCTCGGTGAGAATGATTTGAAAATTTTTTGTTTGTCATATTCAAATTTGCCAATTCTGCAGACTTTTTGGTCCATTTACTAATTTCATGCACTCCAATTGGCATATTTTTGTACCAGCCAAGGTTTTTTTCTTTTCTCCAGTTGGGATTTACTGTCAGAAATAACCTATCTGTTTTAATATTGATATTTTCGCTTCTTTTCATCATTAGCTTATCTAGAAGTCTCACTGGACAACGACTCACTTCATTATGGTTAGGTACAAGCCATTTATTATTAGCACATGGTTTTGCTCCTCCCTGTGTGGTTTTGGTAAAAATAGGATTATATTGTAGTTGGAGTATCATTATTTCCAGTTTCTTTTTGAAAATAATGAGTCAAGCATGACGCTCCTTCATTTCCTCTCCACGCAAGTTCTACAGAAGCAATTAAGAAAATTTTTTTTTGTAATCCTTCTGGTGTATTTTCATCCCACGCTTCTATCATTGCTATGTACTCGTTATCTTTAAATGCTGATGCACTAACCTTTCTCTTGTCCGGTAACATTTGAAGTTCCCTTCTTTTTGAATTTCTTGCGTTTCGTGCGGCTAAAAATATGGGACTAGAGAATGGATCAATTACTCTATTAAACTCCTTCATATATTTTTCTTGTACTTGATTTGCCGTAATGTTCCACATCGTTTTAACTACATTTTCTTTATAATTTTCTCCATTACATTTTCGCATATTGAAAGCTCAATCTTTCAAAATGGACGCTATCATTTCAGTGGAAAATGATTCATTTAGCACATAGTTTCTTTCACTGCAAAACGTAAGAAATTGTTTCCATACGTACTTTTTTGTTTTCACTGTATTATGAGGCTCAGTATTTTGTATACTTTCGTCTATTGCATTTGATGATAAATCTCCGAATCGACTCATTTTTGAACAATTTTTGATAAACGTCACAAATTGACAGTTCTGTTTGTTGTATATTGATGTCGATGTGGTTACTATGAAAATGAAATTATTTTAAAATTTTCGAATGGTGGAGCTACTATATGTATAATCAGGTATTATCGAAATTATACGAGGTAACTTAACTAAATTGGACATTCTGGTTGGTTGAAAATCATACGAAAAAAATAATCAGGTTTATTTTGATGCACGAGTATAATTCGGTAGAATATTTCCGGAGTCATTAATGAAATCCATAAACTGTTTCCATATATATTGATGGTTCAACATTGTATTTTTTGGTTTGCTCTTGGTGATTTTTTCTTGAATTACAGTTATCGAATCATTCCCAAAACGTGACATTTCAACGACGTTTAAAATTCAGTATTTATGCCTGTCAAGATGACAAATGTACATTTTAACAATCGTTACTATAGATACACGGACCGAGCGGGTAATTTTTGATACCTACCGGGTAATTTTCAGCCTGAAAATGTCCCGCCGGGAATTTTTTGCTGTAATTGATCGAAAATGTAACGCTTTATATAGGATTTTTAACATACGATGGAAATATTCAGTTAAATGTTTGTCTGATTGACTATATTCTGGTCACTTGGTCACTAATACGTAGATATGATAGGTTCAAATTCCATGAAAAAAATTTTCACTGTAAATATTCTAATTTTTCAGTTTCATACCCAATGTTGAGATATCAGCAACCATAAAGATTCCTCCATCAGGTATGATAGGTTTCATACCGGCCTCGGATAATTTTTGTGATAAGAATCTGCGTTTTTCTTCCAACTGTTTTTCGAAGATGACGAACTGTGAATCATTTTCCCCTAGTTTGGCCATTTCTTTTTCGAAAAGAATTGCAACGGCTTCCTATAACGAATTGTTGATTATTGAAATGAATAAAATCAAATATTTCATTTGAGATCTTTTAGAATATTTCCTTCTTCATCTGAACTTTCTTACGAGAGATAGTGATATTGTTGCCTTCTACGAGTAATGAAGCATAAGTTTCGAAAAATTTACAAAAATTATATTTTGAGAAGGAACTTTCTGGGTTTTTCAGCGATATTTTTGTTATTTGGTTTTAGCCTGTATTTTTATGTATATTTCGACTTTTGATAATTGTTTAAAAATAGAATAAATGAAAAGTATAAGTTCGTTAATGTCGAAATCCCCATCTTTACACACTATTCTACAAAGTAGAAAATTTGAGGAAATATGTTTCAGAAAACAACTACTTCCCCCTTCGAACATTGAATTAAATCTGACTTTTGTGCATTGTTCCTCCATGAGGACACAATACATATAAATAATTTGTGTTCTGTCTTGGCAAATTGTACAATTCATCTTTTCGCTGGTGATACCTTGATATATTTCAATAGTAGTGATTTAATTAATCTTGTGAACACATCAAATGAAATACATACATAGGCAATAATTTTATGTTTATGTTTAAAAAGTTTCTGAGTTTGAGTATTTAGGATTCGTGCTGGATAACCAACTAAAATCTGATTTAAAAAAAAATCTCACAGTAAATTGGGTATGAGACCTTATATTTTCATAATTTTCCCAGTACAAATACTCTATTGCTTCATTTCAATTATTGCAGATCTATATAATTTACACGGACATACAGTGACCACCAAAAAGTGTTGTAAAAATATTCTGGGGAAACAGGGTAGTAACCCAATGCCCATGTTGTTTTCTAAACAAGTTTTCCACGGACCCAGTATTTTTGAACTTGGAAAAAAAATTTCTAACATTACATTGAAACATGTAAAGTGCCAAGCGAGATTAACTGGTCTTGCTGATTATTGAAATATAATTATATATTAGTGTACTTGTTATGGGATATTGAATTAAGTGGCTTGAAGTATTGGAAAATATACTTGGCCTATGTAGAAGCTGTGCCACCGTGGTCTCGCCGGGCCAGATTTGTGAAACGTTGCTGATTGAAACGAAAACACCCGTTGAAAATGTTTTAAATAAGGGCCCTATAGATTCAATTACATTAACGTTACATTAACGTTACATTAACGTTACATTAACGTTACATTAACGTTACATTAACGTTACATTAACGTTACATTAACGTTACATTAACGTTACATTAACGTTACATTAACTTTACGTTAACATTACGTTAACATTACGTTAACATTACGTTAACATTACGTTAACATTACGTTAACATTACGTTAACATTACATTAACATTACGTTAACATTACATTAACATTACTTTAACATCACATTAACATCACATTAACATCACATTAACATCACATTAACATCACATTAACATCACATTAACATCACATTAACATCACATTAACATCACATTAACATCACATTAACATCACATTAACATCACATTAACATCACATTAACATCACATTAACATCACATTAACATCACATTAACATCACATTAACATCACATTAACATCACATTAACATCACATTAACATCACATTAACATCACATTAACATCACATTAACATCACATTAACATTACATTAACATCACATTAACATCACATTAACATTACATTAACATTACATTAACATTACATTAACATTACATTAACATTACATTAACATTACATTAACATTACATTAACATTACATTAACATTACATTAACATTACATTAACATTACATTAACATTACATTAACATTACATTAACATTACATTAACATTACATTAACATTACATTAACATTACATTAACATTACATTAACATTACATTAACATTACATTAACATTACATTAACATTACATTAACATTACATTAACATTACATTAACATTACATTAACATTACATTAACATTACATTAACATTACATTAACATTACATTAACATTACATTAACATTACATTAACATTACATTAACATTACGTTAACATTACACTAACATTAACAGTTTTATTAGTATGCCTCTCGTTTAAAGTCGCTGCGGATTCTCTATAACTTTTGTAATTTTCTTCCACAATCAAAACAATTCGATCATTCTTTGCTGACTTAACTTGGACATCATCAACCAAAAATTTGCTGTTATTACCTACGACACTGTCATAGTAGAATAATATAAATATAGAGTTCTTATCTAGACTTTTGTTTCAATAAGTTTACGTATTTTTTGTCAAATGGAATCAATAACAGTGAAATTTTGATCCAAAAGAGAACAAAATTTCATGTTCTGGTGCATTTCATAATCAAGAAAGCATGTTTGGTGTAATACAGTTTGATTTTGTGGAAAAGGAGGAATTTAACTATGTTCTCCTATTATAGAATCCTGATGTGATGAATAAGTAGGTAGGTTGGTAGTTGGGTCGGTAGGTACTTGTTTGAAAATCACACGAAATAGTATTTTGGAAAGAGAATTTTGTGACATAATTGAGAAATATGTGCACGTACACCGATGTAGATCACTGAATGAACCTGATTTAATTTCAGTATGGTGTATTTTCGATGTTAATATCCTTGCTTGCAACAGGAAAGCGAATAGATTCGATGTTAGGTGTATATTCAAATAATGATTTTCATTTTCGAAATGGTACATAATTTATTGCCCAATCATTGATATTGTCAGTCGATTCCTGAGAGAAATATTCGTGTTCGATTAACACGAACGGCATTCAATATAAATATAATAATAATAATAATACTCCCTCATGTCTATGTAATGCCAACCGCTAAATCTAACTCGACGAAAACTGTCTTCTTTTAAAGGAATTGTCAAAGAATCTTCTTCCTTGAAATTGTTTAAATCAAAATTGAGAGAATATATAACAAATTAAATATTATATACCTATTAGTTGGTTCTTAGTATGGATATTTTTATTAAAATTTATTTCATGTAATATTTTATTCATACATAAATATGTGATAAATATTGATATTGATATTTTCAACTATAGTCACAAAATATGTCACGTTACTGACCTGTAATGGAGTAGTCGTATTATAAACAGTTAACTGATGCAACTTTCGTATATTATTCATCAGATAAGATGGACCATAGACCCATCCAACTTGCCAGCCAGTGACCCAGAATGATTTTTCTACGCATCCAATCGTAATCGTTCTTCCAAACATGTTAGGTAGAGAGGCTGGAAATATTGATCAAATATTTTCAGTTAGTGCAGGAATTATACTAAATTTCATTCCTGCTGTATTATTTTCATTACAAAAAACTACAACTTCGTCATTATTAATAAACTGATAATTAGAAGCGAAAGTTGTATGAAAGTGATTTTTTTCTCAGTATCAAACATAAGTAGAATAAACTGAAGTTTTATTCTGACACCAAACCGCTATTTTTGTACCTCAATACGTGTTTCAGTCAACAACTTTATAGTCTGAAAAATAATTCTGCCGAAAGGCAAAGACGAAATTAAAGATGAAATCATCAAGTTTTCCCATCTTCACATTACCTATTATCTGATAATTAATTTGGTTTCAGAAGGAAAAGCACAACATATGCAATATAAATGCTTATGTATACAATTAAATTTAACATCTGTTGTTGACATAAAACACAGGGCATTCTAAATTTAAAAAGTTATATGGTCGTAATATAATTATTTTGCCTTAATTTTTACACACCTTGTATAGGATAGTAAATATTTCACAACTGCGATATAGAAGTTATTCAGTTAGTACAATCTAATATTAATTTGTTCAAAGAGAAGAAAACACCAGTTGAGAATTTGAGAATTCAAGCATTAATATTTATATTACATTTTCACAAAATGAGAGATATTTTCAAAACCATAAGGTTTAGGTGAATTTAACTATGATAAAACATACCTTTAGTTCGATCCTAAAATCCGAAAATGAAATAATATACAGGGTAATCTATTCAAAAAATAGCAATTTTGATACGTTTCGTATTTTTGGTACACCCTGTACAACAATTGTTTTTTCATATATAGACCTAAGGGATTTACATATTCAATTTTTCTGAATCAGTTTAATGTAACACGACCACTTTTTGTCACGATCTCATTTATTTATACATTTTTTTATAAGAAAATCTCATGTGGCTTGCTCTCTTCTCTCTATTCTCTCTCCATAATCTATTCCATAATTATATTTACAAAATTTCATAAATCTTCTTCCTCACCTATTCTTATATGCTTTTTGGGTTGATACACTATCCATTCATAAACCTCATCAGATATGCAAATGACATTCCATCTTACGCATAATTCAGCAATCATTTCCAATTCCGAGAAATCGAATACTTTTCCTAGAGGATTGTTTGGGGTATTCAATATGATTGCTTTTGGATTTCGGGAAAATAACTGCTCTAATTCTTCTTTATCTAATATCCAATCTGCTGACGTTTCGTGCTCATGTTTGTTTGGATCCTGGATAAAATCAAATATTTAGTTTCGCTCTATACAGTGCGGCTTTTAGTAGTCCCCCCTGTTAACTTTTGAACGGTTTGACGCACAAACGTAAAAAAACGTTTGGAGGGTTTCCCCGATACTACTTTTTGAAACGGTATGGGGCTGTTAAATTATTTCTATTCGATGTTTGCCGACAATCCTGTAGTATAGGAAAATATCCGAAAGGCTGGGTTATTTTTAAAATCAAATTTTATTTTGAAGTCTACTAATATTTCTTGCTTCAGATGTGAAACTTTTGGCGGAGGTTCAACTATTGCATTTTTCAAATTTATAGGAATAGAATTTCAGCTAAAATGGCAACAAATGAGAAGTATGAGTTCAATCATAAAAAGAGTAATTCCATGCAAACCATCATCGGCATCATCATGATCATTTTCTTTGCGTCGGGATTTATGAAAAAAAAAGTAGGCAGTGAAAAGATTACTGACTGTTTGTTGTCCTGAATCGAAGTGAAACTGACTCATTCAGGGAACAAACATTGCACCAGTACCACTATCGTGTCCTGTTCATTAGGATTACAGCTGATAGTTCTCACCAAATAGCCCATACATTGCCCTAATAATTTTTACGTCATACCGAACGAATAACCTATCCAAAAATGTATTGCAATTAGTCGTAAACCTGTGCGAATTCAACTCCTTATTCGAACAAAAATAAACTCTCTGCTCCATTTGAATGTATCGGAACTGAAGAGAAGTGATACATATTCTAACCTCAATATTAAGCTGATCAATCTGACATGCCATTCACTTACCGGTTTCAAACAAACAAATTTGGGTATTCCCCCTGCAAGCTTTATGAGAGAAGCATATACGGTGAAGTAGGGTTCGATTACTATAACTTCATCTCCTTCACCAACGATACTCATAATCGAACAGAACAACGCTTCGGATCCACCTGAAGTGATCAGAATTTCATTTGCTGCGTCGATGTTTCTCTTTATGAGTTTTGAGTACAGCTTTGAGAGAACTTTGGTTAGACTAGGGTGTCCCTGAAATGAAAATTTTGTGTTCAAATGAGGAATAAAGTTTACAAACAATATAAAGACTGCCTTCAATATACAGTGAGGTCCATAGGTATGGAATGAATTCATTTTTAGCTATTATGTATTTTATCAAAAAATTCTGAAAAAGGTAAATTTTTATTGTCAATTTGACAATTTACAGTATGAAAATATTATCTCCTTCTTGCACCCCCTCTGAATAATTATTAGCAACCCTTCAAAAATTTTAAATGAGAAGTGGAGTCGTGTGGCATCTTGTTCGAAAGTGATTTGCATTGTCTGTTCAGCAATACTATGTTATCCATATTTAGTGCAACCATAACTGAGAAAATTTGGTATTGAAATTTATAAATATTGACACTGTAAATTATGTATCCGATGAAAAACCTGAAACAGGTCGATTTCAATTGTCAATTTGACAATTTACAGTATGAAACCGAGGAGAAGTAGGTAGGAATTGGTGTTCTTCTTGAAATTCTGCATCAGTCTGTGTGCCTCAGGGAACACCACCCGTGGTCAAAGAAGCGAAAAATCTATTGAAAATTAAATTTACAATAAATACAAGGTGTTAGGTAAACATGCGGCAAAAATTCAAGGGGTTATTCCTTAACCTATTCTAAAAATATTTGGTCCCATGATAATTTTTGAAAAATCCCGTTGTTTCGAAGATACAGGGCAAACAGAATTTGCGACATTAACAACATTTTGATATCAAAAAGTACATGTAAAGATGCTTAGTCTACAATAAATGTTCAAAATGTCTCCCTCCAGCCTGGCATTCAATCTTCTCGTCATGGACTGCCGAACTCTTTCTATCACACCCAGTAATTATTTGAGTTCGCAAATCATCCAAATTCGCCAATGAAGTAGCGTAAACTAATGACTTCAAATATCCCCAGGAGAAATGATACAGGGGGTTTAAGTCTAAGGATCGAGCAGGCCATTTCACAAATATCGAATATGGTTGTCAAAAATTTTCTTCGCCCTGTATCTTCGAAACGAAAGGGTTTTTCAAAAATCATCATAGGGCTAAATATTCCTAGAATAAGTCAAGGAATAACTCCTTGATTTTTACCTATCACCCTGTATATATAGTTCACACAACATTTAAATAAAATCCATTAAAACTATTAGTAAGCCACAGGGATGGAAAAAGGGAGTATATTGCATATATTCATTGGTGAAGTATCATGTACCTAGTGTTGACGTGTATTGAGAGCTCTCTCAAAAGCCGCGTGAAAATGAATTACAAGTGCTGCAAACTGAAACCATTTGTGCACTATGTATGCACTAAATGCTCTAGTGTATTCCACAAAAGTTGTTTCCAGCAAAATTTCAAGAAAAAAGTAAAGTTTGTGATGGACAATAAAATAATCTGTTGCCAAGAGGAAAACAGTGCAGATGTTCATGAAGATGAAACCAGTGTACTAGAAAAAACAATTAGTGGGCTGGAGGAAGAAGGAGATTTGAAAGACAAGTTCATTAAAAAATTAAAGGATGAAAATAAAATGATAATTAATCAGGCACTAGAATCTGAAAGCGAAATGACCATACTTCTAGCTACAAAGGAAAAAATTATCAAAGAAGAAAAACAATGATAAAAAGGGCATCTCGACAAATACAATAGAAACACAAACAACGGAAACACAAACAAACTCCATTAAGATGTGTCACCAATATTCAATGACAGAACCCCAAATTCCCAGTGGCGTACACTTCGAAGATGCAAACATTAAACATGAAGAAGAAGAAAAACACAATAGTGACGGAAAATACGTGAAAGTATCCAAAGAAATATGCAATACAGGAAAAAAAAGAAGAGAAAAGAAATCTCCGGTAATCGCAAGAATCAAGTGAAGAAAAGTGAGAAGCAACATAAAAAGGTGCTTAAAAGTGTGAAGAATAAACGCCAAGACTTGGATTTCTTAGAGGAATTCATTCCAAATAACGTAAACCTCTGTGGAGAAATCTACAGCCAGGCCGAACAGGAAGGTAAAACAGATTGTTTTAACCATAACCAGGAAAAATTCGTTGCCATTATTAAATCAGGAAAGTATAATGGATATACAAGAAAAATCTACTCCCAAGATTTTAATACTAGGCGATCAGTACGCGATAAACTTCTCTTCAGTACTAGAGAGACATTTGTGAATCGAAACTACATCATAAATGAGATCGTAAAACCTAAATTAGAATTATCTATGTTGACAAGTAGTATATTCGAGTACAGCTTAAGTTACGGTCAGGGCGATTATGTAATTCTGATGTTCAGTACGAAAAATGTAAGCAACTCTAAAACTCTAAATTTAGCTTTGAAAAATGTCTTGAATATAAGTAAAACCACGAACTTAATAATCACAGCAGAGTGTGACACTGAAATAGATCAGGTCTTAATAAATAAAATATGGTTATCTCTCAACCGATTTTCAAGACATACAAGAAATCACTCTATTTTATTTCTCGTGGACAATAAATACCTAGGGAGTAAATTTGAAATATGTTATAGATTGAAAGAAGCTTTTCAGGCATCAAAAGTTAATGTGGTTTTAAAATCGATACAAACGATTGAGTTGGGTGATTTAAACACCAACGAAGCAAATGTGAATTCTTCCTTATCAAGCCTTCACTCCAATGTGTTTCCAAATTCGTTATATAGCTGATGATGGAAATCAACACTCTTTTTTAAAAATAGGTCCGATGGAAAAAGTATATCCCTAATGCTTTTGAATATTCAGTCAGCGAGAATTAAATCAGATGAACTGTATGTATTTCTTGACAGTGTAAATTTTCCCAATATTGATTTATTACCGGAACATTGGTTAGAATCAGATGAAGTTTTTCATGTACCTAACTACACTTTAATTACGAAATAGTCTAGGAGGAACACTAAACATGGAGGTACTTTGATACTCATACACAAAGATTTCATTGATAAGTTTAATTTCACTGCACTAAATAGTTTTGATAATATGTTGGTAGAAAAGGAGTTCGAGTTTTCGGGCATATACTGTAAAAATATCGAGTTATTTGTTTTCTGCTTTTACAGATCTCCACTACACTGTGAGAAACTATTTTTAGAAAGGTTAGAAATACTTTTAATGAAAATTCCCCACAATGCATCTATAATACTTACTGGTGATTTCAATATAGATTTCGGTGATAAATCATCAAAAGTAACTCAGTCATTAGAAAGCTTAATGTGCAGCTTCAACCTGGTTATGTATGTTAACTCCACGACGCGATACTCCAAAGTATCCAATTCAACGATAGACTATATATGCTCCATCCAATATGGATGTGAATGAATGTGAAGTAATCAATGCTGGTCTTTCTGACCATGAAGCTGTTCTGTGCTATGTTCCTATAAAGGTCAAGGCTTTGGGTAGAAAAAAAATATAGGGTGAATATTTAGCAAGAGGAATTTCAATAAATTCCAACAACTTTGTACCGAAAATAACTGGAATGAAAATTTGAAATGCAACGACCCTCTAACTGAATTCCATTCGATGCTGTCTGTTATCTTCAACTCTGCTTTTCCCCTTAAGGAGGTCAAAAGTAAACGGGGAAAACCTTGGGTTACGAAAGGTTTGAGAGTATCCGCAAAAAATATGAGAAGTCTACACTTCATAAGGAAATATGCTATGGATAATGAAGCATTTTTGTAATTTTTTAATAAGTATCGGAACATTTATAGAGAGATTATGCTAGCTGCTAAGCAAATGTATTATAGACAAAAGATAGATAATTTAGGTAATAAGCAAAAAGAGAGCTGGGCAATCATCAATGAGCTGAGGGGAAAAAAATACGCCAAGCCCATGAATACGAATCTGGACTGTGATGATATTAATGATTACTATTGCACAATAGCAGAAAAGATATCCGAAGAAATACACCCCACAACGGACCCCATGGATTATCTAAAAAATATTCCCATATTGGAATCTTTTTTCCTTATGCCAACGGATATTGAGGAGTTAAAACGAACTCTTCATGAAGTGAATAATAAAAAGGCATCAGGCTATGACGAATTATCTGCGAAAATTTTCTCTCACCTACCTGACTGTGCTCTTATGAATCTGGTGGAAGATATCAACTTTTCATTTTCAACAGCAGTATTCACAATATGTTTAAAAAATGCAGTGGTAATTCCATTACATAAAGGTGGTGATATGGAAAATCCAGCCAACTTTAGACCAATCTCCTTGCTGCCCACCCTTTCTAAACTGATTGAGAAGCTGGTAAAAATCAGAATAATGAGTTTTCTCAAATAAACACAATGTTATAAATTCGTTTCAATTCTAGTTCCTAAGAGCAAATGGAACAAATAATGCTATTTTCAACTTACTTCAAGAGGTATATTTCAACCTAAACGCCGGTGATGTTACAGCAGCGGTTTTTTGTGATTTGATGAAAGCCTTTGACTGTGTCAACCATAAAATCCTGCTAAATAAATTAGATAGATATGGCTTTAGAGATACAGTCCTAAAATAGTTTGAGGCGTACTTATTAGGTCGGACTCAACGCGTCTCTCTTCATAACAAATTATCTAAAAAATTAGAGATAAAATCAGGTATATCACAAGGATCAGTGCTCGGCCCATTGCTCTTTTTGATCTATATTAATGATCTAGCCTCGATAAATATTAAGGGAAAGTTTACTCAGTTTGCAGATGATACTACCCTATTATGGAAAAATGGAAATGAATGGATTTGCATCAACAAATCAAAATGGATGTTGTCAAGATAAAAACGTGGTGTGATGCAAATATGCTATCTTTAAACATAGCAAAAACTAATATCATCACTTTCAAAGGTCATCTGCCAGAACTTTATCTGGGTAATCAGGAAATTAGCAGTAAGAAATCAACCAAATTCCTCGGCCTATACATTGATGATAAGCTAAAGTTTGAGGATCATATAAAGACGTTGGGAAAAAAAATTGCCTCTGGGTGTTTTGCAGTAAAAACAACCTCATGGGAACTGGGTAGGGACATGGCCGGAAAAGTTTACTTTGCTTGATTCACATCTTAGATACGGAATTTGCTTTTGGGGATCTTGTAGTGGTTTTTTACTTGACATGATATTCTTTTTGCAGAAAAGGGCAATAAGGTACATGAACAAAGCCAAGCCCAGGGACTCTTGTAAGCCTTTATTCATAGAACATAAAATCTTAACGCTACCTTGCATTTACATATTGGAAACAGTATGTCCCATCCACAGTAAATATAGAGATAGAGTACATTCTACAGCGCAATACACTACTAGACAAGCCCTTAGTTTAAACCTTACCACTTCCAAGGTCTTCACTAGTGAAAAATTCCTTTATATTTAACGGAAAGAAAATGTTCAACCACCTACCTAATGCAACAAATATGATTATTGATAAAAGGAAATTCAAAATTTCCGTGAGAAATATTTTACTAGATAGAGCATTCTATTCGCTGGACGAATTCTATTCCGAAAGATTCTAAATATATTTAGATTTCACTTAGTCTTACATGAGTTTCTGGAAAAACCCGACTTCTGGATTCTCATGGAAAATATCCAATGCTTGATAAATGCTTGGTTGACCTGTTACGGTGGGCACGGACTGCTGTTATATCCCTGGTCAATTTTGTTTTCCATGGACAGCTTGGCTATGAACGGGTATGTCCTTCTTATTGCTGCCACTGCTTTTTTGATTGCCAAGCTGACATGCTTACCAAGTGTTCATTTCTTGTCCATATGTACCCCCAGGTACCGCACGGGCTCGAACCTCCCGATTCGGTTTCTCACAGCTCTTAATCCACCGGAAATTTCCGTGAACTATACAGAGATCTTGATTGGAGCCCTCCCTCACCCCATAAACAATTCTGGCCACTTGGGAAGTCGTTGAGTGGCCTATCCGGAAGCTGAACTGTCTTTCTGGGACGAGCTCGCTGCTCGAGCTCTTCTTCAACTCTCGATCCTGTCGTCTGCTTTCCCGGCTTTGATATTGGGAAGAACTCTTCTTATTTAAACCATTTCGGGTAGTGCTGCCAATGTATTATACCGTTTACTATGTATACAAGTAGTCAGCGTTGATTTTGGTTTGTTTCTGAACTCTCTGTCTTTCCTTGAGATGTCTTTGTGCCCCTGACTGGAGTCTGCGCCCGCCTTGAAAGCATCCTGGAAGTACTCCCCAAACATTTTTACCTTTTTCGCATTTATTACCTCCTATCTAGTACTATTCCTCCAAGATTAGTGTGGAGTACTTTCACCCTTTATAATCTATCCCAGGAATATTTCTCCAAAACTGTTTCTGGTGTGCGGAATGATAGAAAGATAACATAACAAATAACAACTGTAAACATACTTACATCTGGTTCGGTATATTGATGTGTACAAGAATCTGAACTAGAAACTTGAGCTAAGACATTTGTTATGCACGGCGGAGGCGCAAAGTCTGGACAGCCAAGCCCCATGTCCACAGCTCCATATTTTCGAGATAATTGAGCATAGTCATGCCTGCAAATTCACCGGGAAAAAAGATATAGATTTAATGAAAAATTTCACCAGTAATATTTCATTCCCAACCACTTTTCACTTGTATATTGAACAAGTTTAATTCCTAGTAAAACTTCGAGTGTGTATGAATAAAAATACTAAAATATGCATATTCTTATCTGAATTAATTCAATATGTGTTTGTATGAACTATCACGTAATTACGATGTGGTTACTTCTCTGAGTTCACCTGTTTACATCTCGAATCTGTACGTTAATCAGTAAACAATTTGGAGAATGAGAAAGTTCACTGATAAAAATATCATTCCTAAATTGAGAGTCCTATACGTATGCACTTACCAAATATCTTCTTCAACATCATGCAGACGTCTACTCAGTGACATTTTGCGTTGAATAAATATTGTTCAGTTCATCAGTTATTCTGCTTCAGTAAAAGATACGATAAAACAAACACCATGAACAATCAGACGGTGTTGGATCTGTGTATTTGAGAGCCAGTGTTGGACTAGTATGGATTCATTTCAGACATTATATTATTTCGATTATCCTGAACTACTGAATGATGAACTCTTCACAGAAACTCTGAGAAAAACGTTGAATACGGTACCAGCTTCTTGTGATTGAGACTCTTTGGGACGTTTGAAACTCACCAACCATTAAAGAAATGAAAGGGACAAATGATGAGAAAGGTTATCTTCAGAAGGGGTGTGTTTCTGGGAGACTCCCTCATCCCTCTTCTGCATCTCCCTATTGTCATTGTCGTTGCACTATGAAAAACCCGCGGATTCAACTGAGGCACCCGCAGCATCCATCTGTTTTACAAGGATGACCTCAAACTATATGCCTCGGGCGAAAAGGATCTCCATTAGTCCATAAGGGTGGTGGAAGAGTACATGCATGCTATCGGATTGGAGTTACGAATCGACAAATGTGCCACGGTTCATCTCAAAAAGTGGACGATTCGAGAAATACAGTGAGGACGTTCAGCATCCAACATCATCTTAAGGTTGGAGAGAGGTATTCACTGTAAAAAAACTTTATCCGCGTCAACGATATTCCTGGTCACCAGAACTGTCGGGGAAGAATGAAGTTGCTACAACTAATATGCTTGCCGTTCCGATTCTACTTTATTCTTTTGGAGTAACGAAATGGACTTTAGATGAGTTGCCACAACTGGACAAAAAATAACTCGTAAAATGACACATAAACTGGAGCTTGCATCCTGAATCGTCCGTTCCACGGTTATACTTCCCCAGACGTCGGGAAGACTGTGGACTTTTGAGTTTGGAATATCTACATAACACAATGGTTCTGGATAGAGCATGTCGTCAGGAGTTCAGATGCCCCTCTCTGCATGGTCTTCGAAAGCAGGAATCAGAGCATTTCTCTTTGAGACAGCAGATCGTGCAGCCGATGAACTCGGCTTATATACACATGCTTAACGCGGCGCTGCGAATGTTTTACTACCATCTACGACACTTGTACGGTATGGACGAGACACCATTGTTGCCTCTGGGAGAGTCCGTTGTGGACAATAAGAATGGCCAAATCTACCGGATTTCCTCATTTCTCACTCTCAGGCAAACAAAATCCCATAAGCCTGTTGTAGTCCTTCTCGACCATCAAACTGGAACGATTGTCGTCATAGAGCTTTCAAATCCTGGCCAAACGAACATCGCCCAAAAAAAGAAAGGAAACGGACTGAGAGCATCCATGTGTGAATGAAACAATCGATTCAATTTAATATTTGATGTTCGAGCTCTATCAGTTACTTATTTCAGGAGAAAATTACCGTTGAATACTGAATTTAAATACAGTACATACATCAACATGTTTGATTGTTTATACTGTATAAATCTCGCCCTTGATTAACAGTATGCAGGGTATTTATTAAGTACGTGTACAAACTTTCAAGGGAAAATCTTTGACTAATTTGGAGATAAAAAGTTCATATAAACATGTATCCACAAATGTATCGATTCGGGGATGAAGGGTGTTGAAATTAAACTTTTATTTTCAATTATTAATTAAAAAATAAGTTATTTTACTAAAACTTGGTGTACGGGGTTTTTGGTATGCTAGGTATCATTATTCATTTTAATTTGCCCTAACGTTTTTGACAGTGAACTTTTCGGGTTTTCCAGCGTTGTTTAGCAAATATACCAATTTTGCTATGAAAAGGTGTAGGAATAAGACTTGAATGAAAAAATCCCAAAGGTTCACTGTCAAAAAAGTTGGGCAAATTAGAATAAATAATGATAGCGTACGCAGCCCTCTATGTTTTACATAAAAATCAATAGCAAATTTTGATTTCTCACCTCAAAAAAATTATTTTGTGCAAAATTTATTCAAAATAATCGAAAATGAAATTTCAACTTCCGAAAAGAAACATTTATATACACATTTTCATATAAACTTTTTATCTTGGAATTAGTCAAAAATTTGCCTTTTGAAGTTTGTACAAGTACTTAATAAACATCCTGTATAAACATCACTTTTATTGTTATCAACATTTCATATCTTTGAATAAGCTCTGATGATGGCAGACTAGTCGAAAGCTCGAATATTAAAAATGTATACGTACGTACATTATTCACCCAACACTTCAAATATATACAAATGCAGAAGTCCCAGAAACATTTTCAACATAAGACAAATCAGTCAAAATCCCACTCGCCCCTTTCAAGCCAAAACCATTTGTAAGCGTTCAACTCGTGAAAGATAAGACCAATAGAATGAATAAGAAAGCAATTACAGGTTCGGACCCAATTAACAGAGGAGTTCCAAGAAGACTCGTTTTCATCGTCGTATATCGAAATTGACAATAAAAAGCAGCTATTTGTTGAAAATTGGGTGGAATTTAATATCGCAACACTGTGATTTTGATGAAATGTACTGACCGATTTTGAATGGTTTTATTTTATTTTGACTGTGCAAAAAATCACTTTCGCACAAGTAATGTACAATATTTTTTTACGATCACGCGATAAATTTCACCAAATAATTTAGATATTATTGATATGTGTGCAACAAAATCGAACTAAAACCTGACTGAGAAGCATCTCAATTGGCTTCAGTAATTCAATTTTCAAAGACAAAATAGTTTATTCACGACATAAAACCTAGATGATCATAATAATAATTGAAAACACTTATTAAATATTTTCTATAATTAGAAATACAGTCTGTCCATTTTAATGGCATTTGGGGTCATTCAAAACATCTTCTAGTTCTATGTAAGTACAACAGCAAAATTTTAGACAAAACTATACATCCAAAACAAATTGAGGTTAAGAGAAAATTTTACGACAAGTCATGCTTTGTACAAAGATAAATATTCGTTGTTCGGGAGGCTCAAACTATTAAAAAAACTCAAAGGCTCCTTCCTACCTGAGCAAAAAGGAATACTTACTCCAATAGTTATTACAGTTGAAATGGAAAGTATTCATAAACCTCGACCTAGACAGGGGCTAGTTTATACCTCTCCACATTATTTTTCTATGGTATTTTCGCTGGCGACAAAAATAGTGGTCATTTCATAAAAAAAATCATTTCATATAGTGGCTATTGAAGGTATTTCTTATTCTTATTCTTATATGGTATTGCTGTTTTTCAACTGCAATGAAATATTCCTAATTGTTCCATTAAGTTTTTAGGAAATTGCATTCACAAAATGTCTCAATGAGACAATTTTTTTTATCACAGCTGGACACCGTATGGCTACTAAACTAATGAAAGCATAAGTAACAAAGACTGTTTTGATTACAAAAAACTCAACTTAGTTCGGAAGCATATCAGATTCATTAGTTTTGTTGGCGCAAAATCCGTCTGAGGCCGAGTTGTACAATACGAGTTCACCAACGGTTCAAGTGAGCCGAGTTCAATTGCTAAGGAACTAGAAATGTCATTGGCTAATCCCTAGCAACTGAACTTGGTTCACTTGAACTGCTCTCGAGTTTGTATTGTACAATCCGCTCTGAAGGGGCGTCTACAGATTTGGTCCAACTCTCATGATGTTTCGATTGTTCAGTTGTTCACAACAACCCGCCAGAAAAACCAACATCTTCCAGTATCTGCATAGAATGCGAAATCCAAAACCACGCATAAGCAAGGCAGGAGGCGTGGATACTGCAGTTACCTCTGTCATTTCATTGTTATAAGACTAAGCTACGTTTTCATGCATCCGAATTTTAGTTTTTTCGTAGGAAATTTGAAAGAAATTTCACTTTTTCGTACGAATAATATTTTGAGCGGTTTTATTTGTGCGAAATGCTTTCAAGGAATAAATGAAATATTCAACGTCAACCCCCTAATTTACCGTCCATTTTCTCAAGTAAATTATCAAACTTTACCGACGATATTCTGAAGTAGTTGAAATCCTTGAAAGTCCTCTGGATCACCATCCTCAGCTCGTTAATTAATCTGAGGTAATTGCCATGTTATTTTCGTAGTTTGAAAATAGGTGTAGACCCAAAAACGTCTGGGAGCCCTTTTTCTGTTTTTCTACACTTCAAAATACCAATACGTCAACAAAATCAGTAAAATATAAAATATTACGGCTGTTCTTATCCTTAAATTATTAATCATGATACTGCTGTCCATATCTAACATTAAAATGTTTAATATGTCTGGAAGCAAACATCCATAACCGCAATGATCATTGTTTCATTTTAAAATTTCGGACAAGTTGACTTTATTACAACTTCTTGAATTTATTCGTACCATCAGTTAAAATTTGCCGCCACGAAATATATTTGAACAGCTTTTTACAGATTTCGTACGAAAAACGAATAATTCGTGTACATGAAAACTTAGCTTTATTCGCGAACATCTGCGAAGGTTGTAGCCAGCGCCCTCTCGCGAGGACCTTCGGATCAACTTGGCACGGTGCACATCCCCTGGATTTAGCAACAGGTCCGGGAGGATTTGGAGCACGCATGACGTCCCTCCCCCTGTCCCTTCCTACCCACCGGGAGAAGAGCCAGTTGTGGAGGTGCATAATATATGAAATACATGTTAGCCAATGTAAATTTATAGGCAATACACTTTTATATATTTATTTGTTATTATTGTTCAGTTATATATTGGGTGGCCGGTGGCTTAGCGGTCTGATGCACATGCCGTTCGAAACTCCAGCATAGCGATAGTCGGTTCGAGCCCGATGTAAGTAGGTACAAGATAATTTTTCTCAACTACTTTATATCGGATCGATAGGTGACCGCATGCCTTGTTGAAAAGCAAGTGTATTATGAGTTGTCTAGCCAATCTCGGCTGGTGCACCCGAGGTGGTGCTGTAGGTTTTCCGGGTTTTCCTACAGCAGAAAAATGAATACGCCACCATAAATCAATAAGTCGCCCTGGAGCGCCACTACAAATAATAATAATAGCCGTCCTCTACCCGCACAGGCTATTCCTTTGGGTACACTCAATGAGTGTTTTTGAGGGAGTATTATTATTATATTATATATTTCTATGGCTTAAACAAATTCTACTCTAACTCAGATTTTGACAATGGTGACTACTATAACCCGAATATATCATTGGAAAAAAGTCCCAAAATGTTATCCGAAATTATTCCCACAAAGAAATGATGAAAAAAAAATTAACATCTCAAGAAAAAAGCTCAAAAAATTTCTTCATATCTTCCCCTCTCTTCGTAATGAACTGCTCTGTTCTGGACAGAATCCAAAAGCTTCGTCACATGCTTGTGTGCCTACTCCAAGACTTCTCAAACATGTACAGTGCGGCTTTTAATAGCCTCCCCCTTGTTAACTTTTCAACAGTTTAACGTACAAACTTGAAAAAAAAAACCATTGGAGGATATAACCGATACTACGTTTTCTAATAAAACACATTGTAGTTGCTTCATAGATGGCGCGAGGGGGCACATCAACTTGAAAATTTAAAAAATCGAAATTCGAAAAAATGTTGATGGTTGAGTAAAGAATTGAATCATCTTTTCAACGATGTGACACGTGACCCCCAATGCCATTTAAAAATTTTTAGTTGATATGCCCCCCGCGCCATCTATCGAGCAATCACATTGTGTGTTATTTCAAAAAGTAGTATCGGTGATACCCTCCAAACGGTTTTTTTAATGCTTGTAAGTCAAACCGTTCAAAAGTTAACAGGGGGGACTATTAAAAGCCGCACTGTGAAGTGAGTTTGTAAAGTCAAGTAGTGAAAATCGTTATACATTAAACATTGGTTTTTGTTTTTCAGTATGCGCAAAATAAAATGGGATTCGTTAAATTTTTGATTAGACTCTGTTTTGACATTCCTGATTAAAAATTCACAGAAATTCGAACATGTTAGATTTTAGATATTTGCCCCACTTTCAACTACTGTAGGCAATCACAAAATTATTCAAAGTTATTGTCAGCAAGTGTGTAACAGTTTTGTTGATTCATTTCGAACTATGACAATGATGTTTACATTTTTCTCCGATACGAGCTATTTTATCGTTCACATTGATGTATTTTCGTATTAAATGATTCGTTTTGAACAATGGGGATTTTTATGGTTCTGATAGCATTTGTGTTTTTCTGCCATCTAAACCTAACCTGATCAGTTAGGAATGACTTATATTTGTGTGAAAATTAATTTTTTCGCTGATAAGATAATGAATAATTCCAAAAATATAAAAAAAAATGTTTACCCATTTTATCCAAAAAATCCGTCAGTTTGTTTTCAAAAACTGTGAATAGATATCACCAGATAGGTTTTGGTAATACTGGTTTTTGTTGTCGATGGCAAAATTTGGAGTTTCGTCCGACCACCACCTTCAATATTAGGAAGAGACAACGCCATTTGTTGTGTTGTGAACGTGAATTCATCCCCAAAAGAATTTATCTATGGAAATCAGGTTGATTCACTATTTGTTCTTTAATCCACATGTCGAAGTAATACCGGAAGTTATATTCTCGTTTTCGAAATGAGCAAATAAACATCTGCTTACAGGAATGATATATTTTTTTTTATCTTCTTAACAGAGCTTTTGATACACACGTATAATCAGAAATGTTTTGGGTGGATCTTCTAGGGTTTTCAACAACTGTCTGTAGTACTTCTGAATGCTTTTCTTTAGTACCTAAATAGTGAAATGCAGTTTTGGTATGTCCGTTTTTGTATTTATGGTCTAAAGACCCGTCTGTTTGAAATTAATTAAAATTCTGCTCACAGTTGAATAGTGAACTTTTTTGCCTGAATGACGTTTATTGAAAATTTCGGCTGCTTCTCGCACTGGTTTATAGTTTCCACATATTGAAACTAATTCTGCCTTCTTGGAAATTTAACTTAACCGAATAGTCGAACAATAGTTATTCAAGAATGAAAAATTTATGCAAGCAATCTGTCATAATGTTACTTTCAACCATCATTTGTTTTGTTCCATGGGTTTTTGCGATATTTTAGTAGGATTTTATGTTTGTTGGTCAATTTGTACAGTTTTTTAATAAAGGTTCAAAATAAAAAAAAATATTACTCCAAATGAGTATTTTTTAATATGCCTATTATTTTTACTTATGTTTTTTCTTATGATAAAAATAATGTTTGCAAAATTTCAAAGTTGCATTTAATATCGTTGCAATAAACATAAAGTTTGTGATTCCCTAAAAAAATAAAAACCCAAGTTAATTTCACAAATCTGTAAGAGTTATGCGCAATTGATTTGATGGTGATCAATTTATGAAAGTTTTGTTGTATGAAACATTTCTTAGGAATTAGGCATAACTTTTAATTGTAAACAACTTTTCTTAATAATATTTTGCTCAATTTTCTGAAATAAGAGTAATTTACTCTTGTAGAATTTGTATATTTTTGACCTACCCTGTATGCTGTTTGGCTTGCAACAATTCTGAAAGCACCTGGCAGTATTTGTATTCTGTTTGTGCAAAAAAATCCCATAAGTTGCAAACGTAAATGGCCACACTGTATTCTCAATAGATCGGTAACGATCCTGGAGTCGAACATGACCACTTGTTGGGAAAAATCACGCTCGACTCGTAAACAATTCAAGACATCATCACTCAAGAATGGCGCTAGACAAGTCGAGAATTCATCCAGAAGAGTCATCAGATCTTTCTCTCTGTCATAAATAACGGTGACATGACATATGCGGTATGACATAAAGGACTGTAGTTGAATGAATTATTCCTTTTAGCTGATAATTGGCAAAAACCAAGAAACCAGTAGGTACGTAGTTTTGGCTATGATATTTCAAGAGCATTTCGGTCATAGGGGGCAGTAGTTGTTTTCTGCCAATGAATATACCTACCTGTTTTATATGCTAAAACGGAAGACTGGATTTTGTATGTTTTCTTACGATTCACCAACGTGATATCAGTATAAATTCTCAGAAAATCACACATATGCATTTTAATGAGTAATCGCAATCCTGTTTTTTGAATTTCCATATAATTTGCTTCGAGAAACGTGTACACAAAGCAAATTTTTCAACATTTCCAGTTGATTTTCCAGTCGACGATCTAAAACACCTTTTTTTCTTCAGCAAAATATATTTTGAAAAATAACAATGCATAACTTCTATAAAGTTCTATAAAGTTGATCAACAGACTAAACATGGACACAATAATAATATCTTCATCCAATGATTTATATAAACAGCAAACTTCATTTTAGACTTAATTTCCATTTACTCAAAATGTCGTCGGCCTTCTTCAAATTTTCATCTTTCTGCAAATGAAAGAGTAATTGAGAAAAAATTGTTGATTTATTGTCATTTTTTGAAATAGCACTCACCTTGATGAAATTATATCTAACAAAGTTTTCGCCTAAGTGTTTATGAGGAACACTATAGAAAGTGGAGGGCGGTATGCCTTGAATGCCAATATTCTTAGTCATCCACTTCGTGAACCTGTAATCTTTGTATTCATCATTTTCTGACTGAAGATCTACGTGGGATTCTAAAAAAATAAATCTAAAGATATTTCAACGCCTTGGTTTTTGTTTTTGGAAAATGACTGTTTCAAACTCTATACAGGGCTATTCAAATTCGAGTCTATGTATTGGGATCTCGGTAACAGTAAAAGATATGCGGGAAAAGTAACGTATCTCAGAAGTCAATAATATGAATGAAAAAAATCTCATCTAACTTCTTAAGTAGCGGAGTCATATAAGAAAAATCGAAAAATTCCAAATTCTTTTTCATTTGCGAATATTCTTTAAAATTTTTGGCACTTTCCCATAGCTTCTTGTGGACCATCCAAATATGTGAATTAAAATAACTTCAACTGTTTATTTTCTAACACGGACCTGTAGTTTTATTGCATTTTTTAAATATTGAACATTTACCAGTAGGTACAATTTTTTCTAATCCATAACACCTATTATTGAAAAATATTAGAGAATGAGAAGTGAATCAATGACCAGTTGACATTTTTCAATTACAGCTGTTATGGAAATAAAAAAATTATAACAGATACTAGTTCAATATTTTCAAAATACTCTGTAGTTCATATGAAAATACTACGCCAATGTGAAATAGCACTATTGGCTTCGAAAAAATGCCACAAAAAATACAGGATCGTATTTGAAAATAAAATGTTGAGGGTGGTCAAATTTGTATGAAACTTTGCATATAATTTTCATTCACATTTTTGTATAATCTACAAAAAAACAGTAAATCAATCGAACTTGGTAGGAAGGGTTTCGAACCTATATTTTCAATTGGTCCTCCAACATCATATGGGACCGCAAAACTAGCAGAATTGCTTGTCTTGGCAATCCAACAAATATTTGTATAAATGAAATCTAAATTACGTAATCTAACTTTCCGCATAAATCTATACGCAATATCTTATGTCGTCACTAAAAAAAAACTACGACCGTTGAGTCATATCTGTTAGATTCTTGTCAGAGTTTTGTACAAGTACTACTCTGCTGAGCTCTAAAAATCTCACAAGCTACAGCACCACCCTTGGTGGTCGGTGCACACTCCAAGCATGTACTCGAACAATCCCATGAAAAAGGTACACATTTGTTTTCTTATTTGCTAGGAGATTTGTAGATCACCCCAAAGCAGTTCTTTTAGAAAACTTTGTTACAAATCTAAGTAATCTAACAGATATAATTCAACGGTGATGAGGGATAGTAGTTGTATTGTTAGGTATTTGCCGACGAAAATATGTATCTTATGGGTTTAGGCGGAAGATTGGTTTATCTAAACCATTTACATTATTAGTTCGAAATCATTAATGGCATTTGAATATACGAGTTGATTACAATATTTTTCCGTCGACCTCACATTTTTTGAAATGAAGGAATTCCTGATAAGAACATATTTAATCAACGAAATGAACGATAGATACAAAATCAATTTCTAATGGTATACTGAAAACGAATTTCTATTCACCCCATTATGACTGTATGTAATCTCCAAAAGTTGAAGTTTCTGCATTAACATAGATTTTTGGGAAATCCTAATTTCACTACCTTCCTTTTGGGGATGATATTGGGGATGATATCTCTTAAGAGGTTGGACTGAGATTTTTTTACGACAAACCCCTTATAATTTACATTCGCAGAGCTCTAAATTGGCGAAATACATTGTCGAAACGTTGGCGTTGGCCTGCTGAAAAACACAACCTAGATGAGGAATACTCAAATAGAACTGAAGGGAACATCTTTCCATAATGTTATCCCTCAAGTCATGATATTGTTGTCATGTCGCAATTTTTTAAGGATACAATAAGCACGTCAGCTATATTTTGATATCTGTCGGGTATATTTATGGCAACGAAAACCCAAAAATACTGTCTTGGATGAAATATATAACAATAAGAAGGCAATTGTAACGTTAATTGCAGCTTGTTGGGAGCATGAAAACTCGATAGTATTTCCATCGCCGAACGGAGACTCTTATTCGTTGTCGATATGGTCTGGTCAGTACGGCAACGCTGCATTTGAAATATCAAATGTCAAATATGACAGAACAACAACAAAACATCTCTGTTTGTTTTCGTCTTTGGCTTATTGGAGTGTTTTTTCGTGAATAAAGGGTAAATTCTGAGTTAATTTGTGTTAAACTACCGTTAGTTTTTATTATGAAGCATTGTGAAATGTGTAATAGACCATGTGAAGCTGGAAATCAAAATATGTCATTTCATAGGTAAGCTACCAGTGTCGGAACTATCGTGAAAGGGAAACCAAATTGAAAAAGAGAAAAATTAATGAATTATCAAAATACATGTCAATTAGAGCATCGACTGTTCTCAAAATCTTGTAGAGATTATTCCATCATAATTTCAGGTTTCCATTCCATATTGGGTTTCCATTATTTCTCTTTTATTGAACCTCAATATTTCTGTTAACAAAGCACGACACCGCCGTTGGGGAAGATGTTCCTTACACACAAATTTTAATGTGTGTGCGGCGAGTTACTCATCTAGGTTGTGTTATTTCATCGAAGGATTTTTCTTTACCCCAACAACCTGCAATAACTAAAAACATAGAAGGTCGAAACTTCTACAATATTTATCATTTTATCTTTAGGTAGGAGGAAGTGATGGGAACCATTTATAAATACTTCAATATTCTGAAAGAATACGGTGCTAGATAAATTCCAGCTGAAATGTATATAATTCATCTTTGCAAAATTCTGTAACTGTTGTTAATTCATGATGTAGATCTTTAAGGGGGTGTTGAACCTAATCACAAAATCAGCTAATGAGGAATCTGGAATAACCTACACTATCATCCTGAAGAACCCAAAACACGACTCTGGAAATTTTTGTATTCCATACAAGCAAGCACTGCCACTAGAACTGATATCAGTGATCTAAGTGACATTATTATAAACCATATTGTATATGAAGAGATGATGGCCGGCTTTAATGTGAATCAACAGACTTATTAATACCCTTTTTGAATATTTGATATATCTAAAAGAGAACTTCATTTATTCACTGACCGATCATCACAACACCCTGGCTATTTGGTTACTATTGCCTGGCTCTCATGATAGTGGTTTTGGAGTTACTTGCACATACCTAGTGGGGTCCAATCAGCTATCATAAAATATCCCCCATCCGGTACTGTCGGCCTCATTCCAGCTTCGACTAAGAACTTCGCCATATAGTCTCTTTTAACTTCTAATTCTTTGGCTAGTGATACGAAAAAGCATTCATCTGTTCCAAGTCGCTCCATTTCTTTTTCAAAGGCAATAGCAGTGGCTTCCTAAAAACAAATATCAATAAAAATATTGTGGAACATGAACTATTTTTTGTGATGAAACTAAACTAATTTGATTCAGAATATTGCGTTTATTAGGCTAAGATGTAAATTAAATTCAAGATAATAATATTGTCTTCAACAAACTTCATTGAAATTTTTTATTTTTTTGATAAGTAAATACCTGTACGGGAGTAACTCCAGTATAAACACTGTTTTGGTGAATCATTTGCAAGTTTTTCAACAGATTCTCTGGACCATATGCCCATCCTACTTTCCAACCTGTAACGCTAAACGTTTTTCCAGCAGATCCAATTGTGATTGTTCTTTCCCACATTCCGGGAAGCGTGGCTGATAAAAAAAATTATAATTCATAACCTATTTTCTCTTCTCATTTTACTATGCAAGAGACAAGAAGAAACAATACGATAATGCCAAACTGATCTATTTACATATACTCCTCATGCCAGCAATGTTTTGGAAATTTAATTTACTTTTAATTATTAATCCGATCCTGTTTTTACATTTTGTATTTTGTGTATATCTTATCCACAATAATTTTCTGACATTCTGATATGCAAACAATATTACAACGGACGAAATCTCAGAAATAAATAAAAGCCTGATAACTATATCAAACACAATCAAGGAACTTACAGAAAACCTAGTTACTGCTATTACCAGTACACCTTAAAAAAATCATATTCACTACCGGAAAATTCACATGAATGCGAAATTAATAGAAAAGTAGATGAAAGTGAGACAGTTTTATCAATAGGAAACATTTATAACAAACGGATTTGATAAAGCGCTATAAAATATCGAGTAAATGTTGACACTACGTGTGGCATTCAACTCAGTACGGCCATCAATTCTATTAATTATAGTTTCAATATAATTTTTCAGTTCACCTTCATTATTAAGTTTCATTTTGTACACCTCATTTTTCAGAAATCCCAAAAAATAAAAATCTAGAGGTGTCATGTCTGGTGAACGAGGGGTCAAATAGATCATCTGACGAGCCTCCAGATCAAGATCATCGAAAAACTCTTTGAACACTCTTGTTAATAAATTAATGTAACGGGGTCCTTTCAAAGAACTATGGTAGAAAAATGGACCGATAATTCTGCCTCTAAATAGACCACATTAAACTTTAATTCTAAATCGTCTTTGCGGATTGTGAGGATGGACTAGAAAAGGATTATGTCTACTCCAATAATGAAAATTGGAAAGTGGAACAGCTATTTCTCTAGACAAATCTCTGATGGAATTATTTGGATATACCTCAAAGTAGCCAAAAAAACGCCGATTGGGTATTTCACGATCGGAGAACGAATTGCTGTAGTGTTGGAGTGCTCTTGCGCTATTTTTCTGGCAAACCGAGTAGGATTCTAACATATCACATTTTTCTTGATAAGAAAACGGCATTTCGAAAAATATTCGAACAATAGTTGACAGTTACAATAATTTAATACTTGAGAATATTTGACAAATGGTATTTAAACAAAGTTTCAAGGCAAATTGATTGCTCATAATAATTATGTTTTATCGAATCAAACACATTTTTTCCAACCACATTCATATGACCCTCCAGTATTTTTTGTTCTGTACAAAAACGGTTTCAAAGTTATCATTACAGCAGACATGTTTTGATTCACAAAATAAATGTGGCTAGCTACAAGATCGAAATTATAGTTTTGTACATTAATACCAAACAGCTCAGTGGTGTCAATTGAGTGGTGCGACGTGATGATCACGGGTTTCACGAGTTCACATCCTAGCGCATTTTTTTCTTTTTCTGTCTTATTTTGCTATTAGTAACAAAATATTGTCATTCGTATAAGACCAAAATTGGGTGTTTGGACAATCATGAGGTTTTATTCGCCAAAACAAAGAAATTTTTTGTTCTAGCGAAAGAAATAAATATTTCAATTTCAATAAACAAGGTGATATGAGCTTTGTTGTTGAGAATGTTATTACGAATCGAAATGCATGAAAAAATATAGGGTGTTCCATCGAAAGAAATATCATTTCATGAAATATTCTGAAAACGCGACTGTCAATTTTTGTTTTGTTTTCGGCATTGAGAAGGCCATTAAAAATGCTACTAGTTTGCCAATTTAACCGAATTCGTAGCATCAATAATAACGGAGTTGGCAATGGTGCCGACTTAATTTGGAACACCCTGTATAAGAGCTTTTCCAACAATATGTGACTGAATGTTGATCGTACCCAAAAGGTAAAAATGAACGACAACTGTAGTGGAACTCAAAAAATAAAATGTATTATCCCTCAAGGAACAGTTCTTGGTCCCCAGTTACTCTTACTTTACATAAATACCATGTTAAAAGTTGATATTTCCAAGATATTTTATCAAACGCAGATGGTCCTGTGCTACTCTTTACAAGTCACATTTTGCAGACAACAATGAAAAAGGCAGAAATGGGTCGTTACAAATTCAAATGCTAGCTAGTCAGTACTATAATACTCAACCTGAACAATCAAAAACAAAAATTTATGACCTCAAATAGTATAGTAAATTAACCTGATTTGACCACATTGAAATCTCTTCAGTTGCACACCAAATCCATATACACGTCGAAAAACTGGAAATATTAAATATCTATAAGGGCCAATTGCACCAACTCCGCTTATTGCTTCAAGTGACGCTTTGATTTATGAACCCGATAGAATGTGTTCAATGATATGTCAAATATATCAGTGATTTCACATTCTGTCGGATTCATAAATTTAGGCGTCACTTAAAGCACTAAGCGGAGTTGGTGCAATCGGCCCTAAATCCTGCAATGGGATAGAAACAGAAGTACCCAAAGTTTTTAATTTGTATTAAATTATTGCTGTCTGTCATTTAAAAAAGAGCCTATCACGCCGAGAACTCTTTTTGATAACGCATCATATGAAACACAGTCTAATGCTTTTTTCTACAACCGCTCATCAAAGTTGCTTTAAATTATAATATTTTCTAATTCATTACTCACCGATCCTTATATGTTCTAATGGCTTATAAACTAGCCACTCATAGACTTCATCGGCAACACATAACACATTCCACTTTTTACAAAGATCAGCTATGTGAGTCATTTCTTCACGGGAGAAGACTTTACCAAGGGGGTTGTTGGGAGTATTAAATATAATCATTTTTGTTTTGCTATTGAAAATATTTTCTAATTCATTTTTGTCCAGTACCCAATCTGCTGAGGTAGGAAGTCGTCCAGTAACTTCTTTCTGTAATATTAGTATGAAAAGGTAAATGCAGTATATCATTGGTGAAATAAAAGACGAAAAATTATTGCTAAATACCGTATTGATGTGGATTTTTTCTTGTTATTTCCATAAATTGTTATTCATGGTGAGACTTCTTAAGATTTTTTTGGGAGAAATGTCAGTGTCGAAATTTGATAACAGAATCTATAGAATGGATCTAATTGAAGAAATATGTTTTTTTTTTCCACTCGATTCAAACAAATATGACTTCAATGAAATTATCAGTTTTATGTTACAGAATCTTTTGTCGCACTTACCAATTTCAAAGGTATGAACTTGGGTATACCTCCTGCATATCTAACCATAGGTTCATAACAGTCAAAAAAAGGTTCTATTATTATAACTTCATCCCCTACTTCTGTATGTCCCATAATAGTTGAGAACAGCGCTTCATATGCTCCAGAGGTTGTGAGGACTTCGGTCCGTTCATTGATGGGCCTTCCAATCAATTTGGAATACAGTTTTGAAATGGCTGTAACTAGTCTTGGATGGCCCTAAAATAATTACTCATCGTGTGAAATGCTGAATGAATAATACACATCTCAATTTGAATCTGGCATGGCAACCCCATTTTTAAAATACTTCGCAATGGTTACTGTTTGAATTTAGTGGTTAAAACCCTGCCTGCCAAAAAAAGCCTTGTTCCGTCAATTGAAATTATTGTCGTAATATCTTAAGAGATTAAATACAATAGAATTTCATAATGATATAAAAATAAACTAAACTTTTCAATTCAATTCAATTTATTTCAGTCACAAAAGATTAAAAACACAGTAGGGTTACTAAACAGTTCACTAATGCGACGATTTCACTATAAATAATAGTTATTCATGCAACAATTGCAAAAAGTAAGTGTTTATTGTACTCGACGTGAAATTGTCCGACGAGGCCGTTAGGCCGATAAATATTTTTTGCACGAGTTGCATACAATATTTTTTCTACTTCATGCAAAAAGCAAAAAATTATTTATTTAGGTGCGGCACTAGGTGAAGGAAAATGAAATACGCAATTTAAATAAATAATTATTACTATCGATTTCATCACCATAATCTAGTTTTCCATTAATATTACTCATTTTAAAATTTTCAGTACTGTAATTGTCAGAATTAAATTTTGACTGACGTTTATATAACCACAGTTGCATTATAAAAATCAAAATCATAGTAGCCATGAGCGCGTATGTTATCACGAGGTGTGGTCATAGTAACTACAGGCAGTTTGCTCTATACAGGTAGACGGTTTAGAACATAGCGGATCGGTTTTGATTATAGAGTTATTTTCGGGAAGGCATTGTTTGTTCAACTCTGACTGCTAACATTAATACAAAAAAAATATAAAATATGTAGCTGTTTAAAACGTATGGCCGATTTCACAGAATTTCTGCTAAATATGTAGTGGGTTTGAACGTTTATGTTTATCATGATGACAGCACGTTGAAGTAGAATGACAGAGGAGTGCAATAAACACTTTATTGCACTAGTGCAATAAAGAGCTTCTTTTTCCACTGAATATAGTTCAATAAAGTGTTGCTTTTTGCATGAATGTAGAAAAAAATTATTTAATAAGCTAGACAAAATAAAAAATGTAGTACATACAGGTCAACTTATGAACTAACATTTATCTGATGAAATAATGAATAATGACTATAAAATTTTGATAGGAAATAATAGTACTTTTTGAAGATGCATATATTCTTCATGTCTTTTATAGTCTTTGGAAGAGCATTGCATAAATTACAGCCGTTGTAGTACAGTCCTGTTTGATATTGAGAAGATGAATGTTTAGGCGGTAGCAATCTATTTTTCATTTTCGTTCCGTAAGTATGTTGTACTATTTCAAATTCAAATTAATTATTGTTTTTGAAAACGAAGCAAACAACTTCATAGATATACCGGGTGACTTCGAGGTGAGGTATGCCCCCCAATTTTTCTATAGTTTTGAAGATACAGGTTTCAAATTTAGTACGTCGATATATTACTCAAATACGCATATTTTAACTCCATTACCAAAAATTCAACACTTCCGGTTTAACCTGACGTGACCCCAATCTTTTTTTTCAAATGACACCCTGTACATTTTCTTCCATTATCCGGAAGAACACGCAATTTGTAATAACACTGTTCTTCAAAATTGAAAATCGGTTGAAAAATGGCGGAGATTCAGTTGATTGTTCAATCGAACAAAGTTGGCCATGAACATCAAACTCATATCATCACAACTGACGAACGGCGACAACATTTACGAGAGGAAGGTTCGAGGTGAGATACAGCTGAAAATTGGGCTTCTCATGTAATTGCAGCAACCATATTTTCCAACAAATTTCAAAAATATCCTCAAAACGGGGTAGTACCTACCCATAAAAAAATGCTCACAACTGCCATTTCTCGAATGGCAACATACTCTTTTCATATTGTGGTATTGAAAAGTTATGAATTATCCAAATAATCATGTTAAAAGTTTTGGAGAATTCTGAAAGGAATCGAAAATACGGGATGTTTCATTATGAGTATTCTCAAAATTGAATATTCTTAAACAGAGGAGGCTTGAACCTACGAAAGCTAAGCAAAAAATCAAATCTTTTCATTCGAGTAATCTGATAATTCATCATTTTTCAATACGAGAATGTGAAAAGAGTATATTGCCATTTCAGAAATGGCAATTGTGAGCATTTCTTTATGGGTACCACTACGTTTTGTGAAAATTTTTGATAATTGTTGGAAAATATGGATGCTGCAATTACATTAGAAGCTCAATTTTCAGCTGTATCTTACCTCGAATCTTCCTCTTGTAAATGTTGACGACGTTCGTCAGTTGTGATGATTTTGATGTTCTTGACCATCTTTGTTCGATTGAACAATCAACTGTATCTCCGCCATTTTTCAACCGATTTTCAATTTTGAAGAACAGTGTTATCACGAATTGTGTGTTCTTTCAGATAATGAAAAAAAATGTACAGGGTGTCATTTGATAAAAAAAGTTTGGGATCACTTCCGCCTAAACCGGAAGTGGTGAATTTTCGGTAATGGAGTCAAAATATGCGTATTTGAGTAATATATCGACGTACCAAATTTGAACGATGTATCTTTGAAACTATAGAAAAATTGGGGGGCGTACCTCACCTCGTGGTCACCCATACCAAAGGGATTGTTGAAATTGACAGACTTTCCCTGCAAGAGTTCATTGTTCCAAGCTTACTCAAAATACGGACTGCTTTTTTAGTAGAATAAAGATTTGATAGGCATCAGTAGAGTTTTCCCAGTGCAATCATTATACCATACTTCAGATTTGAGTGGAAACAACCGAAATAAAGGCTTTTAACAATACTTCTATTACAATGTTGGAAAGATATGCTCAGTGCATAACACATTTTCACAAGTTTTGATGACAAGGCATTAATGTAAGTTTTCCATTGCAGATGAACCTTGCAGGATGAGCCCTAGAAGCTTATTAGTATCGGAGCATGTAATATTGGTGTTGATTAAGACTATCTATTTCATTAAGAGTTTACATCTGAGACTTAACATTTTTGGAGAACACTGCTACAGTTTTATCGTTATTGGGAAAAATATAATTTTTTTTTCACTCCATTCACAGATACTGGAGTATATATTTCGGGCTTGCATAAGCTAAAAGACGAGTAGACAGTTTTCTCGTTTGTTCTAAGAGATCGTTAACGTATATATGAAATGATGTTGGTCCCAGGATGGGCCCTAGGGGAACACCCATATTTACTTGTTTCAAATCAAATGTAGTACCATTACATTTTACTTGCTGATACCTATCTCCAATTGAATTAAATCTGATATATATTTGGGAGATGTTTCTCCAGGAGGCTATTGCGAGTGCTAACTGTAATCAAGCATTGAATACCATGATAACATATTATCCACCAGGCGTTGGATATTTTGAAAATCCAGTAGCGTTACAAACTCATTTTAGGATGACTATCCAAACTCGTTTTTTTCTCGTTGCTTTTCCAGGAAATCAAGGAAATCTCGACAATAGATGCTCCAGATAGCCTGATGTCTTACACATAAATCATCAAGTCCCCCTGCATGACACGGAGGAGGCAGGGAAGTGAACCCAACATGCACTCACAGCGTCTAAGGCCAAAACAACACCGTAGGGACTGCAAAAGCAGGTGCGAGTAGGTTTTGCCCGTCCGTTTGATACCTCAGAAGGGCAGGACAGAAAACCCAAATCCCCCATATAAACCCAATATTAGACCATCCTAACCCCTGAGGCTTAGGGAGTTGTATCTATGTATTATACTGTGAATTAAATATTAATAAACTTTTTTGTATTTTTTTGTTTGAGTTGGGAATGACGCATAAATGACATGTTTCAAAGTTGTTTCCTCTCATTAGTGCTAGGTTAATTATGAACTGCAAAAAATAATTAAACAGGTATCACTTAAAAATAGACTGCACTGGACAATAGTTAGGGGACGGGGAGCTTTTGTTGGTAGTGAAAGGGTGGCAAACATTTTGTCTATGGTGGCAGACAAGGTTGTTTCGGTTCTGACGTGAATTCACCCTCTCATACTTTGTATTAAATGTTGAAGTATGCAGAGTGATAATTATCAGTCTCTGAATTCGCTTTTCAAGGGTATATGTGATTGTTCTTCGGCAAATAGATATAATAAATGAAGGAGAGATTTGGGTAACTGAAAAGTGATCATTTCAAATATTATGTATCCGTGGGTATCTCCAGCAGAGGGTCAAAGAATGTGATGCACCCCCAGACGCCAGATCCATAAAAGAACGCCGGAGATGCCTGTCGCCAGCGGTCGACTCCGGAATTTGTTCATTTAGTTTCAATCAGAGTCGTATATATTTCCCTAAACATTGATAGAATTGCTGACTTTGAGACGAGCTGACTCACAGACCACTGCTGTGATAAACAATCCTTTTGCACATAAGGTTGCAGCGACCATCAGTATCCATTAACAATTCACATGATGTCCAAATCTCATTTTCTTCAAATGAAAACCCACATTTTTTTCTCATGGTCCAAATCCATTATAGTCATAAGCCCTAGTTCAAATGCATTTTTCTTTACATCAAACTCATAATTCCATTACAATAGTTCGTTTCACACGAGGGTATATGTAACCTCCAATCTTAATCGATAAAATGCTACTGTGACATCATATTCCTTGAATATACGTCCTTATCTCATTAAAAAATTATCGTATGTCCGAGACAGAAATCATGAATAGACAAAACATGAATTTCGAGTGAGTTTAGTTTCAATACTGAAAGAGAACATGTGAACTACGTTTTTATCATTTTTTGTAATATACATTTTAAATCCCCGTCTGGAGTCTCCTGCTAGGGATCATTTTTTGTCATATCGAGAGGAATATTGTTGAGCCTATTGAAAACAACTTCTTCCCCGTCTAATGCCACGCCGGATGTTGGTTTACATCATATTGATATTTTCAATGAAATCAAAATGTAGAAATGCTTTTTATCATATTGATAGCCGTTAGAAATTATCCGTGTCCAGACTTGAAAATATATCAAAAAATAATATCTCCAACCTAGACATATTGACATATTATTTTTAGATGTCATGTTTGGAAATGATTTTTAGAGCACCCTGTACTTATTTTCTCAAAAGATGTTTGTTATCACATTTGCTCTTCATATTTTTTTCAACAATTCTTCGTTAACTACTAATCTGTGGGGTGAAGTTTTTGTTGTGTGCTTGAAAGCTATAATTCTGAGGGGTTTCCACTGTGTAGAAAATGTAAACATATTTTTTCTCCATATAAATGAAACCGTATATTTTAGATATAAAATATTATCTATAAACTCGTGATGTTCAATACAAATAGATATCTCCTTTGAAATTAGAAATTCCATAGCATCTTATTGTATATAACCAGAAAGGACGAAATGGAGATTTCATGAAAATACTTTAGATAAATTCAGAATAAGTATTATAAAAACTCAAGATACCAAATTTTATATCAAAATCCCAATAATTGATAGATATCCGGTCGATCAAGATATATCATAATTCTACAACAAAATTAACAAATTCTTTAGTGCCCTGAGATTTTTATAAAGTACTTACTATTCAAATTCATGACTAAGCGTTGGGATATTGGTAACGGTGAAAGACAGAAGGGTAGTTAAATGGGGGAAAAGTTGCGTGTTTCAGAGGTTGATTACGTGAAACAAAAAATGTGATTTAGCTTGTTGAATTCTGGATTCATACACGAAAAATCGAAAATATCAAAATTGTTCTTTTGCCTTTATATTTTTATTTTGTGCATAAAATAGAATTCGAATAGCCCTGCAAATTCATTTATATTATTTTCTCTTATATGTTCTGATGTTTTGTGTAAAAGGTCTGGTTTTCAATAAGTATTCATATCCAACGCTTTTTTTCATCTGCACTACAAAGAAGGGGTCCCAGATTCACCTTGCGTTTTGTGCCCCAGCTACCTTCATCCGCCACTGCCTCCATACTTTATTTCTACTTACGAATCCTCTGGTATATTGATGAAGCATGTAGTCCTCTCCAATTGCAACTTCACTCAACGTATCCATGATATATTGAGGCGGTGGATAATCCGGAAATCCTTGTCCAAGATTTAATGGTTTGTAGTCTATTGCCATTTGTATATATTCCGTCCTATAATAATTAATAAACGAATCATGAGATTCCCTGCCAAGTAAATTATTGAGAAAAGTATTCTTACCATACACTTTCTTTCGTTCCAGCATAGCGTTGGGGTAAAGTAAATCTCTCCTCGACTCCAGACATTATTGGATGAGTTTTCGAAATGGATCAAACGCTGTAAATTTACCCAATTCTTCTGATAGTGTTTATTGTTCAGGTTTGGAAGATATTTGTGTGAAGCTTCTTCTTTTCAAGATATAGGCTATATAAAACTCTGTTTACCATTTATTTCCATCAAAGTAGTGCAGTGAAACAATTGACTAATACGAACATTCAAACGTCTATTGCTCCATAAAATTGTAATCCTCTGAATGTCACCGTACCGTAACTTTAATGTAAAACAAATATTAAATTATTTCTGACTTGAACAGTCTTATCTGTATGTTAGATTTCAAACTCATTTATTTATTTTTAAGTAGTTCAGAGCGTTTCAGTTCGAATGCAGGGCCGTTTTAGCCAACGGGCTGAGTTATTTATTTTATTTTGATCAACTATTGGATCATAAATATCCTTTATTCAAACTTCAGAAGCATTTTGTGTTTATTGACAAAAGTAATGAGACCTCTCGATTCGAGAAAAAAATTTATTATTAGGTAAGTATGTACATAATTTTAATTTGAAATTGGTCGACAATGTTTCAGTTTGAGTGTAATTGTTTTGGACTTCCATTGCCTTAATCTTGATTAGAAAGTGCGACTCCCAAATTCATATAAGGATCAAATATAACATCAGATCCTTTCAAGCTCAAAGAATGTCAGAACAGAGCATGCCTTACCAGGATAGAAGCAGTAATAAAGAAAAGAACAAGTTCGAGAAACTTAGGAGAGCTAACCATAATATGTAATCAATTTATCTGACCGCATTCTCTCTGTCACTGCAATTGACTTTTTTCCAAGTTAATAACCAACATTGGACTAATAAAATAGATAATTTATTGGAACCAATTATAGACAAAGAACTGAAACGAGATTCAACATAAATAACAACTGTCAAACTTGTAAATCGCTCTATAAAATATCTTCGTTGGACGACAACACCAAATAGTGAGACTCATCCCTAGGATGTATGGTCTACCAAAAATTCACTAAACCAACCTGCCACTCCGCCCAATAGTAAATACAACTGGCCCACCAATCCATGAACTTGCGAAACATTTATCCACGCTAGCACAGCCATATATTGATAATTCATCCAAAAATTACGTACTAGTCAGTTTTGATGTAGTATCCTTTTCACAAAGGTCTCCTTGAATGAAGCCATGAGAGGAATTGAACTAATTTTTCCAAGCGACATATCCAATCTTTTTAAAATTTGCTTAACATAATTTTTAATAACAAAATATACGAACAATTAGATGGTGTTTCAATGGAGAGCACACTACGCCCAATTATTGCAAATGAAACTGCAAATTCCGAACCCAAAACTGTAAACTGCACTAAGCTAATTTTGTTAATTTATTTTATACTCTCGTCTTAAACAATAATTTATATCACAGTCACTATTTATCTTCACTAACGCTCTCTGTATGCGTTCTCTTGAACTGTATCTGCGATTCTCTGTGACTATCTCTGACTGCCCTCTGCCGCCGAGCGCCTATATACAGGGTGTTCCAAATTAAGTCGGCACCATTGCCAACTCCGTTATTATTGATGCTACGAGTTCGGTTAAATGGGCAAACTAGTAGCATTTTTAATGGCCTTCTCGAAGCCGAAGACAAAAAAAAATTGGCAGTCGCGTTTTCAGAATATTTCATAAAATAATATTTCTTTCAATGGAACACCCTATATTTTTTCATGCATTTCGATTCGTAATAACATTCTTAACAAATCTCATTTGACTTTTTTTCGTAAAGGTGAAAATAAGACAGTTTTATCAATAGGAAACATTTATAACAAACGGATTTGATAAAGCGCTATAAAATATCGAGTCAATGTTCAAAAGCACCGCCTTTTTGTTGAACACATATTTGGGCCCTTCTATTGACAGTACGTGTGGCATTCAACACAGTTCGGCCATCAATTCTATTAGTTATAGTTTCAATATAATTTTTCAGTTCTTCTACATTATTATGTTTCATTTTGTACACCTCATTTTTCAGAAATCCCCAAAAATAAAAATCTAGAGGTGTCATGTCCGTTGAACGAGGGGGCCACTTAACAGGACCATTTGTAGCAATCCATCTGTTTCCAAAACAGCCTCGCAGCATTCTTTTAACGCCACTGACATCATGTGCTGGTGCTTCATCCTGCTGAAAATACATCATCTGACGAGTTTCCAGATCAAAATCATCGAAAAACTCTTCCAACACACTTGTTAATAAATTAATGTAACGGGGTCCGTTCAAAGAACCATAGTAGAAAAATGGACCGATAATTCTGCCTCTAAATAGACCACACCAAATATGAATACTAAATCGTCTTTGCGGATTGTGGGGATGGACTAGAAATTGATTATGTCTACTCCAATAATGAAAATTATTTCTATTATACATCCCACGATTTGAAAAATTAGCCTCATCGCTCCATATAATATTTCTATAGAAGTTTGGATCTTGTCTGCTTATTCATAAACCACCGACAAAACCCCAATCGTCTCTCAGGATCACCAGGTTCTAGTGTTTGGACTGGTCTTAACTTATAAGGAGAAATCTTATGTTTCTTCAGAATTCGTTCAATACCAGACAGTGGAACAGTTATTTCTCTAGATAAATCTCTGATGGAATTATTTGGATATACCTCAAAGTAGGATAAAACGTCAATTTCTGTATCTTCAGATATAACAAAACGTTTTTTAGTTCTCCTGTTCTCAAAAACTTATTCATTGTTCCTGAATCGACGATGAAGCACAGCAAAAAACGCCGATTACGTAATTCACGATCGGGGAACGAATTGCTGAAGTGTTGGAGTGCTCTTATGCTATTTTTCTGGCAAACCAAGTAAGATTCTAACATATCACATTTTTCTTGATGGGAAAACGACATTTCGAAAAATATTCGAACATTAGTTGACAGTTACAATAATTTATGACATTGTCATGATATACTTGAGAATATTTGCCAAAAAGTATTTCAACAAAGTTTCAAGGCAACTTGATTGCTCATAATAATTATGTTTTATCGAATCAAACACATATTTTCCAACCACATTCATATGACCCTCCAGTATTTTTTGTTCTGTATAAAAATGGCTTCAAAGTTATCATTACAGCAGACATATTTTGATTCACAAAATAAATGCGGCTTTAAGATGGAAATTATCGTTTTGTACATTAATTCCAAATAGCTCAGTGCTGTCAATTGATTGGTGCGACATGATAATCACTGGTTTCACGAGTTCACAACCCAGCGCAATTTTTTCAATTTACTATCTTATTTTGCTATTAGTAACAAAATATTGTCATTCGTATGAGTACCAAAATTGGGTGTTTGGACAATCATGAGGTTTTATTCGTCAAAACAAAGAAATTTTTTGTTCTAGTAAAAAAAATAAACATATTCACATAGGAAGAAAGGTGTTATGAGCTTTGTTGTTGAGAATGTTATTACGAATCGAAATGCATGAAAAAATATAGGGTGTTCCATTGAAAGAAATATCATTTTATGAAATATTCTGAAAACGCGACTGTCAAATTTTTTTTTGTTTTCGGTTTCGAGAAGGTCGTTAAAAATGCTACTATTTTGCCCATTCAACCGAATTCGTAGCATCAATAATAACATATAGTAGGTTTCGACTTTGTTATTGTTATATTGTTATATCCGTCAACCGGTTGCACCCCTACGTGCACCCTCAAAAGTCAAAGACTTGTGCGAGCTAAGGGAAGACGTAGCCCTTACCTTTTAAAACGTGTGATGCCATGCACGAGCCCGGTGGCAATGCTGAGATTCGAACTCACGCTCTCTGACTTATGAGGCGAGGACTCAACCCGCACACCACCGCGTCCCTTAATTTGGAACACCCTGTAAACCCGCATGCAGATTCCATCCACAGCTCTTGATCAATCGATTCTATCCGGCGACTTTTTAGATGTTCTTCGAACCTTCGCGTTCGTTCCTTAGAAAGTTCGCGTCTCTTCTACGCGTGACTCATGTGTTTGCGAGAGGAGAACTTATTTACTTGTCAAGTATGCACTATTAATTAGATGATCAGGGTCGGTCTCGACTCGAATCGTTACAATGTCCCCTTCCTAAAGACGTTTCGTCCCGAAACGTCATTCTTGGAGTGTGAAGATACCTGCAAGATTCTCCATATCTTCACCTGGACGTTCGATGGAAGTAGCACTCCACAGTGTTCAAGTTGGGTCGATGAAGATGGTTGCAGCACACCAAAATATTGCCGCCGCTGGATCTGAATATTGTCTCCAACATGGTCCTTATAACTCTCCAGTCCAACCCATCAATCCCACAGGCGAATTTTGGGATTGCCAGGTCCACAAGATTCTGGTCCAGCATCGTGTCTCTTAATCTGGTGAGGCAGATGATATCCTCATAAGACGGTTTATCTTAGGAATGCTCCTTGGTAACCAGATAGTAGATGTTTCTCTGGCCCTTCCTCAGCTGTAACACCCCTCCAACTTCCGGGTTTTGTTCCCGCAGTTCCTGGAGTCGACCAAACTTTTTGGAGAAAACTACGGCAATGCCTCTGGACATTTGGAGATCTTCTGCCACACAGTGAGCTAACGCGTAATCAGCAGGCACCTTGAAAAGATCTCCTCTCGGGGGTTACCCCATGTTGAATTTTCTGTCCGTTTGAGTACAGGGACATAAACCTCTGGAACATTATCCTCCGGCGGTCTGACGGTGCGGACTGATATTATATGGACCTTCCTACGAGTTCCTAAGCTTCGGTGATAGCCCACGGCGACGTTAAGGGTTGTACAGCCAGACAAGGTCCAGCCAGCATAGGCCTTGATGTCGTAGGTCTCCTTCATTCTGTCGCTGGCCCTCTGGATGTTCAAACGGACTCGTTCGTGGATGTCGTCCATTTTCTGTTGTAGTTTGCTAACGTAGTCATCTCCTGAAGTGTCTTGTCCTGGTATAATAACACTAGCAGGGGTTTGGCCGGTTGACTCATGTACTGCGGAACGATACGCCATCAGGAACAGATGAAGGTACTGATCCCAATCTTTCTGGTGGTCAGAGACTACCTTTGAGAGGTTGCGATTTATCGTCTTATTCATCCGCTCCACCATTCCATCTGACTGCGGATGTAGAGCTGTGGTTCTCGTCTTTCGGATGTTCAGCAACAGACACATTTCCTGGAACAGGTTTGACTTGAAATTCCTGCCTTGATCCGAATGCAGCTCCAACGGAACGCCGAATCGACAAATCCACTCCTTCACCAAGACGTCGGCAACGGTGATGGCTTCTTGGTTGGGGAGGGCATAGGCTTCGGCCCACTTGCTGAAGTAGTCCATCGCCACAAGGATGTACTTGTTCCCGTGATCAGATTGGGGAAACGGGCCTGCGATGTCAATGTCGATCCTTTCAAATGGGCTGCCCACATTGTACTGGCGCATCGGGGCCTTAGGTTTTGTTTGAAGCCCATTGCTGGCAGCGCATACAGCACATTTTCTGCACCAGTCTTTGACGTCAGTTCGGCAATTGACCCAGTAAAACCATTGCCTCAGTTTCTGGAGGGTCTTCGTCGCTCCCAGATGTCCTCCGCTGACCCCATCAAGAATTTCTCGGAGCACTTTCTGTCTCCTGCTCCCGGGTACTAGTATCTGTCGTCTGTCTTCTCCACCATCCTCAGACTCCAACACATGTTTTAGGACTCCATTGTCGAGGGTGAGGGAGTTCCACTGGGACCAATAAGACTTAATGACGGGTGAATAATTGGCTCCTCTCCTCTCTCCTGCCGGTCTTCGGTTGCTTTTCTTCCAGCCGATGACTAAACCAAGATCTGGATCTTATTCTTGGTCTTTCTGGATCTTGTTGTCATTCCAGATATCATCAACCGCCGTAGTTCTGCAGAGTGTCGACTCCTTCCTCCTCTGCTCGTCGGCAGTGCGAACAGTCACCTGGGCATGGTCTTCGTGATATGGCACTTGACCCCCGGGATTCTAGAACTGTAGGAGCCATTTTAGAACTGTGTTGAATCTTGTTTGGACTGTATGTATTTGGGATGGAAATATATTTTCTAGTAAAAAGAACTACTCGAACTCGTAATTGAAATATAGTTTTTTTTTTATTGAACTTTTTATCTGACAAGACATGTCATAATTATTATTGAATAACAACGTCTCTCTTCTCTCATCCATTCCAGTGGCGTGGACTTGAACACAGTGGCGTAAACATGTCGGCCGCCTTGAAACATGTACGTATGTTACATTTTCAACTAATTAAACAACGATATGTAATCAAATGTTTCAACAGAAATTAAGTTGGCGATAACTATGAATAAACTAGCTTTCCAGCATCAACTTTCTCAAATGGAAATACACATAATTTTGTCACAGCACGTTTCACTATAGTACCGTTGACGATCAGAGAAACGACACGAACCACTCCGTCTTCCCCTGGATGGAGTTGCAGAACTCTTCCAATATGCCATTTTATTGGCGGCGTATTATCCTCCTTGATCACGACGATGGTGCCCTCTTTGATAAGATTTGGTGCATTCACCTTCCATTTGACTCTAGCTTGTAACTCCGATAAATATTCCCGGTGCCACCTATTCCAAAATTGCTGAACAACAATATTCTGTAGCTTCTGGTAATGATTCAGCCTATTTTCTGGTAGATGGGTAACGCTAGGTTCCAGAATTGATGTTAATGTTTTTCCCACCAAAAAATGAGCAGGGGTAAGAGGATTTAATTGATCGGGAAGAGATGTTAATGGAATTTAAAATGGATTCAATTTCTACTAACACGGTATTGAAAGCTTCGAAATGTAAATGAGCATTTCCCATAACTCTTTTTAAGTGGAATTTTGCACTTTTGATACCGGCCTCCCAAATACCCCCAAAGTTAGTAGAACGGGGTGGAATGACGTGCCAAGTTATATTGTCCGCAGATAAGCTATCACGTATTTTATCAGCTTGAGAGTCAAAAAATCGCGATAATTCTGCGCATGCACCTACAAAATTTGAGAGAGGGTAGCTGTCCTTTTTAGTCACGTTTTTCAGTTGACGATAGTCAACGCAAAAGCGTGTTGATCCGTCTTTCTTCTTCACTAACACGACTGGAGAGGACCAGGGACTGTCGGATGGTTCGATGACTCCATCTTTCTCCAAATCGCAGACTATTTTGTCAGCCTCTTCCTTCTTTGGCATGGGGAAGTCTTCTAGCTGATTGTCGGATCGGTCGAGCATTCCCAGTGTCGATTTAATGGTGAACCACCTTTGTTTCACCGCCTCTGCTTACTCCATTATCGAAGATGTCCTGATACTGCCTGACTAAATCTCTCAGTATGAGCTGATGTGCGGGTCCCATATCCTTGGACGAGATGGCAACCAACTTCTCCAATTCTGCTGGCAAGTTACTGGCTTGACTAAAAGTTCCGCGTACACTCCTAATCACCGAGGAAATTGACGAGCAGTGCCCCAAAATTGTTCCCTTTTTCAAGGTCACCGGGTAATAATTGACATTCATTACCCTTACTGGCACAAATTTATCAGCACGCAACAAGGTTTTTCCTAGTGCAGTTCCTCGTCCAATTTTCTCGTCATGGAGCTTGGGCTTAAACATCACCACGCTTCCACTGCTCGTACCCCATCCAGGCGAGCCTCCAAAATGGTTTCAGCCCTCTCCGGTACGCTCAGATCTTCAGCCAGCAGGACACGAATCATTTCTTCACTTCTCCTGTGAAGCACCAACTCTTCTCTATTCACGCGTAGGACGTCATCTCTGAAATTCAACTCGAACCCTCTGGAGTTCATGAAGTCCATCCCTATGATTGCATCATCCTCTATATCCTCTACTAGAGTGCGATGTTTCACTTTAGTGCTGCTACGAACATGCCCAAGTTTTCTACAATTTCGGCATCGTATCAGTCTTCTCTCAGGCATAACTTCCTTCAGCACTTTTCTCACGACAGCCTCAATATTAGCGGGCTCCTGTGGATCTTCCTCAGCCATTCGGATGTTGTTCTGGCTTTTGCAGTATTGTTTCGCATCCTCGAATTCCAAAGCGCTTGTCAGTGCGTCTACGAGATCAATTGGACGTGCTAATATCAATGCTTGCCTGATTTCTTGGTCGCGAAGTCCATCCAAGAATGCAAAAACCGCCAATCGCTCTATCACGTTATTCGGTGTGGCTGGGTAAGCAAGGCGAACTTAGCGTGCAATATCAGCTTCGAATTCCTGTAAGGATTCGCCGTCTTTCTGGCTTCGATTTTACAATTGTAAATGGTACACGCATTCCAGGCGAATCTGGCCATAGCGTAATTTCAGATGTTTCACCAGCTTATCATAGTCCTCTAGTTCTTGAGCGGTGAGGGTTTGTAGAATATTCGCTGCTTCACCGCGTAATGACAATATTAGTGCAACAGCTTTTTCCCCTGCATTCCATCAATTTGCTTTGGCCGCAACTTCAAACTATCGGTGGTGATTTTCCCAAAGAATTTCTCCGTCGAACTGGGTCGGCTTCACGTAAAACTTCCGTATTTCAGAACTCGGCACCCTCGTTTCTTCCATTTTTTCTTTCAGTGTCTCGTTACCAAGATATCAGTCTAATTATTTCATACAAGTTTTCAGTTTATTGTCCCGCGACGCGCAAAACTGTCCTAAAATGTTCAACGGGTCACTAGTCTGTTTAGTAATCCTACTGATGAAGTTAACTTGGTTAACGAAATGCGCATCTAGGAATGAAATTACTAGTGTGGTGAAGGGGAAAACTTCTTTTGTTCTCACTTCAGACAATATTTGTTTCATCCAAGTGCTGCTCTCGTACTTTTCTTCATTCTCTACTCCAATCGATCAGGACAGGTCAGGAACAAAAAGAAAAGTTTGCTTCGGTAATACAACCCTAAGTTGTACCTCGAACTTCTCAAAGCGGATAGGCTGACTTTAGATTCCCTTACACGGGAGTGAGTCACAAAAAACATCTATACGGACGGATGGTATGTTAGTAACATACATTTGTACTCTCGTAAGCAGAACCATATGGGTTTAATTGACTTCTGTAGTGTCTCCAATGGCACCATTCATCAGACCTTTGGACACATCTTTACTGTAACGCAACATAACCTTGGCCCCAACGAATCCTTTGGTAGCAATTCCAAAAACCCCAGTACTCCAAAATTTCAGTCTGCGGAGTTTATGATCAAAGTCAAAGTTAAATATACTTTATTGTCAGAAGTTATAAAAAAGTCCTTTCATTTAATACCTATATTGTAGAAAAGCATAAAAAACCCACCGCCATCTTTAGAAGTTAGCCGTATTAGATTTAGAGTGAGGTCTTTTTATTTTTCGAGTTATTCTCAGCAAGCCCTTTCATTTAATACCCATATTGTAGAAAAGCATAAAAAACCCACCGCCATCTTTAGAAGTTAGCCATATTAGATTTAGAGTGAGGTCTTTTTATTTTTCGAGTTATTTTCAGCAAGCCCTTTCATTTAATACCCATATTGTAGGGGTGCATTAAAATTAACTAGTCCGCCACCTTGGGTGTTCCGCCATGTTAGATTTAGGATGACGTTACCCACCTAACCATGCATTGTCATCATTCAGCTCAATCGGTTGAAGATATCTGCTTGAAAATTAAGTTGCAAGATTCCACCCTAGCAAACATAGTTGCATACTGTTACGAGATTGATAAAAATCCCCTAAATTTCGTCGATGATTAGTTCCTGTTTGTGGAATACACCTACATCTAGTTCTTTCCTTTCTGAAAAACATTCACCCAGAGGAAATATTTAATTTCAGTTAACAGTCAAAAATAAATTTTTTGTTCAACAACATATATATTTTGAAAAATACCAATCTATACCTATAAAGTTAGACAACAAGTTTTTTTACATAATATATGGTAGTGATCATTTCATCCAATGATTTCTATAAACGGTCCACTGATTTTAGACTAGATTTCCACTTACTCAATATTTCATTGGCCTTCTTCAAATTCTCATCTTTCTGCAAATGAACCAGTAATTCAAAAAAAATTGTTGATTTATTAAAATAGCACTCACCTTGATGAAATTATATCTAACAAAGTTTTCTCCTAAACGTTTATGAGGAACACTGTAAAAAGCTGAGGGTGGTATGCCTTGCAGACCGATATTCTTTGTCATCCACTTTGTAAATCTGTAATCTTTGTATTCATCTTTTTCTGAATGAAGATCTATCTGAGATTCTGGAAAAAAAACAAGATAATTCAACATATTTTTTTCATTTTCTTGGTTAGCACACATATTTGCAGACAGAAAATTGCTATTTCAACTTTCCTTTCGGGAAATAATCAAAGGTGCCATGTATACACAAGTTGTGAGCTTAGCAGTAAGTAATTAATGGTGAATTTATAATGACGTAACATAGTCTAAACATAACTTAACCTTCACCTTTTGAGAAGATGAAACTTAATTTTCTTATGATTTAAAGATTTAAATGTGATTTAAGTTTCACCCAACTTCTATCACAATTCTTCGTGCAAACTGCGCATGTTCAACATCGATGTCAACAGAAATTATAAAAATAATGTATCATTTCAAATGTTCTGCTGATTCTGATTCAAATAGGTAAATATAAAAATTTCCCGATATAAACATTAAATTCGACGACTAGATATGTTTTGTGGAACAATTTTCGTTAATTTATAACCTAGAAATAAACTTCATGCGTTATGTGCATGAACAGCTGTGAATTATTTTCAGGACAATCTTCCGTTGTCTTACGTAAAGGATAAGTTATGTCGTGCATGAATTCACCAATAAACAGTCGGTGCTAAATAATTTTTCCAGAGAGCAGTAGTTAAATAAATGATGAATTATACAACACAGTTATACTTTCATAAAATCTTTTTAGTGTATTATTCTATATGTAATGTCCTTTTGAACTTCATAGGTTTTCCTTTTCACACACTTTTTTCATCATGATTCTCTTTAGCACATTTTACGATAAGTAAGTCTACGTGATATAATTTGTTGTTTGATGTTAGTTTTACTTGATGTTTTTTCTATAATTTAATAAGTCAATTCTCATTCATACGGTGGGTAAGATAAACATAGGGAACTCCTTAAAAATGGAGTTTGTTCAAGGGATTCATAATTTTCCGAATTTCAAAATGATGGTAAAGGTATTAAAAGCTATCAAAGTGCTGTGATTCACAATTTTCTAGATTTAAGTGTTGTAGATACACTAAAACTGAAGTGAAAGTCTGGTTGATTATAAAAGAACGAAGAAGAAGAAGAAGAAGAATCTTGAGTTAGTACACAACTAGTTCTACACTTCGAGGCAGTGTTGATGACCCACAAAATTAACAGCTGTCTACTGTTGACAACACTTTTTTTATAACAGATGATATAGAAATCAGCAGTATTGGATTAGTAGGAAAATATATATCGTCCACCTGTTCATTAACAAAGTGGTTTACAGGATAAAACTTCATTTCATAATTATTCTTAGAACTATAAGTAGATTCGATTATCTATGGTACTTCCTGAGTAACACCGCTTCACAGAACTTCGATTGAAGCATGCGGCACATCGCCACCATAGCGATGATTTTGAAACAGAAATAAATATTTTGCGGCGCGCTGCAAAGTGAAGGTTGGACAGATTGTTATTTGTTGCATGGTTTGTTGAATGTTTGATAAATTGTGGATATGAGATTATGGAGAGTTATTTTTCTGATGGGGTACTGGAGAAAACCTCACTTTTCATCTTTTTAAGACGCTGCAAACGCATGAAGTTAAAATTATATCAACTTAAAGCAACAGCATCGTGGTATTGTAGTGAGAGTGAGGGAAATACAGAATTAACCAATCACAGAAATGCCGTACGCTGCAGTCGAAGTTCTGTGAAGCCGGTGTAAGCCCTCTTTACAGAAAATTGCAGTTTTGGTTTTTGAGTGTAGTAGATGTTCCTACTCTGAAGTGAAAATTGTGCCTGTCCACGCCAAATGAAATCATTGTTGATGTGAATTTTTGATATTTCAGATACAAGGTTATTTTTGTAATCAGTACAAGACACATATTTTTTGAATATTCTTTTAAAAAAGTTTATAAGTTAATTCTTGATAATGAATATGATAAAATATAATCCAAATGTGGCTTCCTTACTGCAGACATTTTTATGATCTCCAATTTTCCATTCTAGATATCTTAATTACTTTTGTACCTATGGTACTTATGGCTAAGGTATCTAGCAGTGGAACTTCTGGCTCGCATCAGAGAGACGTTCGAGGCTCCGGTACGGAATCTTTTTCTCAAGTACACGGGTCTCTACCCGCACAGGCTATGCCATTGGGTACACTCTATTTTTTTCCATAGGGAATATCCCAGTCGGGCCCTGTCTCCGGAGCTCCGATACTACCAGAGGGCTCGCTGGTGTGTCTTTAACCCCAGCAAACACTCCTAACGTCCGTGAGGTGAGTGATACTGGGTCCGAGAATCATGTGCCCTGAGTAAACGGAGTGAACCAAGAATAACCGCCTTCTGCATTCTTTATGATTTTTACAATCGAGAGCAAGTACTCCTATGATCAGAACCACCATTTTGACAGAATGGTTTGGGTAAAGCCTGCGGAGTTTAAAGAGTAAATCTCGATATTTGGTCCGTTATTCCTCTTCTTTTCGAACGATGTTAGTTTCGCCAGGAGCCGAGAACTCTATGACGAAAATCGTCCTACTTCGATGGTCGAGGAGAACTACATCAGGCTTATTGGCTTGTATTTGCCTGAGGGTGGAGAATGAGTAGTTCCAATAGATTCGGCACTTCTCATTCTCCATAACGGAATCAATATCCCCCGGAGCATAAGGAAACAACGGTGTCTCGTCTATACCGTACGAGAGTCGTAGGTGGTAGTACAACACTCGTAGGGCCGCGTTATGTCTGTGGATATAGGCTGAGACTGCATAAGCTGGACAAGCTGACAGCAAATGCATTATGGTCTCAGCTGCCCCACGACACGCTCTGCATCTAGTGTCAGGGACCTCTATACCCATCACGCGACTACGGTAGACAAGGGTGTTGAAGACACCATCTTGGCAGGCCATTATTAATCCCCCAGTTTCCGACTTCAGCCCACTTGACCTGAGAAAAGCGAAGGTCAAGTTTCTAGATAAGTCAAGGTCTTCAATGTTCTTGAAGAAGGCCCCATGCATTGGCTTATCCTTATGTAGCTGTAGGAGCCTCTCACACTCCGCAGCTTTCACGTGGGCTTTTTGCTGAACGGGTTCCAACTCGGTGACAGAGTTTGGGTTCGTCCGTTCAGTGTCGAATACAAGACCGAGTTCATCGGCTGCACGGGTTCCTGCCTTGAAAAGAAATGCCCCAATCCCTGCTTTATCATGGTCGCATACTAAGCAGAGAAGGAGATCTGAACTCCTGATGACTTTACAGGCTCCATCCAGTACCGTTCTGTTGTGTAGACACTCACAACCCAAAAGTCCACGGCCTCCCCGTTGTCTGGGTAAGTATAACAGTGGAACAGACCAGCTCCTATGAAGATGCATCATTTTGCGAGTTCTTACATCGAGTTGTCGCAGCTCTTCTTGAGTCCATTTCATTACTCCAAAGGAGTAAAGTAGAATCGGAACGGCAAGCATATTAGTTGCAGCAACTTTGTTCTTCCCCGTCAGTTCTGATGACCAGATGTGTCGGAGTTTGTGCTGATACTTGCCACGGAGAGTTTTCAACAGCAGCTACCTCTTGGGTGAAGCGTTGTTCCACCCTTTGGTAGGTATATGTCTCTCCGGCATCCAGATGATGAAGGATGCTTCCGTCTACGAGCTGAACGTAGTATTATTATTATTATATATTATTATATTATATTGTTATTATTATGAGCAGCATTCTCCGTCATAAATAATTTTTTTGGGTTATATTGTCATTTTATGAACTGTATCTCCAGAATATATGATTTTGGATAAGTGGATGATTAATAATCTAATAAGAATAAAGTTTAGGAATCACATGTTATCAAACTTCAACAACGTGATTCCCAAACTATAATATGGTACCTTTCCAAATATCATGATTCCGTGATCATATTTTGAAACAGATGATGAAGAACTCACATAGTACAAAAAGTTAGGCGATAAAAGTCTTTATCCAAGAAGTGTCTATAAATTTGGGAGCCCAGATGTTCGTTTCATAAAAAACATATTGCAGAAACCATGTAAGGAAACCTTAGAGTTCAAAGGAGAACATCTGGAGGAAATAGAAACAAAATGTTTTTTAATATACAAAGGAGAAACTCATTAGTAGTTTATATAAAAAACTATGGAAATTTATAATAATACTCTCCCACAAATGAGTGCATCAAAGGTAGGGTGTGTGCAGGCAAGAGCCAGGTGTACTTATTTACTAGAATGTTCTAGAGGTGGCGATAGGGAAATCAGGAGAAACCAACAAACAGGTCTATTCCAATCAAGCATTGCCACTGGGATCGGTTTTGAGTAACATTACATACCCACACTCCAACTTAGAAATGAAAACTTCTCAGCTTTGGCAGATACTCTCAAATGGTATGTGTGGATGAGCAATGGAGATATTCGGCCTCCATAACCACTTGGCTTCAACTATTACTAGAGAGAGATATGTTTTATTGTCTAAGAATTTTACAATCTCATTGACAAAGCGTGTAAATTATAGTTTTTTGAAAACGTAATAAACGTCATATACAAACAAAGACAATAACAAAGTAGCTAATTTGTCATATAAATAAAATTGTCATTAAACTCATAGTTGAAATAATAAAGCAAAATATAGTTTGTAAATGCAGATGCATAAATTAACAAGTATGTTATAAAGATAAAAAATGAATGATAAACTGTCTAATATTATTAATAAATATATAAATTAAATATCATGAAAAGATGCCCTAGGCTCAATCCAAAAATTACAAATATTATTCTACATTCTCATATTATAAGTAGAATCACCTATCTCATAAACATTTGTGGAAAATGTTTTAAAAATAATTTTAACAAAATTTCCATTATATATAAAAAACATTGAAAGTCTTGTATCGTCTTTCAACAAATCAACTCTACATAATTACAGAAAAATTTGCGTTAGAAGAACTCTTCACAATAGAAACTTCAAAGATGTCTTTCAATATAGTAAATAAAACCGTTAAATCAGAAACCAGAAATTCTGATATACATAGTTATCATACTAGGCAACATAACTTGTTCCATATTAATCAGGTCGGCTCAATTTTTGGACAAAAATGATTCACACATTCAGCTCTTTCAAATTTTAATAGATTGCCGAATGAGATCAAGAATTCCAATAATATAATTCAATTTAAAAATCGATTGAAAAAGTACAGGCTTTCTCAAAGAAACCCTCCTCTATAATTTATCACCATAACCACCGTTTTTTGTGTATCACATTTTAATTTTTCTTTTATTAGTTTTTTTTTCCTTTTAGTTGAGATTATTACAGAACAATAATTGTTGAAATGTTCAATCATAAACAGTCTCCATACCAGTTTTACGTAACTGTCTGTTTCATGTTATTTCTTTGGAAATATTATATTTTAATTCTGTAATACTGTTATATATGCCTTGTAATATAAATATTTATATATGCATCAATAAATCATTGCACAAATTTGCAAAAATGTCATTTAAATAAATAAAAAAATGTATAAATAAAATAGTGTTAGATAGATAGAGTGAGAGAGATCGCGCGATTGAGAAATATTCGTTAATGGCCAAGGAAAAAACAAACCGCTTCCTTAACGACACAGAATGAAAAGGCACAAATACTAAAAAATCACAAATTGAAATTACGTGCACATCTCTAAGAATCAAAGTACAATATAAAAACATATTTAAAATATACTGTGATTCCTATTTGTAAAATGCATAAGTAAAATCACAGCAGAGATTCATTGTAGTATTCTTTCAGATTGTATTAAGGTTTTTTTACAATGGCTTCTGAAACAAGCTTTCAAAACTTTTTGTAGCATTTTCTATTTCTGATTTCATAGTGTATTAAATTAAATAATTCTTTGTCAGACTTGATTTTGGAATAATAATAATAATAGTAATGAATTCATTCAGTATTTAGCATAAGCATCTGATAGCAATTTGAACTATCTGAACAAATTCAGGTAACCCACAAAGGAAAACCTATGTGAGGGTAAAGTTCGATTATTATATCTTTACCCATGCGTCATCATCACAATACCATAATTCTTAGCTTAGCAGACAAATATAAACGAATTTTAAATCGCTCATAGCGGTTGTTAGAAAGAGATGTTCGATAGAGGATGTGTGATTTCTTCGATCATAAATTGATGACGCATGGGTAAAGATACAATAATCGAACTGTATTACTGATGTATTCACCATATTCACATTAAATATCAGCGTAAATAAAATGATTTTGCCATGAAGAATATAAATATGTAAAAAACATTACAAATGTATAAATGTAAAATATTTAAGAACTTAAAAATGTTAAAATGTACAATACAGAACATGTAAAAAAGAGAAAATATATAATTAAAATAAACTCACATCTCCATAATTTCAATACGTGATTTCTATCCGGGGTTTGTACATAATCCTCTCTTAAATGTTGACAAGGCCGTGGAATTAAGTGTTTTCAAATGTCTCGGTATTGAATTTTAAACTTTTGGCGCGAGGTAGACGTAGCCCTTTGTCCTATTGTCTTCAACATACGAGGTACGTTCAAGGCATTTTCTTTATGTCAAATAGTAATAATAGCCGTCCTCTACCCGCACAGGCTATGCCTTTGGGTATACTCTATGAGTGTTTATAAGGGAGTATTATCATTATTATTATAGATGTGATCAACATGTTTGACTTTCGCTAGGTTTCTATTTCGATGTGTCGCAAGAGCCAACACAAATATTTGATGAATGTCCATTACTCCTGCCTCCCTAAACAAATCATCACTAGAATATCTGAAGTCCTTTCCCATAATTATTTTCAGAATCCACTTTTGTATCGTGAATACATGCCTCATGTGAACGTTTGTTGCCCCACCCCATGCTATGATTCCATAGTGAAGGTGGGTTTGTATCAGAGTATAATTCATAATCTTTAGGTGTTTTATGTCGCAGAATTTTTTCAAATATCGAAATTTTGATAGATATGTTATTTTTTTAATTATGCTATTAAATTATAATAGATAAAGTTAATTTATTTTCCGTGCTTGCCGAGTTACGTAATTTGTTTGATTGGGAGGTTCTACCATATTGTATTTTTTGTAAATTAGACGAACAGTTTCAAGAATGAAAATACAAGTAACGGTGAGAATTTTTTCTCTTATAAATAAAGGTCTACACGAATCACGCACCTTGCACCTGACCTGCTCGCTTCTACAGAACAAACATCAAATGGAAAAGTACAACTCTTCTTAAATATTTGGAGATTTGATGTCATGGGAAAAATCACCCAAGGCGATAACCTCCAAAGCTGTCAGAAATAATTGATATAAATGGTTTTGAAGATTTTGCACATACCTAATGGTGTCCAATCAGCTATCATGAAATATCCTCCATCAGGTATAGTTGGCCTCATTCCTACATCAACTAAGAAATTTGCCATATAGTCTCTTTTAGCTTCCAATTCTTTGGGTAGTGATACGAAAAAGCATTCATCTGTCCCCAATCGTTCCATTTCCTTTTCGAAAGCGATAGCAGTGGCCTCCTAAAAAATAGACATTCATTAAAGTTTTTAAAATATCTTGGGATAACAGATTTTTCATAATGGAACTGAATTCGCTGGAAAATTGTGATGGGATAGATATTTATAGCCGAAATGAATATTATAAAATTAGACTAATTACCTGCACAGGTGTAACTCCAGTGTAAACACTGTTTTGGTGAATCATTTGCAAATTTTTCATCAAATTTGCTGGACCATATGCCCATCCCACTTTCCAACCAGTAACACTGAAAGTTTTTCCAGCAGATCCAATTGTGATTGTTCTTTCCCACATTCCTGGTAGTGTAGCTGAATAAAAAAAAGTCAATTGACAATTAAAAATTCAGGAACTGCTATAACAATTTCTCGCAAATTTATTGTGAAAAGTTCTTTCATTAAAGAAAAAAGATATGAACTAGAACGACAATACAACATTTGTGTTGATGCTACTTTGCATCATTACAGTTTTGGACCTTTATGTCGAAATGGGCATTAGTTGAAACATTTTCCAAATCACTACTTACCAATCCTTATATGTTTCAATGGCTTATAAACTAGCCACTCATAGACTTCATCAGCAACACACAGCACATTCCACTTCTTACAAAGATCAGCTATGTGGGTCAATTCTTCTAGTGAGAAGACTTTACCAAGGGGGTTGTTGGGAGTATTTAGGATAATCATTTTTGTTTTGCTATTAAAAAGATTTTCTAATTCAGTTTTATCCAAAGTCCAATCTGCTGAGGTAGGAAGCCGTCCAGTTACTTCTTTCTGTAACATCATTATAATTAAATGCATTTTTTAACAGAATTTATGAAATTAATTAAATTAACAAGTTGATTACTTCAGTAACTTAAATCATGGAAATGAGGATATTAGAACCAAATTTCATTTGAAGATCAAATGCTAAAAAAATACTCTAGCTGCAATTTTTACCGAGTTTGAATCTCTTACCGTTCTGGAAATTGAGTAATAAAAGCGATAGTTTTTCAGAATGGAGACGATCCCAAATAATTAGAAAAATTCAAATTAATGCATTTCAGTAATTCAGGAATATCTAGTTTGTATGTTATAGGATTATGTAAAAACATAAGCGAAATGTGATTCTCATATCCTCAAGTTTTCAAATTGATTAGCTTTCTGATTTTATCGAAGTGATAAGTACTGATCTCGTTCTTCACTCATATATTCTCAAAATAATAGTTATCTGTATGCCTGGGCAGCATAATACCTTTCTAGCTTTCGGCCGAGGCAGGATAATCTTGAGGTCGCTAAAAAGTTTCGCACATACGCCTATGCAATAGTCAAAATAATTAAACTAGATAATTGCGAATACATTTATTATTGCTTTAAAATCAACAGCAGTTCAATTTAATTAACAAAGTCACAGCCCAATCAATTTTCGTGGAAAAAAATTATGAGCAACTGAAATTCTGGATTTGAGTAAGAGAAATTCCGTATTTGAGAAGGTGAAAGTACAAAGTACCCAATGGGTAAAAACGTCTGTCGTTCTCTGCGTGAAAGTATGCAAATTTTTGAAAATTATTGCGATTTTCTCCGTTTGTCGCATTAATTTCTGAAATTATAAAAACAGCGGGAAAGGTTTCAGACCAAAGTTTTATCTTTTCATTTCTACTAAACATAAGGTAACTACAGGAATTTTAGAGAGAATACGTATTCTGAGATCGAATTACCTATGTTACTACTACTAGTAGTAGTAGATTTATGGGGAGGCCGTTAGCCGTTACCACAGCTAAGCAAGTAGGCCCCCATGGGCATAGGTGCCGGAACGGTGGAGACTGGGGGGCGCAAGCCCCCACGGCCCTTAATGGTGATAGTTGATAGTTGAATTTTACAAAAGATAATTTCGTGAAAGTATCCACTTATAATTTGACTAATCTAAAGTTATAAAAATTATATATGACTATAATACCGACATCTTGTACTGCGGAGACAAGTTTTTTTTTCTTGTCCGAAACAAGTTACAGATTTTCTTTGTAGCACCATGTCTCAGAAGAGGCTGAACAGTATCGCTCTTTTGAATGAACACCGTGAAATTGCTCAGTCAATTGATTGCAATCACATTGCAAACTCTTTGATAAGCAGGCAGACACAGAGAATGAATACTTTTTCAACAGCTTTATTTATCAGGAGGTGCGGCGGCTGCGGGTGATTATATCACTGGCTACCGTATGTGCTGTAGTTTTCAAACTACTTTAGACTGCTTACATATGGCTAGAAAATGATACTTCTATAGTATGAAGACCTTTTTATGTATCTGCATATTTTCGAGTAGGATTTTCAGATAACTTGAAGAGATACAAATAAAGATATTTGATCTACATTTTCCGTAACCATTCAATTCTTCGACTATTAGACAAGTTTAAATTTCAAGTGGCGAGATTAACGCAACTTCTGGATTTTCCCAAAATCTCCACTGAACTTATCAAAAATTGCTCTTATTTCTGAGCCACTGTCGTTTTTCACCGGTTTTTCGTCATTTACGGGTCATGCTCAGAATGAATATTGAAAAAAAAATTAACTGTGGGGTTTATCGCATCGAAATACACAAGAATTTTCGCTTTGGAGACTTTCAATTTTCCGAACAGTTATATTGATCAAAATTTTCGTAGAGACCTTTTTTAAAGAGACGTATGTGGCAAATGAGACTTTTGCTCATCTGAAATGTATTTTCACGTAGGTACTGAAATTCAGAATTTCAGCTGTTTATGATTTTTTCCTGATAAAAAACTTGCTGTGCATGATAAATTCATTTACTTATATCATTTGTGAATATGTAAAAAAATACGGGTCCATTATGAGAACTCCTGAAGTGACGATATTAAAATAAGATATAGAATTGAGCACTAGTTATAAAATAACTGTCAGTCCATGAGAGTAAGAGATCACCAAATCCTAGCACTTTGAGTATGGCACATAAAGAGTTTGTGATTGCAATCTACTATCCAAAGCAGAAATTATTGTACTGTGTTAGGTATTTGAATAGATTAAAGATGAAGTTAATAAATAACGACATAAAAAAAATCATACGGAAGTGCAACATAGTTCAACTTTGAAAGGTATAGATATTTCAGTAGGTTCACATAGAATCTTATTCAAGAAAAGAGAATAGATAGTTTTAACCTCTGAAATGAATTCAATCTGACTGAAAAGTAAGTCCAATTCTATATGTCCACTATTTGATAGTGGCAAATGAAAATATGTGTTTTCTTTCTTTACACCTACCAATTTCAGGGGTATGAACTTGGGTATACCTCCTGCATATCTAACCATAGGTTCATAACAGTCGTAGAAAGGTTCTATTATTATTACTTCTTCTCCTACTTCCGTATGTCCCATAATAGTTGAAAACAGCGCTTCATATGCTCCACAAGTGGTGAGGACTTCTGTCCTCTCATTGATTGACCTTCCAATCAATTTGGAATATAGTTTTGAGAGAGCTGCAACTAGTCTTGGGTGACCCTAAAATCAGTTAATCATTATATTTCTTGCACTGCAAATAATACATTTCTTAATTTGTATTTGGAAATATTGAAAAATTAAATAATAATAACTTCTTCAATTTCAACGGTGATTTTTTTCAGAGTTCCAAACAGATGATCATATTTTTGGAAAAACCCAATATTTAAAAAAATATATGATTTGATTCATTTTGTTTAAGAGTAATGAGCTTCTAGCAAAGCTACTATTTTCCTTTTCATAAATTCCCTTAGGCACGATTTTGCTCAGATATTACACCTCATTAAGGATCTAAGAACGGTTCTGTCTATGAATAAAATTTGAATCTTGTAATTCATATCACAATATTTAAATGAACTTGGGTACAGACAAGATAAGATCTAGTTTGAACTAGTGAGTTAATCTGTTGAATAGAAAGCAACTAATCTATTTTGAATATGTCAAGCATTAAGATGCATAGGTTATCACTGGAAAGAATTTCGTATTTGAAAATTGTACTGTACTCTTATCTCAATAACAATCAATATTATGAAAAATTGAAAATATCGAAAAAGTATAATCACATTAAATAGGGATATAAACAAATTGAAAAAAAAAAACAATAATGGACTATGTGAAAAAACTTGAAAACTCAAATTTTGAACAAGGTATACTTAATATCTACTCACGAATCCTCTAGTATACTGATGAAGCATATAGTCCTCTCCAGTTGAAACCTGGCTCAATGTATCCATGATATACTGAGGTGGTGGATAATCTGGAAAGCCTTGTCCAAGATTCAAAGGTTTATAGTCTATTGCCATTTGTATATATTCCGTCCTAGAGTGATAGAAAAAGCATGATATTCTCAGTCAACAAATTATTAAGGCATAACTGAGGCGTTCTTACCATACACTTTCTTTTGTGCCCGCATAACGTTGAGGCAAACTAAATCTCTCCTCAACCCCAGACATTCTCGGATGTGTTGCTGAAATGGACCGAACAAACACTTTGAGAATATTTGTGGATTTGTGTAATTTTCTGGTAGAGTTTACTATCAACTTTGGAAGAACCATCTGAAATGTAGTTTTTTATGACTTATAAAATTTCAGAATCATTTACCTCTTATTCCATCTAAACTAATCGAATAAAACACTTCACCGTTCTCTAAAAATTCATAATTCAAAAACTGCTACACGTGAATATTTAAAATTTACATTTGGAGCTCTATAAAATATCATAAACATTCCTATATCCTAAATGTCATTGTATCATAACATAACCTCCTATTAATTTAATAATGACATTGACCAATGACCATTGACGTTTATTTTTGACATTAGCTGATCCCATTCCCAATACAGGGCCGTTTTTAGCTAGTTTGGCCTCGAAAAATTATCTTTCCTTTAGTAGTGAAAACTGGAAATAATACTACATGAGTAGGCCACAGATAACATTTTCCTGGAATAGGCAAACCAATAGGAGTTAAGAATACTGAATGTCACAGATATCAATTGAAATTAATAAGATTAATAATGAAACTGATAGAGATGGATTAGAATCATATAAGAAATAAGATTTATATATGTAGGTATAGGCTCATAGGTAATTATACACCCATAATCCAAACATAAATTGTGGTTGATAACAATCCTTTATTGTTAACAGTGTGATCACCGGAATTTTGTTTCTCATATTTTGAAGTTCTGGTCTGTTAATTTGATCGCCTGTTTAGGATATGTGTACAAACAGGAATTAATGTTCTAAAGTTCAGTGCAAAACGCGACAGTATCAAACAGTTCTTTTCGTTAGATCAGAACTTAGTAATTATAGGGAAAACTAGAGCATTTTGTTGAAAATTTGTTATTTCAGTCAAGCGGCTGTACCCCGACGAGCAACCCACGGTAGAAGTCTTCGAATGACTTGTGCGAGCTAGGGATGACTTAACTTTCAAAGTTTGTTGCCTTGCAGAGGACTGGTCTCCAGATCGGGATTGGAACCTCAGTCGATTTGGTTGAGAAGCGAGCAATCTATCACGCCACCACAGCCCACAATCACGAACAATCAACACTTGGATTTATCTATCGAAATTTCGATTTTCATCTCAAAATTTCAACTTTTTTCTTGAAATTTTAACATAAAAGTCGAAATGATGAAGAAAGCCTTTGTGGCTCTCTTGTGCTTCCGTAGTAATGTAACCAATGATTTTCCAGCACTTTCTTAGGCATATGATTACGAGAGTTGGTTATTCAATGAAAATCTACGAGAGAACTCCGGAAGAAAATATTCAGGAGAGAAATAATAAAATTCCAGTACCAATATCGAATACTAGGGAATTGAGATAGCATGAAAAGCAAAGAAAACATAAGATGTAGAAAACAGAAAATGAGAACGACGAGATAAAAATGATGAAAGGTTAGAAAAAGCAATTGGTATTGGGAGAAAAAGGACAAATTGACGAAAAGGATTTTACAATATATTATTCAGGAGCGGAAAAACAAGGGCACACCGGAGTAGGAATTATGTGCCATCTAGCGTTTATAGCTGAAAATCAAGAGAAACTTTATGAAAAACTGTAGAAGGTTTCTGCTTTAGACAAAATAGTTCTTTGCAGTTTCAATATATTTCACAAAGGAGATGATCTCGATTCTGGAATTTCATCTCTAAATATAATTTGTATCTACAATTAACTATCCCGTTTTTTGCACCAGTCCAAAGAACATGTTTATTCCGTACAGATATTTTGTTTTCTCATTCCAGTATCACAATCAAATCGCCACCTATTAGTTGGTAGTGTAGTAAAACTGCACTAACTAATTTTCCTAATTTATTTAAAACACTATTTACAACAATTATTCACTAAACGTTTACTATTTCAATTTATTTCTACTGTGGCTATCTATCAGCGAACTCTGGAACTGTAACTAACTCTGAATTCTGACTGTCCCGCCATCTGCTATACAGCAGCTATATATAGAAGCATTTACAGTTTTCGATCTTTCTAGTCTGTTCGGCGACTCCTAGAAACTTCGGTTATAGCTTCGCGTCTCTTCCACGGATGAGTCATGTGTTTGTCAGAAGAGGACTTGTTTACATTTCGAGTGTGGAGTGTAATTGGATGATCAGGGCCGGTCTCGAGGCCAGTCTCGAAATCGTTACAGTAGTTTCATTGTATCCTCAAAAACACTAACACGGAGACCAGATGAGTACTAACGCTGTCTACATGTCGTCTCCCATCAGATCCAATCGGTATCCCATATGATTGTCCTACTATCTACTTTCTCTTTATACAATAATAGAAGCTATAAGCCTTTCAATATATCTCTATTAAATATAGACCGGAAGATGGTGACACAAAATATTAGGTCATTTGTACCAGTATGGCGGTTCTTCAGGGGTCTAATTACGGAATGACAAAAAAGAAAATGATGGTCATTGCGCTAGTACCGGCGGCCCAATCGCGTGGGCGTTTATCGAACGTGTCGGATAAATAACGAGTGTCGATCGATTTGTTCCACAAAAATGCTTGTATTTTCCGATAGTCGATAAAAAAGAAGTAGTCGGTTGCATAATGCCATACTTCTCCGGTGTGACTTATAGCCCGCCATACCGACACGAATACATAAATAAAAAAAAAAGCAATTCAACCATTTGTACCAGGCTAATTTTTGCGCAGCTAATCATCGTCGAGTAGCCATTCACGGAAATCACCTTGCCATACGTTTCCGATGGTTCCCAATGGCCGCCATACCACCGAAAGGGAGTAATTTGTTTTTTGTTTTTGTTAAACGATTTGTACCAGTATTGCATTTGGATTTTTGGAAAGTATTTGATAAAATGTGACCTCTGATAGGAGGAAAAAATGCTGCCATATTTGAAAAACTTACTTATTCGACACGTTTTGAAAATACGACTGTAAAATACGTAAAATCATTTTTTACATCATGGAATCATTGTATTCTGTTCATTTGGATGCATTTCTTCCTAAAAAAAATATTCCAGATTGTAACCATGGGGCGGACGACTGTCGGACTTAAGCCAAGATATAGAAAAAGAATAAAAAATTTGACGATTTGTACCAGTATGGCATTTGGATTTTTGGAAATTATACGATACTATGTGACCATTGTTATACTTGCCATACTTCAAGTAGAGGAAAAGAGTGGCGCCATACTGGTACAATAAATCGTTCGAATTACGAATGAAATCTCAGAATTTTGAAAAAATATTGTACACATTGGCCACCTCCCACAAGTATGGCATGATCAGATTTCTATTTATGATCATACAGAGAACTGTTAAAAAAAGTTTTAGGCTGGTACAAATCGTTTAGCAAAAAAATCAGATTTACTTAATTCTTTGCGGTGGTATGGCGGCTATTGGGAACCGTCGGGTAAGGTGATTTCCGTAAATGGCTACTCGACGATGATTAGTTGCGCAAAAATTAGCCTGGTACAAATGGTTGAATTGGATTTTTTAAATTAATGTATTCGTGTCGGTATGACGGGCTGTAAGTCCCAGACAGCACAGAGACGTCCTAAAGATATCAAAACATTCGGGACATCTCAGAGACGTTCAGTAACTTTGTGACTGCGTCTTCAAGACGTCTCTAAGACGTCTGTTGTTACAAATCAGGACATCTTAAAGACATCCGTTTCATGTCCAATTCAAGTCCACAATGGACCAAAATCGAACCAATTCTGGACATCTTAAAGACGACTTTCTCATGTCCATTATTATAGTTGTTCAATGAACTAGTAAATTAATTTACGATGCAGAATAACTCAGATATCTCCAAAATTTAATATAGAAATCCAATGATATAATGGTAGAACGATCAAAAACTATCGATCAATTAAGCAGTATATATCATAGTAGTACATGTTTCGAACCTATATAGGTTCACCTTCAGTTAAGTTTAAATTATGGAGAAAAGAATTTGTTATAATATGTAGGCCTCTCGGGGTCTCAGGCCACAGAACAGTTACTTAGTTAATGTCTATGAATAAAGAAGAGGAAGAAGAAGACGAAAAGGTTAGGTTAGGGATGATTTAGATGGCGGGAAGGAGATCATCATGCCGTTCATGTTGTTAGTTGTTCTGTCTGTGCTTCAGTGCAGTTGATTTAATAAATTAATGATTCCTGACGATAGAAGAGAAGAAGAAGAAGAGAAGAGAAATAGAAAATTTAATAAAAATATTTCACATTTTCTATACAACAATTTTTCCTCTCCACAATTTAAACTTAGCTGATGATGAATAACCTATATAGGATCGAAACATGTACTACTATGATACTGCTCAACTGGTCGATATTTTTTGACCGTTCTACCTTTACATAACATTGGATTGTTATATTAAATTGTAGAGATGACTTTTAGTTTTTCTGCATCATGAATTCATACCACTCCACTTCGAGACACAATGGACTTCTACCACAGGTTAGTGGATGTCATTAATAGTCTATTTCGATATATAATGCATTAATATAGAGAAATAGACCATTGAATAAATATAAAAAATAGATCACTAAAGCTGTTTGCTGGGTTTGAAATAAATCCAAGAAAAACAACTATATGTTTTTATTAAATATATTATAATTTATAGTCTCTTTTTATTTTGCGCACATAACATTTGGTCGCCTGCCCTCCCTCCACAACCAAAGTTGAATCGACCCCCTTATTCCCAGACGGCACCCAATATTCCTGGAATATGCCTACAACATCCTATTTTCCAACGGATATTGCAATATTCCTGAAATATTCTATGAATATTTATTTGATCTTATACAAATTGAGAATATTCCTGGAATATATTTCCACTCATATCCATAAAATATTCTCCTTGAATATTGCTGGTATATTCAAAAGGCATATCAAGCAGAAACGTAAGGCATTTCAATTTGAAGGAAGTTTTTGTTAGAAAAATATCAATTGTTTCTCGAATATGTATTTAATAAAAACTGAAAAACCACATGCATTTAAAAAAACTTTTCAAGTTTCGTAGCCAAAATAAAGCATTTAATTGGTTAGTTTATGAATTGGTACGTTTGAAGTGGAATTTCAACCAATCAAATGTTTCGCTTATCTGCGCGCGAAGCGAGACTGACAAGTCAAAGCTGATTGGCACGCAAGAATTCCTATTCACAACACTCTATTTTAATTACGCCTTGTGGTGTGCAATGTAATTTTAGGTTACGTTGAGGATCAACTTGGATATCAAGGTCCAGTTTGGTTAAATTAGATCATGTTCCCTTTTTTTATGGCTCAAAAATGAAAAAAGAAGGGACCATGATCTAACCTAACCAAACTACCTTGCTAACCAAGTTGAATACTTAGCATCGATTCAAATATACCGCCTTGGCCAGGATCGTTCTGATTGGTTCATGCGAATTGCCTATTGGGAAGTGTTGTGGAAAGGAATTCTTGCGATTGGCGCTGCGATCAGTTTATGGATATTTGACATTGTCAGCTGTAATTGTCATTTGTCAATCGTCAAGTATTGAAATCGTATTTAGATGAGCTATGATATTCGTTTAGATATAGATGTTTTTAGTGAAAGTAAAAGCCCTCGTATGGGTGGAAGCGTTATAGTTTGTAATGCTGTTTAGAGTATTACTACATATTCCAGAAAAAGTTGCTAGAAAATATACGCTGTTGAAATCACCAACGACTCCTGGTAAGATAATTCGGAATTTCACTCATTTTTCGAATCTCCTTAACAAAAGTTCCAAAATCTTTTCTGTTTTTAATTTTCATTCGTTAGTATAACAAATAATATATTTTTCCAGGTATTAATTTGCAACTAGCCAGCTCGTCTCAGTTTGTAACAGTATCAGAGTGGACTAAGAAAAGGAAGTGAACAGTATTTCGGATCTGTCGAACTCAAGAATCTTTTTCACCACAGCAATACAAAAATGTTTATCCTGTAAAAGTAAGTAAGTCTCTAAAAAGTATATTTATGCATTTTTTCATTGAACTTTCCTTTGTTTTCAGAGATTCTACTGAAAGTCCTATGAGACTTCTGAATATTTTTAAAGGAAGGGCCACACAAAATGATAAGGACTATAAGAAATTCTAAGAAAGGAAATAATATCCAAGATATCCCAGTCTTACATAATAGAGTTGATGGAGTAGGATGGAAAACTTAATGACAAAAACATAGTATTTGTTACTTCCTTCACAACTACTTTGGTGAGTGCTTGTTGTTAAATTGTTGTTATTAGTGCACTATAACTGAAAAGATGTAATAATTTTATTTATAGATGACAAAGCTTCTCCATGTTGGACGCATCAGTGTATTAAGAGATATATGCCTCAGTTAGTTGATGATGATGTTTTAAGACACCTTTAGCTAGGTTGGAGGAAATGGAAGGAAAAAAATATCTAATGTAGACATGTCTACTTTGATAAAAGGTAAAAATATACCACAGAGATGACGTCAATTTGAATTAAAATTTACCTTCACTTAATTTATACTATGTAGTTTAACATATTCAAAAAACGTTTTTTCTCAATGATGACCAACTGTTCTAGAATATTTAATATTTTTTGTAATAAAAGACAATGTATATAAAAATTAGACACTTGGTCATTACTTCAATTTAATTAAATTTTAGACTAATCTTACCATAGTGTTTTAGCAATATTTAAATGTCAAATTCATTATCTATTCACTTACATCATTTTCAAGTATTCCCCCTTTATAAAATATCACTTCTATTCAATATATATGTTGCAAATATCAATCAACATGCTTAATTATCAAAATAAATATAATTTATCAATTTTTTTCGATACTATATTAATAGTATTTTTAGGGGTATGTATGTATATCCCACTCACATAGCAATTTACTGAGAAGTCGAAGAAGAACATACCATTTTCCTGATCTAAGTTACTGAGAGTTGCAATAGAACAATAAGTAAATTATTGTACAACGAGATTTATTTTCTTCTGATTGTTTTTTTAGGATTAAGAAAAACAAAGATTCTGAAGAACTGAAAAATGTAATGAGACCGATTTGAGTAATTTGTGTTAGTGTCAATGCAGATCTGAATTTCTAAAGGTCTTGATAATTGCCAAGATAGTGTATCAGAATACATATTATGTATGTTGTAATTGTCGTTTTTGCAATAAATATTTTTTTTTGTATTTAATTTTTTATTTTTACTCAAAATAATACTACATTTGACCTCATATTCGATATATCAAGGGTAGTTTATTCCATATATAAACTAGACACCCTGGATATGTTCTGCATTCATCTTCAAGAAGCATACAAAAATATATTTCGGGCATATTTTTATGGTAAGAAAACATATACAGGCCGTTTCTTTTATCATGTAGTAACATTGCTATATTCTAAACCGTAATAGATACAAAGACGATTAAATGGGAAAAAATGTAACTATTGTGGTGAGCATTACATTGGTCAAAGAAAATCTACGGGGATTCTCGCCCTTCCCAACTTATACAGGGAAAAGTGAGAATGCTGTTTTCGGTTTTTTACGAATAGAATGGTTATTTCAGAAAATATAAAAAAATTAAAGAGGAAAGTTTTATTGTATTCAAAATGTACCAGAAATACGTAATGATGAATTTTTAATTAAACGTAAAAAACCGAAAACAGCATTTTCAGTTTTCCCTGTATAAGTTGGGAAGGGCAAGAATCCTCGTAAATTTTCTATGACCAATTTACTGGTCACCATAATAGTTACTTTTTTTCTCATTTAATCGTCTTTGTATCTGTTACGGTTTAGAATATAGCAATGTTACCACATGATAAAAGAAACGGCCTGTATATAGCATGTGCCATGAATATGTTTTAGGATATTCCTGGAATATGCATATCACATGCTTTGCAGGATATGGGATATTCCTGGCATATGCAGTGGAAGATGTATGGCATATTCCTGCTACATATTTCATGGTGACTTTGAATATCCATGGAATATGCATAGCACATGTTTTGGAGGATATGGCATATCTCTGGAATATGCCAATATTCCAGTGAAATATGCCTAGGATATTCATGCAATATGATTGTGCCGTCTGGGTTGCCTCTTCTTTGTTTTTTGATATTTGGCTTTTATCGGCAGCACCTAAAACAATTATACAATTTTAAGTGAGAAGGAAATACATTATTCACATGTCACCAAAAGAAATAGATGTTCGCGAAAATGTACGATCCGAGACCGATTGATTCCGAGAATTCTCGCTTGTTCACTTCACACGATTTCGAATTAGTTTAGTACTTTCTCGTTTATTATTCATTGATAAGAGTACTGGAGCATTTGATTCCAGCATAACGATTGGCTAGAAAGTAAAATTTGTGAAATTCCACCAATAGCAATACCGGAAAGTTAGCCCTGAAGATAATTGTTTTAAACTGTTAATGTAAAAAACTTCAAAAGTCATATAGCGAATATATTTGAATCACAGATCTTTGAAAGATTATAGCGAAAATAGGTACATGAAAATAATGTACCCACAATTTTTGTAGTCAACAATCAACATAAGCAATTTTCTTTATATAATCAATGTTTCTGAGAAAAATTCAATATGATGTATAAGACGATTCAAAGACGTTCATTACAGATGTCTCTAAGATGTACGTAAACAGATGTCTATTTCATGCCTCTGGACGTTCAGGCATATAATGGACCTAAAATGGACGACTTTAAGACGTCGAGTGCCGTGTGGGGTCACACCGGAGAAGTATGGCATTACGCTACCGCCTACTTTTTTATCGACTATCGGAAAATACAAGCATTTTTGTCGAACAAATCCTTCAGCACTCGTTATTTATCTGACACGTTCTATTAACGCCCACGCGATTGGGCCGCCGGTACCAGCGCTATGACCATCATTTCCTTTTTTGTCATTCCGTAATTAGACCCCTGAAGAACCGCCATACTGGTACAAATGACCTAATATTTTGTGTCACCATCTCCCGGTCTAATATGTAAGCAACCATACAAAAGGCTAGAATAGAACAAAAAGAAGAATTTGAATAGCCCTCTGTATATACAAGCCCATTCAAATTCGAGTATGAGCACTGGGATCTTGGTATATAACGGTAAAATATAGAGGGGTGTAAAATGGTTGCAAAGTAGCGTATTTCGGAGGCTAATTATGTGAATCAAAAAAATCTCATTAAGCTTTAGTTCTGAAGTTTTACAGAAAATGGAAATTTCGAAATTCTTTTCTTTATATATTTTGTGAAGATTTTCTAAAACTTTCGGGACTTTGACAAAGCAACTTTTGGTAGACCATACAGATATGTATATTCTTCAAACACATCTGAAAAAAATTTGAAATACTTCAGAAAAAAATTCTTAAAATAATTTATTGTAAAAAATATACTTACCCCACAAAATTCCTTTTTGCAGAGGCAAAAGTGCATAATATAAGACAACTATATTTGTTCAACGTTGCCAAATATATGTATAAGAATAAAGGATATGTCTCAGAAATATATAGAACACCAATACTCTACAAGATATCGTTTCCGGGAGAATGTGCGCAGATGAATTTAGCAAAGAAAACAGTAGGACAACGATGTTTCACTTATACCGGGTGGCTACGGAAGTATTGCCTACGGAATATCTCAGTGATTGTATGAAGTAGGTTTGTGAAATTTGGAGCGTCCATATAATGACATAAGAGCTAGAATTTGAGCATATTGACATGTCGAAGTTAACTTCCGGTCTGACCGGAAGTAACATCAACTTTCTTATTTTAAATGGAAACCCTATTTTTTTTCTTTTTGCTTGATTCAGCATTCAATTCCCTTTCTAATTACATATCACAATTTGGTATCTAACAAGAAACTAGATCAGAAAAAAATTAGTATTGAAATTCACCGAGTAGGCCGTGGAAGCAAAATGAAAGCCAAAAATTGAAAAGTTGGCTATGGAAACCATACGTCACTTGATAACAGTTGCTACTACTGTGATATTTTATTTTCATTCATCGGCGTTATAAAAAGCCGCCAAAAAAAATATTGGAAAATTGGGAAAAAAACAATACTCTGTAGGTCCATAACTTAAATAGGAACATACAACTTTTTCTTGCCTGTACTATTCAGCATAACCATTCCTTTCTAATGATATAATAGAAAGTAACTTTTTGAAATGAAATACCAAAAAATCCAATTATTATTATTCAAATAACAAAAAAACAGATTTATCGAAAAAAAAAAATCAAATTGATAGGATTAAAGATAAAATAAATTCAAAACAAATGTTCGAACTGCATTCCCTCAGCGTCAATACATTTATTGACTATGGTGATATTTTCATGTAAAACGTTTCTCAACATTTGGGGCGTGATATCTTGGAAAGCTCTACGAATTTTTACTTCTAGCTCATGTAGAGTTGTAGGCTGTGTGGAATACACCCTATTTTTAAGATGCCCCCATAGAAAAAAGTCGCACGGAGTAAGATCAAGTGACCTTGGTGGCCACCTGACTGGACCATGGGTTGTTATAAGTCTCTCTTGAAAGCGATTTTGAAGATAATCTCTCGCTATTCTTGAATTATGCGGAGGGGCGCCATCTTGCTGGAAGTACATTCTCTCAGTTATTTCCGCTGGTAGGTTGTTAATGAATTCCGAAATTTCATTCGTTAAAAAATTAAAGTATCTCTCTCCGGTTAGTTGGCCTTGAAAAAGAATGGGGCCAACAATATGAGTTCCAACTATTCCTGCCCAAACATTCACACCAAATCTCTCCTGGAAGCCACCTTGTCGAAACTGGTGCTCGTTTTCTATCGCCCAGTACCTGAAACAAAAGACCGTTCACACTTTTAGCACTTTACACTTCGACTATCGACAATAATCCAAATAAAGTTCAATACCTACCTTGTATTATTCCTGTTAAATAATCCATTGTTGGTAAATCTTGACTCGTCCGTAAACAAGATATAATAGTTAAATAGGTGATTCTCAGCATTTTGTCGAAGAAACCAATTACAATATTCCAGGCGCCTTTCACCGTCATTTTCATACAAATGTTGATGCAACTGATACTTGAAGGATTTAAATCGATGTTTTTTCAAAATTTTCCTAGCAGAGTCCTTACTTATAGCTAACTCGGCGCCAATCTGCCTTGAGGAAATTGTGCTATCATATTGTACTAAAGCTAATACATTAATTTCAGTTTCATCATTAATAACAAATGCTTCTTGGTCTTCGTGAACATCAGGCTCAGTTCTTAATTTTTCTTCAAGCCACTGGAAATACCTTCTTGACGGTTGCTGCCTCCCTGGATATCGCTCTAAATACAATCGTTCAGCGGCATAAGAATTTTTTAAACATTCACCATAAATGAGAAGCATGTCAATTTGTTCGGTTCGTGAATAACGGGGCATATTTTGAATATTCCACTAACTGATTTCGCTCTAAATACAATCGTTCAGCGGCATAAGAATTTTTTAAACATTCACCATAAATGAGAAGCATGTCAATTTGTTCGGTTCGTGAATAACGGGGCATTTTTTGAATATTCCACTAACTGATTTCGATTTCCAAACCCTTTTAAAATGGCAGAATCAAAAACACTACTTCGAACGTCCAAATAATATGGATAGCAGCGTTCGTGAGAGCTCTCGTTTCTTTTTTGTTTCATTCCAAAATACATCTTAATCAGCTTACTTGTTAATATTTTGGTTCGAATGATTATTGCAATGGAATGATTATTCTGAATAGCACAAACATCATCCATAGGTAGATATTAGAATATCTATGGACGATGGCACAGAACAAGTACGTTTATTTTCCTATTTAACCTAGAACCTACAGGATATAATTTATCATTCCACATTATTTTTAATGTTATTTTTGCGTATGGCGATAATCTGTTTTGTTATTTGAAGAATAAAAATTGGATTTTTTGGTATTTCATTTCAAAAAATTACTTTCTATTATATCATTAGAAAGGAATGGATATGCTGAATAGTACAGGCAAGAAAAAGTTGTATGTTCCTATTTAAGTTATGGACCTACAGAGTATTGTTTTTTTCCCAATTTTTCCAATATTTTTTTTGGCGGCTTTTTATAACGCCGGCGAATGAAAATAAAATATCACAGTAGTAGCAACTGTTATCAAGTGACGTATGGTTTCCATAGCCAACTTTTCAATTTTTGGCTTTCATTTTGCTTCCACGGCCTACTCGGTGAATTTCAATAATTTTTTCTGATCTAGTTTCTGGTTAGATACCAACTTGTGATATGTCATTAGAAAGGGAATTGAATGCTGAATAAAGCGAAAAGAAAAAAAAATAGGGTTTCCATTTAAAATAAGAAAGTTGCTGTTACTTCCGGTCAGACTGGAAGTTAACTTCGACATGTCAATATGCTCAAATTTTAGCTCTTATGTCATTATATCGACGCTCCAAATTTCACAAACCTACTTCATACAATAACTGAGATATTCCGTAGGCAATACTTCCGTAGCCACCCGGTATAGCACCTAGATTATACAATTTTCTACCAAACATGTACAAAACATATTCATTTACATTTTATATACTTACTATTGAACCCCCGATTCAGTAAAACAATTGATAGCTTAATAATCCTTTGTCAAATTCACTTTTACACACTAGCTTTATGATTTATTAATTACACAACCCATGAACAAACCAAGATTAGCTTAAATGGGCGACCCCTATGGTTATTCAGTCAAAAGGGGAAGACATTATATATTGTCATATTACATCGTCTAATAACCTCACCAACTATATTCTCTTTACCACCAAACCATCTGGCTGTAACTTATAAATTATATTTAAATATTTATATCCTATATTTATATTTTAAAAATATTACTATTAATTCATATCTGAATATTTATATTGGTATATCTATATATCTATATTTTGAATAAACACATTATATTATTATTTAAAATTAATATGGATTATGGTACAAATAATTTTCACCTGAATTACAGTGTTGTACCAGTAAAATTTCCAAAAAAAAAAATTAATTCAGTATTAATAGCTGTTATTGAAAAATATCAGTGAATAAGAAGTACGTATAGAAATATACAGGGTGTTAATTGAGTACGTTGACAAACTTCGAGAGGTGACTCTTTGAAAGATTTCAAGACGAAAAGTTCATATAAACATATGTCCCAAACGGCTTGGTTTTCGAGGTACAGGGTGATGAAAGTACAGTTTTTTCAAGACTTTTGAAGGTTTACTTCGATATTTTGGACAATAATGAGTTCAGATTAGGCAAGTACATTCCATTCAATAGTACACACGTTACAAAATAATTCCTTTTTCAAATAATTCACAGGGTCCTCCTTTTTTCAGAGTCAAGCCTTGTTCAACCCTTCAGATTTTTTTTCCGCCTCCACTGAGAGATTGTGAGAGAGGAATAATCAGTGTTTATATGAAATTTTTGTCTTGAAATCTTTCAAAGAATCACCCTTCGAAGTTTGTGAGAAAATTTGCCTGTCAAATTGTTTTATGTTATGCGATACTGGAAAATGTTTGCCTAAATATTTTCATTATAGCTCCTGAACCGTATAAGTAAATGAAAAACACCAAGAGGACAAAAATGTGCTCAATGAAATAACACTGATTTCTCCTCTCTCAGAATATCTCAGTGGTAGCGGAAAAAAATATTGTTGAACAATGCTTGACTCTGAAAAAAGGAGGACCCTGTGGATTATTTGAGGAAGGAATTATTTTATATCGTGCGTATTATTGAATGGATCGTACTTGCCTAATTTGAACTTATTATTGTCGAAAATATCAAAGTAAACTTAAAAAAATCTTGAGAAAAATGCATTTTTATCACCCTCTACCTCGAAAACCAAGCCGTTTAGGACACACATTTATATGAACTTTTCGTCTTGAAATATTTCAAAGAATCACCTCTCCAAGTTTGTCAACGTACTTAATTAACACCCTGTATATATATTATAAACTTTATAATATATACTTCTATGATAAGAAGTGAAACAATGACAGAGGTCAACAGTTTTCAATTACAGCTGTTGCGAAATTAAAAAATTGTTGAAATATTACTGGTATAGTTCAATATTTCCAAAACACTCTGCAGCTCGGATAAAAATACTACGTTAAAATGATACTTAGCATTCAGAAAAAAATTCAATAAAAATGTTCCACTGAAAGATAATTTGAACATTTCCACTCTTGAGGTCCACACAAACATAAAGATCAGATACGAATGTCCAGATTCCTCTCAAAATTAATCATTTGGTACCTCCTTCTTCACTAGACATTATAGATTCCTTTCCAGGGGTCCAACTTTATTCTTAACAAATACTCACTAACACTGAGATTAGCAATAAACTCCTTACGAGAGCTCCGTTTTTTTGGTATATCATTAAGCAGTTCAAATACTCATTTTTTAACTAATTGACTTGGTAAATATTTTTTGTGAACTGAATTCATACAGCTCAAATAAGTCATATTTTACTTCCTTAAACAATGTTTCTTTATACTTTCTGAATAAGTAAATTCGTGTAAATCACTAGAAAAAGAGGAAATATCGTATATTTTAATTAATTGATTATTGATGCAAAAAAATCCTGATGGCGAAAAATGTTTGAAGACTTCTACAAGTGAACCAGGCAATAAAAAGTCATTTTCTCTTTGATTTATTGTAAAAACAAAACTTTGTATAATTAAAATATACATTAGTCAATAACTTAAATTAAAATCACTTTCACACATCCAACTTAGATGCAATCACAATTACATAAATAATAATAACTTGCTCAATATCTTTAGTTCATAGACAATGAAATAACAGAATAAACTGGATAAACTATTCGTATCTCTAACCATTAGAATATTAAAATATTGACATGTTGAGATCCCTTGGGCCTTAGTAACCTTACCTCAAATTTAAGTAGATTTAAACTATTGATTCAATATTTCAGTTACTGAGAGCATATTATATTTGTCATTAAAACACAGTAGACCGTTCTAATTTAGAAAAGTGGAATCATTACTCCAGAATTTTTCAACCTCCAATTTTGACCACCATGCATCGGAAATTACAAGTACATGAGCTGAATAATTAATTACCAGGTGGGCCCCACATGTCGATTGGTCTATAATATGTCAAAGAATATCACAATATCACTATCCTAAGTGTGCTTTAATGACAAATTTATCCAATTAACTTTTCAACGCAAATGTATTTCTTGATGAACTCGTTCAAGGCGATTTTTTGTTAACATTGAAGCACTATTCAGTGGTTTTTTCAAATGTAAATAATCTATTATTATCCAATATCTGTTCCTAATGTTGATCAAGCACCAATATAAGCTTGTTGATTACAATTGTTTCAACAAGGACTTACATAAGAAAATAAAATTGTAAATAGAAAATGAGGTGTTTAATTTATACACAAACCTTACGAAAAAATACAGTTTGAAAACTAATAGATAATCATCGCATTTTTGTTTCAAAGAATTGTTTGATCCAATTCAAATGGTAACAAGCAGAACAGGAAACATGTAATACCCTGCAAATTTGCTACTTGAAGAATGATTATTAAAATGAACTAAATATTGTTTAACCACTTCAGGTCAACATTTCTATCTTATGGTTTACCCAGGAGCAATTCGAACTCTATTGTTTAAAATTATTTCCAAATTACCATATTTAATTTGAGAACATGTCAATTTTTTTCAAAATGACTGATGTACTGATGCTTTAGAGTGCTGTAATATCGGATTATTTCTGAAGCAAAATTTTGTTCATAAAATATTTTCAAAAACGTAGATACAACTCTCATTCGTCATTTGACCTTGTTATTGAATACCTTTTAATTTTCGTCATTATTATTTGGGGTTTATAGCTACTGAAATACTGGCATAATCATAAATTGTATATTTACAGATAGTAATTGAATTATTTATCAACAATACATTCAGACAATACAATTACTCATTTCGTTTTCACTAAATTATCACTGGATTCTCTTGGCTGACTGACTTAGCATGAACTTATCTCCTATAATTCTCTCATTTCAGTTCATTCAACTTCAACTTCTGTATATTGTGCGTTCAACATCTGCTCAATTGGTCCTGGACTCCAAGGCTTGATTGCTTTGTGTACACCATTCGAATAATCGACAACATCGAAAACTCCGAGAACGCCTAGACCATGCTCATTGACGTGTATCAAAACATTTCTTGTCTACCCAAGCGGCTGTTTCCTTTGTTCACAGTGTGTTCTAGGAAGCGACTAGCAGTGGAGTAGGGTATTTTCATTATACAAAAAAATTATGTTTCGTTAATAGTAAAATTATTTTATTGAACTGTTTTCGATGACCAACGAAACATTTAGAAGAATAAAAATAATATGTCAAAAATAATTAAATATTATATCAAGAATATGGAAAACTTAGCTTGTGAACTAGTGATTCGCCTACAAAACTGAACATAAAGTTGCATATCCGTATTCTTTCAATATACAGCACACTGCATTAGTAACTTGACTTGATTCAAGTGGGTTTCCCTTTAATTTCAAAATCAAAGAACTGGCCATGATTGATTGAAAACTTTCCAGAATACTGTTTGATATACATAAACTGACGTAACTTTAGGTCTAACCAAAAGTTGAAAAGTTTGTTTTGTGGACTAAAAAATGAGTGTTATATTTGAGTATGAGATACTTTCTACGGGGAATCCAACAGATAAAATGGATAAGCCAGTAACTACAAATTGGACAAAGTTTTTTTCATTCATCATTACCATATAATTATGGCTATTCTGAATAGTCAATAATGTTTTAAAATCTCATCATTATCATTCATCAAGAAATACCTCACTGACCTCATCAAATGATTCCATAAAAGTCACTCAGTGCAAGAGCAAACAATCTATATGTTACCCGTACCTGATGGATAGAACAGAAAGCTACTTGGTTCGAAATTGCCTGGCGTCTTGGGACTCATACAAGTATAAATAAAATCATCAGATTGCAAATGAGTTCGATTCATGTTTGGTTCTGAAGTGGAACGACTGATTTTTGGATGATTTCTCAAGAATCCTTCTAGGGTTGCATGTATCTGTCTAAATAATGGCCTCTCGTCCCTGTTGTATTTTATACAGTCTTCAGTAAGGCGCCTCAGAGCCTTGGGGGTGTCCGATCTCAGTTTAGTCAAGTCTGGTTTGAGATAACCCTTTCCTACCATAAGGATAATGTGATCTCTGTTGTTGATATGAGCATAAGGCAACTGGCCAGCTAACATTTCGAAAATTACAATGCCGAAAGCATACACGTCGGACTGAAAGCTGTAGGGATTGTCTACCTGCATCCTGATGACTTCTGGTGCCATCCAAAGTACGGAACCGGTAGGTTGATAACACTGCTGAGATCCAGACCATCTTGTCTTTGCTGTTGCCAGCCCGAAATCTCCTATTTTCACAGTCAAGTCATCGTGTAAGAATATATTGTGGGATTTCAAGTCACGGTGAATAATGTTTTTTGCGTGTAGGTAATCCATACCTTGTGCAGTCTGTCTACCTATCTCTATCAAGGTGAATAGTTGGAATTTTGTCTCATGAACATGTATGTGGTTGTATAGACTGGAGCCTTCACACCACTGAGTTACAAGGGCTAACTGTGGTTTGCTAACACACCCCATGAATAGTAGAATATTAACATGCCTGGTTTTGCGTAACACTGCTACTTCATTTTTGAAAGCCTGTAATTGGGTCATGGTAGGTATGTTCACATTGAGTGTCTTGACAGCTACTGGGCCATGCCAGTGGGCCTTGTAAACAGTTCCAAACGAACCAGACCCCACTCTGGCTCCTACTAATATTTCATCAGCGGGTATCTCCCAGTCCTCAATACTTTCTCGGGGAGCTAGAAGAGGTTTGCTCTCATCTGCTGAGCGAGCCCTAGGCCTTCCGGGTTTCAGAGATCCTGTTGGTGATGCTTGGGTGCTTCTGCAGTGGGGCGTGCAGTCCCCATTGGCGCCAGATCTAATAATATAAACAGCAGAAATCAAAATTTTGGAATGAAAACAAAATGAAATGAGTTCACAACTTTGAATGGTGATGATAAAAAATTGTTTTTTTTTCATGCCAAGGCTATGCCTTTGGATTCATTGACGTGAGGGGTTTATGAGGGAGATTACTATTATTTATTATTGCTTTGGCAAAAATATAACACAGAGTGCTGTTTCCCTTATTAATCTCGGAAACTATTTAATAGGTGAAAATGTTATGGAATTTACGTTAGCCAAACATTGATTCTGGAGAAATTAAGACAAATTGGATGTGGAAGAGGATTCATCTGTTACTTATCAATAATACTGAGACTGAATCCATCAACATTGTTGAATATTTTAATTGATGAAGTAGTGAATAGATCCAGCCGATTCTTGATGAATATCCTGGTTAAAACATATGATGAAACTTAAACCTCAATTGTAATATTTCGAACGAAGTTCGAAAATTTATACCAGAGAGTATCAACCTAGTGAAACGAATAAAGGAACGCTTCTCTCCAAACAAACTTTGTTCGAAATATTACAGTTAACTCTTCCTGGAGTCTGTGCTGCTGAGGATTGTTTATTCTTGAGTTTCCTTGGGGACGGCGCTGCGAACAACTTTGTTATTGGTCGCGTTAGTTAGACAATTATAATGTCAGAAAAAAAGAGGCAAAACCTCGAACCATGCATGTTTGCAGATGGTCATTCCCAGCCAAATAAAGGATAATCTTCTGTTTAGTTATGAGACAAGCATTGCAATTGGGTCTTCTTGGAAGAACGTTGCACAAATATCTTTCAGATGTAGTTTAATGTCCGCCGTGGCATTAGCCTGGGTTGTTTTCTGATAGATGGTTGCCTCATTTTTCCACTTGGTGGAAACGAGTGGAGATAAGGGTTCCTCGACTTTGTCGAGTTTATTCGTTAAACTTTAATGGCTTTCACAGTTTGTATGTTTGCAATACAACAATTATTTCGCCATACAGTTTGATAGATGAAAAGTTTATGTCAAGAAGTGTCAAGGTTCCAACTAAGCCTCAAGTATTAAAAATTAAAATGAAATGATCAACTGTAATATCACCTCAGATAATTCATTTTTTCAATATGGGATCGAATTTAGTGTGGAAATTACCTTAGCCAAACATTGATTTTAGAGAGATTGAGACAAATTGGATATGGAAGAGGATTCATCTGTTACCAATCAATAAAACCTATTGAGACTGAATCTATCAACAGTACTGCCAAACATATACATGGTATCAATCAACTGTTAAATATTTGTATTAATGAAGTATTGAATAGATGCCGATTCTAGATGAATATCCCAGTTAACACATATAATAAATCTTAAACTGTAATGATTTTCACACTTTGTAGGTTTACAACACAACAATTTTCAATCTCGCTGATTACTGTGGTTTGATTTGAGCATAAACAATATAAAGAAATGAAATACATGCCAGGATAATTTTATGAATCTGAAAAATAATCAAAATACCTAATATGAACTACCAATCTGTTTATGAAAGTGACTTAGGAAGAAATTACGTGTTTGAAGAATTTCTCAATTTGTTACTGTATGCTTTAGATTGATTCCACATGTTCCTTGAAAAAAATAAGAAGGTGCACACAAATCACCAGCAATGAATGGATAACAGAAAATCTCAAGGCTGAAGGTAGGCAGCTGAAGGAATATGATGGGTTACCAAAAAATTCGGTAAATGCGGGAAAAAAAACAAAAATTGAACAACCACAATAAATGTACCTTGAAAACAAACTTATAGATAATAAATCGATCTTTGCAGATAGTTCTGCAGAATATAATGCATTAACAGTTCCAAAAAATTCAGAACGTCATTTTAAAAATTAAATTTCATCAGGCACTACTGTTTCAACTAGATAAATGCATAGTTTTTACTTCAACCCTGTCACAGCCACTGAGGTTTTCAATGTTATTGGTAATCTAAAAAATGAAAATTCTACAGAAATTGATTGCCTTTCTACAAGCATAATCAAAGTAATATCCGAATATATTTGTGAACTGCTGGCATATATGATTAACAAGTCTGTTGAGGAGAAACATTTTTCAGATCTACTCAAAATAGGAAAAATCATTCCATCATTCAAGAAAAATGATTCCCTTTTAATTGATAACTATAGACCAGTGACCATTCTCAGTGTGATCAGTAAAATAATAGAAAAATGTGTCTGTAATAAATTATTTCATTTTTTATTTAAGTATAATGTAATCAGTAAACATCAAAATGGCTTTTTCCCGGGTAGGTCAACCGACGGTGACACTGCAACTTTTATAGATACTATTTATAATCTTTGGTTCATCTAAGGCATTCAATTCTATGAATGTTCATATAACTAATTGCTGTTAAATTATATGCAGAAATTGTTTGGGAGAAATTATTTGCATGGATTATATCCTAAATGAATTTCAGGAGAATTTGTGTGAAATGGGATGTTGCGGATTCAAACTTATTCAAAGTAGGCGTTGGTGTTCCACAGGGCTAGGTTTTTGGACCTTTACTCTTTTTGATTTATATCAATAACCTGTATAGGCACAACGTCATTATATCTTTTCGCCGATGATCCATCTCAGCAGAAGCTGATAGTCTTGTCGAACTTCAAACCAAACTCAATATAATAAATCCAACATCCTCAATGTGGTGTCGCTCTAATAGACTCATTTTAAATGCAGGTAAAACGGTGCTGGTGCAATTTTTCGGAAAAAATCACATTGAGCAACCAATACATGTTGAAATTCTGAGGTAACAACGATATGTTTAGGCAGCCAGCACACTGAGCAACCATAACCGACTGTCCGCGAGCGTCCGACTACGACCAACATTTCCAGTACGTGTATTCTTATCGGATAACTAACAATGAATGATCGTCCTTGACCGAGTTTCAGAGACCATTTTTGAAATTCCAATCTGCTGAAAATTTTGGTCTGTCAGTGTGACTTTAAAAGATTTCATTGATCCCTTTCAATTTTTGGTCGTTTCTGGACGGTCGCAGACGGTTGATTCTGGTCGGTCAGTGTGATTTTTAGCTTAGGAATTCATTTTGATTGCTTCCTGTCTGTCCTTTCACCCTGTAGATGTCTGATATTTTAATTAAAATTTTTAAATTGTATTTGTGATGTGTGTAGAATTCTTACGAATAAATATCTATCTATTGATTCTGATTTAGGCTGGAAATTTCACGTCAATAAGGTTTCTAAAAGGATCAGCAGCAGTTTTTATGCTCTGTTACAACGCTAAAAGAAGTGTTGAATGAGAACGATCTATTAGAGGTTTACCGTGTAATGGTAAATTCAGTTCTCGCCTATACTATACGTCTGTGGGGCAATGGAAATAACATAACTCGAGCCTTTACAGCTCAGAAGCGAATTATACGAATATTATATTGTCCTTATCAAAAAGATTCATGCTGACCCATTTTCAAAGAGAAAAACATTTTTAACATCACCATGTATTCACATTTGCAGCTATTTGCTTTATATAAAAAACTGGGAACTGAGTGTGAAACCAACTCACAGTGTCATGACTAAACAAAAAATAGAAATCTCATCAAAGTACAACATCGCACAACAGTGTTTCAAAAGTCATCATGTTTGACAGGTTCGAAGCTATTCAGTTGCCTACCTACAGATATAAAGTGTGTTAGATAACTTTCTACCTTCAAACGAAAGGTGGAAGAATAAGTTCTGAAGGGGTGTTTTTATTTTGCGTATCCATTTATTTCCTAGTCTATCTATTTACAATCATGTATTATGTCTATATTATTAATGTAGGTATGTATCGTGTATTTATACATTCATATGTTTCATCTTCAAAATGACGATTCCTATGTCATTGTGAAATGATAATTCCAAGGAATAAGTATTTATTATTATTATTAATTGTTTCGCCATACAATGGGACCTTGGACCGAGTATGATACATTGGATCTATACTGATGTAGTACTATGCCCTTCGATAACATATGCGGCCTCTGTATGTGACTGAAAACTCCGAAAATCTCTGCAGAGAATAAGCTTAATAAGGCTATCATAGTCCACCAAGTCGAATGGAAGTTCTGCTAATCCTCATAAAATTCTGAGAAGTAAAACAAAAAAGGGTCTTTACTGATTATACATTTTTCAAATGACTGAATAACTATGATATTCTTATGACAGATAATTTGAGGTCCTCTTAATGGATCAGAACACATTATCAAGGACTGACCTGGTGCACATATGGGTCAAGGAAAACCTGGATAACATATGTTAGGTAAGGTCACTGATATAAATTGAAGACAAAAAAGCATCCAGTAGAGATTCTTGCGATAAACCTCTTTCTAAAACCATTTTATGGATAACCCTATGGTCATTGTAAAACCTTTATGTTCTAAATAATAATATTAAAAGTACTTAATAGGTTACCCAATAGGCTACCGACCGGAGTCCTTCAGCCTGCTTTATGTTCTATTTTTTCAGTATAATTAATTTGATAATATTTGTAGATACTTCAATCATTCCATACCAGTCTGTTTTAATATGAGTTTTTGTGACACAATCGAAGGCATTTAAATTTAAACTCTTTCACTTTCTGAAGTGTAGAAAAGAATTCCTAAAAAAAATTGGACAAAAATTAGTTGACAATTTACAATCAGTATTTTCTGAGGGCAGTTTATTTATATTTCAATTTTTGAACTCAACGAGATATCAGATGAACCATTTCCCAATAAAGTAATAAACAATGAAAGTAATATTCAATCCCATTCTAACTAAGCCTCCAACTAAACTGAAATGAAGGAAAATAGGTAAATCTCTTAATGAAAGATCACCAAAAATCATTATTGAATCATGAAATCTCCATTGCAACTCAATAAGGTAAACAAATGTCAAATCTATTAAAATGAAGTAGCTATGAACTTGAGAGGAAAACGAGAAACCATGTCACTGCATTCAAGTCCTCAGGGTTTTTCATATACCAAAAGAAAAAAAGTCTCAAACTAACAGATGTGATATATTTGCATTGTTTTATCAATTAATTATATCATTTGTATTAGTTACCTTGGGCATTCTTCTCCAGAACCTTTGACGCTATTCAAGCATACATTAGGAGCCGAACTTGATCTATCATGGTGACCAAGGGTGCCAGGATGCCTGGGTTGTCTGAGAGAAATCCCTAGTTCAGCTTGGCCTGCATAAAGGATACCAGCACTTGTATCCGGAGGTCTTGCAAGGAGTGCTCTGTAGTATGCATCAGCCATGCGAACCTTAACGTAAAAATAATAAAATTATTTTATTCACTCACTTGGTAAAGGGTAATTAAATTATTGAACATATATAGGCCAAAGCATTTTACAAAGGAAAGTTGCTTGATAGGTGACCAGCCTGTGGTCAGATAATAATTCATTATCATAAGCAAACATAACAATCAATCAAAAATATACTTTATAATCAAAGAAGATAAAAGTACATAATAATTTTTACATTACTCAGTTGAGCTAAACATAATGAGCTTAAAACAACAAATCATAGAATGAAATGTTCCTCTGGTGTCACAGCAGCAATTATAACTCTTTTAATAAATCGAAACATTGACATAACTTGCATATAACGTAATATCAAGATCATAATCTTTCAGCTTAGAAAATTTCAATAGGTATAACTTTTTTTCAGAAGTTCTTCATTAAGGTCTTCCTTCTAAAAATATCTGGTATTTCATTCTTATGCATGATATTGTAATGATCCTGAGGCCGGACCTGGCCGCGCCTGTTTATATATTCACGCTTGTTAACGATACAACCATGACATATCACGTCCAGGAAAAATCGAGAACTAGCTAAATAATGTTTTATCCACATTCGAGTTCGTATAAGAGCCATCTGAACGAGTCACCGTAGAGTCACGATAGTTCGAGAACGGTAAAAAGAATTCTACTTGCTGGTATATAAGACGATCAACATCAGATGGAGGCAGAGTCGCAGATATAGTTCGAGAGTTCGTAAATCGACAGAGTTGCGAGAGTAACTGTGATATAAATGTTTCAAATGAGATTGTTTAGAAGAGTTTTAAATGAATTAGCGAAATTAGATAAGTGTATTTTCACTACATCGGTGTCAGAAATCGGATGTTAAAAATAAAGAAGTGTTCGCCGTGTTAAATTATAAGCGAGCCGGTGGTAGATACGGAAGCATTAATTTCAGCTGTTTTTAAACAAATCCCCGTATGGAACAATCAGAAATATCAGTTACAGAAATATGGTAGAGAACTGTATCTAGCGAATGATAGATAAAAGTGATCTGGATAATCTTTCACTTCTTCAGACAAATTATTATATTCTCCAAATAGGATGAATACCTCTTATCGGACTTATTAATTTTAAAAACGGATTCTTTAATAAAATTTCTTCGTCCGATAAAGAAGACATTTTTGCATTACTTTCAACCTTCAACTAAGTAAAATAAATCTACGAAAACACAAGTCGATTCCGATTACCCGCTTTCTTTCTGTGTGCTAACCTGCCTCTATCGGCGCCGATAGGTGGCCGGTGGCTTAGCGGTCTGATGCACAGGCCGTTCGAAACTCCAGCAGAGCGATAGTCGGTTCGAGCCCGATGTAGTTACAAGAGAATTTTTCTAAACTACTTTATATCGAATCGACAAGCTTCAGTCTGTTTTATCTCTGTGCGGTTACTATACTATACCATAAGTAAATTTAGGCGCCGATCAGCGCCGACAACCGGTACGCGGGCAAACTGCTTTCTTTTTGTCCCTACCCTTAGGTAAAAGCGATCTGAATAATCTTTCACCTCTTCAAACAACTTATGATATTCTCCAAATAGGATGAATACCTCTTTTCGGTCTTATTAATTTTAAAAACGGATTCTTTAATGAAATTTCTTCGTCCGATAAAGAAGACATTTTTGCACTACTTTCAACCTTCAACTAAGTGAAATAAATCTACGAATATAGAAGTCGATTCCGATACCCGCTTTCTTCCTGTGTGCTAATCTGCTTCTATCGGCGCCGGTTTTCGGCGCCGTCAACCAGCGAGCAGGTAACCTGCTTTCATTCTGTCTCTACCCTTAATACTGGCATTACGCAGTGAAGCAACGAACATTTACAAACCATCACCGCGCAAGAACTAGAGGACTATGATCAGCTCGTAGAACATCTAGAATTACGGTAGGGTCAGATTCACCTGGATTTTGTATACTATTTACAACTGGAAAACCGAAGCCAGAAAGATGGATAATCCTTTCAGGAATTCGAAGCCGATATTGCACGCTTAGTTCGCCTTGCACACCCAGCCACACCGAAAAATGTAATGGAGCGATTAGCGGTTTATGAATTCTTGGATGGACTTCGCGACTACGAAATCATGCAAGTATTGATATTAGCACGTCCAATAGGTCTCCTAGACGCACTGACACGCGCTTTCGAATTCGAGGATACGAAACAATACTGCAAAAGCCAAAGTGAAGTCCGAATGATTGAGGAAGGTCCACAGGAGGCTGTCATGAGAAAATTGACAAAGAAAGTGTTGCCTGAGAAAAGACTGATACGATGCCGAAATTGCAGAAAACTTGGGCACGTGCATAGCAAATGTCCCACATTTAAAAAATAGACACCGACGAAGAACGAGAAGGAGCAATCGTCAGCCTGTACGCTGGATATAGCTTCAGTTAACAACGCATATGTTGCTGTCCTTCAACGGCAAAACAAAGGTGCCTTTGTAGACAGTATCATCAACAACAAGCCTTGCACCATACAGGTGCGACTAGGACAATACTTGAGCTTGCTTTTGCTAAAACAATAGCGAGAATTGAACCGTCAACCTGGAAACTACGCACAGCAAAGGGAGAACCAGCCGTAGTATATGGTGAACTACCTATTGAAGGGACTTAAGGCAGCACTAAAGTGAAACATCGGGCTTGTAGCAGACATCGAGGATAATGCAACCATAGGGATGAACATCATGAATTCCAAAGGGTTCGAGTTGAATTTCAGAGATGGCGTCCTACGCGTGAATGAAAAAGAGTTGGTGCGGGAGAAGTAATGGACAGAATGACCTACGACATCAAAGGCCGATGCTGGTGAATATGAGACAGGTGACCTTGTTTGGCTATACAACCCTAAACGTCGCCATGGACAATCACCGAAGCTTCGGAACTTGAGGGAAGGTCCATATAAGATCATGAAGAGGGTGAACGACCTCGTCTACCGAATTTATAAGCCACCATGAGAAAAACCTAGGGTAGTCCACTTCAATAGGTGGAAACTACAACCAAATCCGAACCCTCAGACCGCCGGAGGATGAAATGACGTTCCAGAGGTTTATGACCCTGTACTCAAATGGACAGAAAGTTCAACATGGAGTAACCCGAGAGGAGCCACGAGACATTTTCAAGGTGCCTGCCGATTACGCGTTAGGTCACTGTGTGGCAGAAGATCTCCAAATGTCCAGAGGCACTGCGTGGTATTTTTCAAGAAATTCGGTCGACTCCAGGAACTTAGAGACCAGAACCCAGAAGTTAGAGGGGTGCTACAGCTGGGAAACAGCCAGAGAAGTAACTACTATCTGGTCACCAAGAAACATTCTCGAGATAAACCATACTATGATGATGTTAGGAAAAGCCTAACCAGATTGAGAGACACAATGCTGGACCAGAATCTTATGGACCTGGCAATCCCAAAATGGTCCTGTGGGATTATTGGGCTGGACTGGAGAGTTATAAGTAGCATGTTGGAAACGATATGCAGATCCAGCGGCATCAAAATGTTGGTGTGCTGTAACCATCTTCCTCGACACAACTTGAAGGCTGTGGAATGTCACTTCCATCAAACGTCAAGGATGTGAAACATAGGCCACAAACTCCACTATTAAAACATAACCAAAGAGCACAAACAGTGTCTCTCGTTAGGCAACTGAGAAGGCACTGTTTTACGCCTCAACATATCAATAAAAGGCACTACTAATAGTGCCTGATAAATATAGATTGAACCAGCTACCTATAATCAAAATACACTCCTTCTAGAGGAAGGGCAATCCTGGATATTTCTAAATTTTTATTTTCAATTTATGTGTGGTTCTATGTGTCTTTGGCTAATGGTTGGGCAATAAATACTTATAATACTGAAATGTTTAGAGAAAGGAGTGGTCAGTACTTCCGATTTTACATATAATGTTCATCTTTATTGCCTGGCTGAATAAGATACTCTTAAAATCCACATATATTGAAATAATGAAAGGTGATAAGAGATCGTTAAATTTCATAAAACATTAAAAAACATTCAACTGGTTATTCTAAATATTCAATAGCTATATGTTTACCTACTACATTGAATTCACAAAATTATTGTGAATAACAGTTCTGCAACTTCCTCAACTATTCTAAAAAGTAAATAAATTTTTGGATTTGTGTCCAAATTTGGTTTTTATAAGAAAAAGAAAAGAAAATGTCTATGTTTTTATACCACTTTAACTTGTAACACTTTGTTACTTCAGTTTCGTCCTATATGGACATTCTCAAACATTAAAAACATAGAAATTTTCTTTTCTTTTTCTTATGATGACGGCTACATCCATCAATTTATTCAAATTTAGTTTGTTTTTTATTACACAAATCATATAAGGAGGAAACAACAGCAAATTTACAGAGAACATTTCAAATTGCATACTTGTTTTAGAACCAAAATGCCTGCACCAATACTTACTTATCTTGAAACAGGAAAATACTCGGGAAAATATATTATAGTTTATTGGTAATTTATCGAATGACTATTTCAGAATTACTGGGACAAAATTGAAACATTTGCTAGAGTTACAGAAGAGTTTTTGCTGTTTTGCAACATCTGAAATTGACAATCAGCTCTATGCTGTATCACTTCCGTTAAAAATAACGTTACCGTTATTAGATACTTACTTGATGACATAAAGAAGGAACACCAGTAGCACAACGATGATGAAACTTATAACCGCAAGTCCTACAATAAAATCCTTGAAATAATAGTTTCCGACAACACTCACAAAATGCTAGTGAAAAGTATGTTTTGCGGACAAAATTATGGGAAATACTTGTAGCAATTGGGAATTTATCTAATATTTTCACAGTAATTTCCTCACAGTTCAATGTACTGATATCTATATCCCAATTCACTGGGATATTCGAATCACTGAGATAAACACAACAGACTTCACACACCAAGTTTCTCAGTTTCATTGCTTTGGCTAGAGCTTCTCTTAAAGTCAGCCCTTCACGTACTTGAACGCTCGTTCTTTGTTGATTGGGCAGGTGAGCTCTCAAAAATTTAGGCCTGGTAAGAGTATCATACTGCGGTTTTGTTTCGTAATGTGTAGGGTAATATTGTTCACTCAAATCCTCTGGACTTTCTCTTCCATTACTGAGTTGCTCCATCAATCTCATTTCTTCTGCTTCCAATTCATGTAGTTTGGATGTTAGATCTTCATATTCCTTGAGGTACATTGCAGGGGGGTGTTGAAAGTCGGCAAACTTGGCATTTAGGGCATCTATGTTTGCTCGGGTAAGACTGATTACATTCTCTATGTTTCGGAGTTCTTGTTGAATGTCCATATCTTCACTGTCTGTCGACATTGTGTCACTATTATTACATTCATCAAATGAAGAAACAGCACTTCCATTCACAATTATTTTATTAGTATTTATTCCGCCGAAGTCGAATAAAACAGCCATTGCACTTTCCCATGTTTGTCAACCACATACAATGTTGCCAATTAATGCCAATATCTAAATGTCATTATGACAATGAATAATACTGTCAATCACCTGTCAATGTCAATAGTCAATATTGCATAGAGGGATGGGATTTCGTATACCATAGAATTCTATAGTCGGCACATGTCTCTTTCTCTCCCACGAATTCAGCTATTAGGCCATCTCACTCATTTGATGGATAGTGGAATTTTATGATACACGGAATCCCACCCCAGAAATTGCAGTAGGTGGGTTCGATGTCCATTCACTGAAATGAAATTAAAATTCTATTTTAGAGGTACGGTTAACAGTTTACCAAAAATGCATCAAAAACGCAGCATACTAGCATACAACATGGGTGCATTCCACAAGGCACACACAAACACACAACAGAGGGCTTCTTTATCAGTATATTAGCCATTTCAAATAAGTTTTCAGTTATTTCCTAATTCTCATGTTGTAAGTTGTATGCTGCATGTTTGATGCATCCTTGCTGGGAGACATCTGCTTCAGGTTTGGAATGTGAGCCTTCATTATTCAAATTTGTTCTTTCCGTCAACCGGCTGTACCCTTACAATAAGTAACCTACAGAAGTCTTCAAGAGACTTTTGTGTTAGTTAAGGAAGACGATGCCTTTTTACGTGTGATGCCATGCACGGATAATTAATGAATATCATCCACACTCTGAATCATTAATTTAGTCCAGTCGAGGTTTAACTAGAAACTATATAACTGTCCCCAATGAAAATCCTAGCTGAGCAAACAGACCTCGATTTTAATTACATGAGCTAGTCGAGCGAAATAGTTACCCAGTGAACCAGAATCCATCGCATAGAAGTTGCAAAGAGTTAGAGCTGGGATCTGCGACTTCGCAATGTGGATACAAAATAGAGGCACTAGTAATTATTTGCGAGTGCTTAATGTCCGCAAACACGCTCATCGCCAGTAACCACCCAAGACGTCGCGAAGCGTACATTTTTAAGTTTCTATAGACAGCCTTAAAGCGAATTCACAAAGCAGCGGATTTTTGAAAGATTATAAATATTTAAATGGAATTTAGATGCAACTCACACGGAAATTAAATGAATGTACACATTTGTAATTATTGCATTGAACTTTTGAAAGCATTCCTTTTGTATTTACCAAATTCATGAAATAAATGTAGGTTTGGGAATTTCTCTGGAATGAATAAATGGAAAGCAATTTGATATAATTTTCAACATATTTATTAACAAACTAATATACAATAACATAAAACAACAAAATAATAACATATATAGTCTTCAAAAAATATATTTATATATAGAACGAAAACAAACAAAATATTCAATGGTGGCTAATAATCACAGAAATCGACGCAACTAAAAAAAAACTTTCTTCATTGCATGCAGCCTCCACAAAACTGAAATGAAAAGTTGAGGATAAGTTGCTGCGCTATTTTAAGGCAGAGTAGTTTGTCGAATACATGCATTTAATACGCGTTATTCTAAAGGCACTGCCTGTAAAGCCATCACCACTACATAATCTTCAATATTTTTACTCCTTCTCAAATATAATATATGAGTGAAAAATATAATTATTTAGAGAACACAGCATCAAAAATCAGAAAATAGAGCTTTTTCAAAATTATGAAGTGTGGGGTAGAAAAATTTATCGAATACACGTATCAAAGAAGAGTGAACGACCCTACTTGACGGTATATCCGCATAGACCTATACATTTTTTGTTTGCAGGTATTCAACAGAAAACAACTATTGAATTTTTATAATTTTCAGTTGCTCCATTTTCACTAAAATCATTTTTAGCAACCCTGTATAATTTGAGGGCATGAGAATGTATAAAAAATATCACACATCTGTCTATCAAATGTTATTATAATTATTTCCTCTATATAGAAGCCCATGGCCCATCAGTACATTTTTGTATCTAACCTAATCATAATTAATAACGTTTTCAGTTATTTACAGTTGTTTTCAGTATAGATTTTCTCTGCTGCTACCTCACCTTCCACTTGAAGATGAATCGCGTAATTTTTCAAAGAATACGTTTATGATTTTGTTCATTTTACGAAACGAAGTCAAAAAGTTTCACTTACCTTTAGAAAATTTGCAACTTTTCCACATCAAGGGACTGAACTATGCACGAATACCTAGAAAATACACAACTTCATAAAGTATCGAACCAATAATTGAGTTTTGTTAGCAAGTTACAATTCTAAAACTAAACAAACAATACCGCTACAAGCTACGAGTTCATCAACATCAAATGACAAAGTCAAAATGTCTGCCATGGGTCGGCCGTTGCCAGTTGATATCCTCTGCCGCTAGTGTCGAAAGAGGCGCTGTTTACTTCTCAAAAAAGTCGCCTGATCATAATCCATGGAACTTCTCGAGTAATATTTTATTTAAAATTCAATAAATATCACGAAATGAAGGTTAATATAAAATATTCAAAAATATGTGGCATGGTGGTAACATTGTGAAAGTTGTAAGGACTTCTCTAGATCGCATTGATTTTAACTGCTTTCTAATGGTATTTTGCGAAATCACAAGGTTAGTTTTTATTGCATATCATTGTCGGCAAAGCGAAATCGCTGGTACTTATCTATAAAATCGCATTGTTGATCCATATAGAGACATTAAATTGAATTCCCTGCCACTTACTGCAAAGCGGAGTTCGGGTAACGGCCGTCACCCATCTATTAGCCCATTACCTGAAGAAGATAAATTATTTACAAACCGTTGAGACTCCGTAAATCTGTTCTTCAATTCAAGTTGGAGCACCCGCTATATATATGCAAAAATTATCGATAGTATGTAATCCAAGTCGACATCGAAAGCAGATATACGAAGCACCGTAGATAAGTATACAGAAGTAAATTCACTCGCTGCCATATTTGTGTCGACATCCCTCGAATTCTGTGCTATCGCGCAACCAAAATGAATCCGAGATAGAACGCCGTACACGTGAGACCAAGTGAGAAAGAACAACACTCAGCCGACACTTCTTACCCCACAGCATGCCAGAAAAAAATTTAATCTAAACCCGATACATCAGAAGCGTGACATGAAAGTGAATTTACTTGTGTACGAAGTCTCAAGAGTTGGGTAATCATTTCTTTTTTCCCGGTACTGGGCCCGAGAACTATTAAAAGTCAGCCAGCCAATAGATGAGACTCTTAAATGAACATTGAAAAACCGGCCCGAAAATTCTTCCTCTATTCTGTTTAGTCGTTGTTTGTGGGGTCAAGGTAGCAATGAAAAGATACGAGCGAGCCATATGTTTGAAATTTAATGCGTGCGATATCAATGTTATATCTCTCTTCAATGCGCGGTGTTTGTATCGCTCTATGTCACTTCAAACGCATGAAAATGATTTCGCATGAACTCAAACATACGGTCACAGGCCCAGATAATCAGCCCTACGCTGTATCACTTCCGTTAAAAATAACGTCACCGTTATTCGCCATTTCCGTTATTTTGCTATTGCTTGCTAATAGCAAAATAAACGGAAGTGATACAGCATAGGGCTGATTATTGCTATAGAAATATCTGAAGTGTAATACGAAACGGAACTGGTAAGATCCTGAAGACAGTGAAGACCTAAAAGTAATGAATTCGTAGAAATCTATGATGGAAAGTTTAGATAACAGTGAAAAATCAGTTTGTTTCACTGGGACCATACCTTAAATCACGTATTAATAAACCCTGAAAAACAGTTTTATTGTGAAATGAAACATATGCACCAATGAAAAAACTCAAAAAGCCATCTTGATGATGACTAGTTTATTCCATGACTTTTAGTATTCTAGTATATAAGGAGGACGACAGAGGACAAACTATATGCCGCCTCCCAATTAATACGGGAGGCAGGGACATATCAGACATAAACAGATGGAAAAATAATTATTATTGTCAGGGAGGCACATTAGCCTTGTTGGCTACAGTGATTCCGTAGTTACAATATATAGTGGACAGACCTTGTGAGAAAAAAATGTGGGAAATCAACCCTGAAGATCTCATGAGTCATGACAAAACAGTACTGAGTACTGAAAAAACAGCTCTGGAGCAAAAGCTTGCCAAGCAAAAGTACTGCTTACACCAACGACACAAAGGATAATACTTATTATTTATATAACACCAAAAATAAGCTTGTGAAAAAGCAGATGTTAAGTAATCGTTCTTCAATACCTTATTTTGTTTTATTTTGTTTCACATGTTCAGATGATAATTTCGTTGCGTTATACCTTAAAGAATAGTATGCAATTTATTTTTCGTGGGTTTTTATTAGTTTAAATTGTATTTTTTTCTTTCAAAAATATCAATTTCCAATAAAAATTCCAAATTTGATTGGTGTTGACGCTGCTGCGTGCGAGCTGTTTTAAATATTTGGTAGGAATATTTGAAGGACTAAATTAATCGCAACTTCAACACACTCTTAATCCGGGACCTCACGGTCAAACAATTTGATCAAACTGCCTCGGAGTGACGTACCTGATTTCTATAATAGTGGTTTGTTTCAAGTTTTGTAAAATAAACTAATAGAACTTACATTACTCTAAAGCATTTTGATCAAACGATTCGACCGCAAGCCACGGGCTTTAGATCCCACTATTGCGGTTAGCGGATTGTAGAGACGTAGAGAGGGGAAAAAGATCAAGCTGGGAATCAGACAGAGGCATGGGAAAAACTATTCATTGAAGAATCATAAAAAAAGTTAAAACGCATTGCACCCTGTTTATAGTTTTATCCAAACACCAAACCAGTGTCCAGGGGTTAAAGGATGAAACTTTCAGTGTTTGTTCAGGTTTTACTTATTCTAAGCAAAGAGGATCAGGCTGAGGATCAATAGAGGGCCTCTGACCGACTGCGCGCGCTAAATCAGATAAAACAGTATAAGACAAAACTGGCACAGCACACTTTGCAATACAATATAATATTACCAATTGCACATATTCCACTGACTAGTACACGGGATCAGGGATAGGATATTGTTGATGTAAAAAACAATAAAATCTAGTTCATACCCTTGCGAACTTCGCAATTTCTTTGCGAATATGGCTGCCGACATGGTTCTGCATCAACGATTGGTCTGGCATGACTGGGAACCATTTTATTCGCTGAAAAATTGCGAAGTTCGCGAGGGTATGAACGAGACTTTAAGCCTCCGATATCAGAATAAAGAACCTACATCAAAAAAACTTCGATTTTTCATTTGGTACGTACTCTTCAAGTAATTTGCCGATAAACATGTTATATCCGATTCTGTAAATTTTAAAGATTCTTTACATAGATAACACGATCAAATAGTTTAATAAATTTGAAGTGACATCATTTCTGGAGGTTTGTGTGGTTGTGTGATAAACAGAGTGACAGGACGAGAAGAAGACATAATTTTTTCTGTACCAAGAATTTGTCAGATGTCAAAATTTTGTTTTAGTGTTTAGCTTTTAGTTTGCAAGTTGCAAGTAATCATGGCTTCTGAGCGGTATAGTTTTTCGCTAACCACTTTCAGGTGAATATTTTTCAAAATATATACCTATACTACTATTGTAATTTTTAGCCCGTCTGGAAAACTAGTTCAAATTGAATATGCCTTGGCAGCTGTAGCCGCTGGAGCACCTTCAGTCGGCATCAAAGGTAATTAACCTAATACTGAATGATAAATCATTTATATATATATATATATATATATATATATATATATATATATATATATATTTTTTGTTATTTGTTGTCTACAGCGTCAAATGGTGTCGTTATTGCTACTGAAAACAAGCACAAATCGATCCTTTATGAAGAACACAGTGTGCATAAAGTAGAAATGATCACTAAACACATAGGAATGATATATTCTGGCATGGGACCTGATTATCGTTTATTAGTGAAGCAAGCTCGAAAAATGGCCCAACAATATTACCTAGTTTATCAAGAGCCGATACCCACTGTTCAATTGGTTCAAAGAGTTGCCACAGTTATGCAAGAATACACTCAGTCTGGAGGAGTTAGGCCGTTTGGGGTATCTTTACTGATTTGTGGTTGGGATAGTGGTCGACCATACTTATTCCAGTGTGATCCATCTGGAGCTTATTTTGCTTGGAAAGCTACCGCTATGGGCAAGAATTACATCAATGGAAAGACATTTTTGGAAAAGAGGTAAACTTGAAAAATATATTAAGGCATAAGTCAATGAGACAAATATATTTACAATATTAGAGCCCAGTAAAATTCCACAAGCTGAAAAAAAATATATTTTCGGAACTAAATAGTTGAACAAAAAATCCAAATAAAATAAATATTATGATCTCAAGTAATTTCGGAAATATGGACCTAGAGTGATGACTGGCATTTTCTAGCATATATTCCTATCGTTAAAAAACCGTAAATCACTCGAAATTCTTCCTTCTTATCACTAGCAGAATGTAAACAACCAAATTGACACTTTTTCTTCATTGAAAAAATTCATCCCATAAACAAAAAATCTAGGCAAAATGGTTAGTAAATTTTATTCATATCAAGTTGGTAAATTGGGAAAACCGTGAGTGAATAATTTCTTGATCATGTTGAAGTTGAATGGCTCGAAAAGTTAACTGAGCCGATAAGCAAAGATCCAAGTTACCAACCTGATGTATAAATTTACTGAACTTTTTGCATACATTTGTGGCTTTTGATGTTCTTAAAAGAAGATTGTATTTTTGGATAAATAATGCCTTTTTTTACAATGAAATGGTATAAAACAGGTCGATTAGGGTGTGTACATTGTGCTAGTTATCATAAAGAAGGAAGAAAGAATTTTTTGTTTTTTTTTTCGATAGAAAAGTGTCCTTAAAAGTGCCAGTCATCATTCAAAAATAGGCTCATACTTGCAAAATTACTTAAGAATGTCAAACATTTTATTTGAATTTTTTGTTCAGGAGATTGAACTACAAAATGAATTTTTTCTATAGCTGGTGGCTATTATTTAACGGAATTTTACCTTAGAGTCTTTATAATTTTAAGTTTGTTGAACTCAATCTTGTTAGAATATTTTTTTGTGCTGCGTTTTTGATTGGTCCCCTGTTATAAATATAAAACCATGGATGCAATGGATAAATTCACATCAATGAATTTTTGGTGAAAATTTAGCAATCTTTTGATAAAGTAGCGTATTTCGGTGCCTAAGAATACATATTGTGAAGATCAGGGACAGGGTACAGGTAAGTTTATCGGTCTATGCCTTGAAATTTAAAAAAAAAGATTACCTAATTTACGTAGGTTTGTCTCCTGAACACTAATCCAAAAAAAATTCGAGGGGTCCCAATTACTTTCTGAATTATGACCTGGAAAATCGACCATTTTCAAATATAAATTTTTCGATCAGAAGTCACTCAGAATGCCTTCTTTATGTCGATACCGTTTTCAGACGCAAAAGTACCTAATTCCACCATTACTAACACCAAAAACAACCGTCTTACACAAATAATTGACCTCATAACCATAAACCCAACCTCTTTTTTTAGTTACTTTCATTTCGCGATAAGTTGGTCACTTGGAATCGCGCCATCAACTATTCAAATTCAAATAAGACCAAATAACTTCCTTTGATTTATAATAATAATAATAATAATAATAATAATAATAATTTTATTTGTCCGCTGAATATCACAATACATGCGAGTACAGTTCATTATGGGACACGTCACAAACAGCTAAGCTAGTTCGCTAATTGGTACAATAGGAACCTGGTTTGTATTATAAAATAATGTAAAATAAAATAAATATAGACTTACAATAGCACATTTTTTAAAATAATTTATCATTTGCTAATTAAAATAACCGAACTTGTTCTGTGTGGTGTAATCTAGCATATAATGCAGGTTATATAATGGTGTCTGACAAGTAACATTTTAAAATTTATATGACAACTGTTTAGACTATCTACTACTCTTGTGATCTATGTGAATATGTGATCTCAGTCAAAGTTATCATTGAGAAATTCCTGCAGTGAGTAAAAGCATTTCTGTACCAAAAACCTCTTGAGATATTTCTTGAGCATTGTTGTTTCACATTCTCTGAACGCCTTCATTGCATAAATCTTATTGTAGCATTGGATTCCCATATAATTGGGATTTTCCTGCCCAATTGATAATCTGGAAAATCCTAAATTGATTTCGTCCTTCTGTCGTGTGTTATGACTGTGTACCTCCTTTCTCGACTTTAGAGTGTCCTGTTTATTAATAATGTAAACGATCAGTGAGTAAATATACAAACTTGGTAATGACATAATACCCAAATCAACAAAATGGTTTTTACATGATTCTTTATTAGGCAAGTTTAGCATGCATCTTATAATTTTTTTTTTTAATAATAAATAGTTGGCCAGAGTTATGGGTTTTTCCCCAGAAAACTAGACCATATGAAAGGCACGACTGAATAAGGCCAAAGTATAGTAATTTGAGCACGTCGATCGATACTTCCATAAGTTCCTGATAATGAAACAATATGAACTCAATTTTGAGGCTGTATGATCAACATGCTCATTCCATGTGAGTTTTTGATCTAGATAAATTCCTAAAAATTTTGTGCAAGATGAGTTCTCTAGGGATTTTCCTTCTGTTTTAAGTAACATGCTTTCATTTATAGTTACATTTTTCGTATTAAATTGGACAGCTATTGACTTGTCTACATTAAAAGAGATTTTATTATTACTGCACCATTGGGATATGCTTCTAATAGATTTATTGGATTTATTTTGTGTTTCTCTCTTGGATTGTCCTGAGACGATTAAATTAGCATCATCCGCGTAAAGTATTGGATAGCCTGTTTTACTCAGCTCTTTGGGTAGATCAGTTATAAAATTATTAAATAATGTTGGTATATGTCCTATTGTTTAATTTTCACCATTGCTACAATTGATAACAATTTTTAAATTAAGAAATAGACTAGAGAGAACTTATGAAATTATTAACAACAAAAATACAAAACAAAAACAATTCAGAAACAAAGCTCGCTTTGCTTGCTTCTCTCTCTTATGGCTTAAGAATTATAAAAGAAGGAGAAAATGACTTCACTTAACCTTAGCTGACCTTGCTATGCATGTTGAATGCAGTCCTTTTACACTACAATTGGTTATCTCTATAGACTGATATAAATGAAAACATTCTTGCTGTATGTGCTATTTACTCTTTATTGAAAAAATTAATAAAAGTTGTAGACCAAATTGAAAAATTGGTTAAATTTTTGTAGTAATGAATATAATAAAACATAAAGGGAATGTTTGTGGTTATGAGAAGGTGAAAGTTTTGTTTAAAACGGTTGTTTTTGGAGTTAGTAATTGTGGTATTAGATGGATCACCGTCTGAAGAAAGTGTCAACATAAAGAAGTAGGCGTTTGTGTGAAAAATTCTTATATAAAAATTCCATATTCAGAAGGGCATAACTCAAAAATTAATTGAGACTCTCGAATTTTCTTCGAATTTGTGTTAAGGTGACTTAAACTACGTTAGTTGAGACCTTTTTTTTAATATAAAGATGGAGACCGATGCATGTTCAACTTGGGATTATTTCTCATCAAGCCAAAATTTCACATGTTTTGTTGCTTCTGCAGTAATGAAATTAATAATGAAAAATGGTGGATTACGTAATCCAATCTTCCGAAAGAAATCCTATACAATAGGTATGGTCGTCGGCAAGTATTCAACAGAAAACAACTACTGCCCCCTACGACCGTTGAATTATATCTGTTTAATACTTGGCAAAGTTTTCTACAAGAACCATTTTGCAATTATTTTAATTATCAATTATCAATTATTTTTCGATTTAATTGGGGAAACACCTCCGTACCGGTTTCATGGTCATTGCCAATCTTCAGCAAAGGCTAGTTCGACCCAATTGAATCGAAAAATGTTTTCACCCTAATTGGAAATCCCTGAGAACAAACACTGAAGTATGAATTCAGCGCCTTCTCTGGGTTCCAGTTTAAAATGCACTCCGACTACATATCGACTTCATTAGCTTCAATAGCTTCTGCAGTAGCTTAAATATACAAAATGTGGAACCCACTTTGGGAATAAAATTATTTCAAGTGATATCCAAAAAATATGACATGTTCGGACATGTCAATTTTTGATTTGAATGTGACCTCACTTGAAATACAATTGCAATTTACAGAGTGAACTCTTAAAATTTAAAATGTATCCAGATGATAACATCAGCAAAATTCTTAGGAGTTTTTGAGATTCCTGCTGGAGGGTTTACATGAAGACATAAATAGAATTATGAAGAAGCCTGTGAATATGTCCACTGAGCCAATATTCTTGGGTATGACACTGTCAAATTACTTGGAACATGGCTTAACTCAGACCTTACTTTCTCCTCCCACATAGACTTTGTTTGTAAACAACTCAATAAAGCATACTATGCAATTCTCCAGATGAAACCAATTTTGGACCAAAAAGGGCTGTTAAATTTGTACTATTTGTTTGCATATAGCCATATATTGAACAACTTCGCAACTCTCCATGTTGGCTACTGAATATAAAGGAGTTTTTACGTCTCAAAAGAGAATAATTAGATTATTATTTCACATTTGTCTTCTAAGCCAAAAATTATGGTATTGTGATGATGACGCACGGGTAAAGATAAAATAGTCGAACTGTATATGTATATGGTCAGTCGGTGGCTCAGTGGCTAAGGTCTCTGGCAGTGGAAGTTCTAGCTCGCATCAGACAGACGTTCGAGGCTCGGGTACGGAGTCTTTTTTCTCAAGTACACGGGTCTCTTTAGGTGGCCACATGCCTTGTTGTGAATCAAGTGTGATGTGAGTTGCCTAGATGCCAATCCCGACGTCGGGTGCTAGCTTGAAGTGCGCATCGACCAACTGGGGTGGTGCTGTAGGTTTTCCGGGTTTTCCTACAGCTGAAAAGTGAATACACCACCGAAAACATCAGTAAGTCGCCCCGGAGCGCCACGGCAAATAATAATAATAGCCGTCCTCTACCCGCACAGGCTATGCCTTTAGGTACACTCTACGAGTGTTTATGAGCGAGTATTATTATATTATATATTTTCCTTTTCAACTATATCTTAAATTTTTATCTATGTAACGTGAAATTTTTATATTTTCATGCCTGTCTGTGACATCTTTGACCTGCCAATTGTACTCTGTGCGTGATATGGCCAATAAACTACTACTACTACCACTACTACTATGAACAACGCAAAAAAAAGACAACTGAGATTATCACAATGTTTGGTCTCTTTTACTATACAAAACAATTTGTGTGGTGACAAAGGTGACAAGAAACCTACGTGTTCAAAATGCAAAGTGAGCAGGAAGTGTACGAAAACCATATTGGTTAATAAATTTCCAAAGGTTTCTCAAATGGAAATATTCACAGAGAAATTGAAAATTTCCTTTGATATTCCTTTAGAAGGATTGGATATGAATAACTATGCAACAGATAATGCAAACCCTCTTGTTGCTGTATGCTTTGTCCAATCATAGTGGGACTTCATACAGTGCGGCTTTTAATAGTCTCACCCCCTGTTAACTTTTGAACGGTTTGACGTACAAACAAAAAAAATCGTTTGGAGGGTATCACTGATACTACTTTTTGAGATAAAACACATTGTGATTGCTCGAAAAATGGCGCGGGGGGCACATCAACTTGAAAAATGTAAATGAGGGGTCAAGTTTCACATCATTGAAAATATAATTCAATTCTCTTTTGAACCATCAACATTTTTTCGAATTCCAAGACACTTGACTCCCGCGACTTCTACGAAGCAATTACAATGTGTTTTATTTCAAAACGTAGAATCTGTTATATAATCCAAAGGTTTTTTTAAAATTTTCTACGTCAAACTGTTTAAAAGTTAACAAGGGGGGACTATTAAAAGCCGCACTGTATAGGGGACACTACACGGCTTCTTGCAAACACCCTTACACAGACACATGGTACATGTACAATATCGCCAAATACACCTGAAACAGTCTTATGAGAAGAGGCATATACTTTCTTCGATGAGTCCTGCTCAAAGAATCCAGGGGTTGCACCTTCATTTATTTTTGTTGAATGTTATGTTCATATTATTTTTATATTTATTTTCTTATTCAACTTCTTTATCATATTTTATTGTATATTTTTTATATTTAATCTATTATATTTATTTTATTGCTATATTCATTAACATTGTCAACATGCAATACTACTCTTATCGATCGCCCATACTTGGTTATGATTTTTCTATTGTAAACTTTTAAGTTTTAAAAATATATCAGATTATTTTTGTTTGAAAAAATGAGCCACTCGTACTTCAATACAAGAAAGTATCTACAGCATTGTACTGACGGTGTTGACATTTGGCCATACAAGTCGAAAAGGTGTTGTTTGCATTGCTTTCCACACATGCAACTTTCATAAAGAAATATGTCTGTGTCACTTAGGTTAACATCTTTTACTAAACCTTTATGAATCATTTATCTAATACTTTTTTGTTTATATGGTCTAGTCTTTCATGCCTCATAAGGCGACTGCCTGCATGGTGAACAATGCCATTTTGTACATGTTATTTTGTTCTTAATATCACACGAAACCAATTTATAATGGTTGATTTCTTTTATTATTTTCATTCCTTTTCGTTAACCACTCATTCGGAAAAGAGATTTGTGCGAAGCTTTTGTATAAAAAGGACATCATTTATGAGATACAATTATCCACATTTTATGTGTTTTTTACTGTATTCTATATAAATTTTTAAACAAGATCCATTAGCCTTTCTTAATATCACACGAAACCAATTTATAATGGTTGATTTCTTTTATTATTTTCATTCCTTTTCGTTAACCACTCATTCGGAAAAGAGATTTGTGCGAAGCTTTTGTATAAAAAGGACATCATTTATGAGATACAATTATCCACATTTTATGTGTTTTTTACTGTATTCTATATAAATTTTTAAACAAGATCCATTAGCCTTTCTTAAGAATTCCGAATATCGTTTATGACAATAGCCCATATGAATTAAGGAAAGTGTCCTATCTAAAATATCCTAATAAGAATCTTTCAAAATCTACAACATTGAGCAGTCTCAACCTAATGAATAAGTCCTTTCAGAAATATGTCTGTCCAACTTTTTCTCAAACCAGTGTATTTCTCTACATAAGAGTGGTAGTTCTTCTATGATTTTACCATTGTGACTACAGAATAGGCTACGTACAGCGCATTTATTCGGTGATTTATAATCTAAACAATTTGGTATGGTGAATATTTCTGGCCTTTTTTTTTGTTTAATGGCTTTGACATTTCGTCATTCAGCCAGCCATAAGAGTATGAAGTAGCGTATTATTTCAAGGTAATACCTAATAAAACGATTAAAAAAGTAATGGATAATTGAAATAGAAGACCTTACAACAGGAATAGACAAGTACACACGCTTCACGTCCAGGGGTCCGCTGGGACGATAGGTCTACACTCAAAAGCAAAAACTACTACAACTTGACATTAGTCTTGATTAGGAATTCTATCAAACATTCATACAACTTTATGCTGTTCGAGGCTAAGGATTCTGGGCCTAAAACAGAAGTTTCTTTCTCGCTTCTTCTATTTTCTTAATCTTTCATCAACTTTGATTAAATCTCTATTATAGGTTCCAGTTGAACTTGATTAAACTATATAATAGCGTCTTTACTCGTTTAAAATAAATAAGGTAACAATTTTTTTAAAGTGTTGGCGACATTCGGCTTCAGCCGTTGTTTCATGTAACCAACAATAAAACAGTTATGAACAGATGTGGTTTATGAGGTTTAGGAGCAACAAAAACAAAATTATTTAGGTTTACGTTTCAATTAGAATTATGAAGTTTTAATAAGACAGTATGATTTTAATTTAATTGAGAAGAAAAGAGATAAAACAATTCCTAATCTCTCCACTTAACGCAAATACAGCGCAATGCAGCGACAGGGATCTACTCTGAAAGTCTTCTTGAACTCAAAAATTTATTTCTCACATATTTACTATAATTGAACTACCATTTGTTTATTTGAGAGAATCCGGGACCTGATATGTTTCTTGAAGTTATGCCAGTTTTGAAGCGACTTAATTTGAGCAGGATTGATATTGAAAATTTTTACTGCATTGTATGAAAAGCTCCATTTGAATTGTGTGAAAATGGAAATGTGCCTAGTAATACAATAAAGATCTTTAGCTCTTGTCAGACACTTGTGATAGTCTTCAAGTTACGTGAGTTTATCTATGAGGTAGACCGGTTTTTTAAAATGATTGATTTTTCAGATGAGTCCAGCTAGTCTGCTGAAAAACCTTTATTCCAAACTTAAAATGTTCATATTCTCATAGATTGGAGAAACATGATCATATTTTCTCATTCCACATGAGTATCTGAGTACAAGAGTTTTGTATCTTCTGTAATGTATATTTATACCTTGCCAGAAGGGAGGGCCAATATATATCGTAATAATACGCTAAACGAGACATAATCGAAGATTCGCATAATATGTATCAGCTTGATATTATTTGTGAGATAAAGTCGGTTTATATAAAATAATTTTAAAGTATAATACTTCTACTACTACATTACACACAGTCCATATTATACCACCGTTTGCAACTGTAACCTTGCTTCTCTTGTGATTGAAAGTATTTCATGATCATATCTAATGCGCAAGCTCCAACTCAAACTGAAATTTAACAGGCAGTTCTTCCACCAGTTACGTTAACGGGAGGATCCTCTAGTCTAAACTGGAGGATATCTTCAACTGGAAGCTATAAAACGCCACTTCTCGTTTAACCTGGAGATAAACTTCAGACTGAAGTTTAACTGGAATCTATAAAACCTGCCCTAACAAATGAAACAACCTGTTTTTCTAATATATCATTATATCCATAACTCCCTCTCCAAATTATAGGTGCTCGATAGCGGGGCGGTTAGATGCCGGACTTCGAAACTTCTGCTTGCATTTGGCCAGGTTCGAATCCTGGGAATGGGATAATTTTTCTCTATTTCTGAGGAGTCGTTAGGCAATGTAATCTGAATCCCAATCCCGGCGTCTGGTGCTTGCTTAGACTACCCGGGGTGGTGCTGTAGGTTTTCTGGGTTTCCCTACAGCTGATAAGTGAATACACCACCAGAAACATCAGTAAGTCGTCTCGGAGCGCCACGACAAATAATAATAGTATCCTTCCTCTACCCACACAGGCTATGCCTTTGGGTACACTATGAGTGTTTATGAGGGAGTATTATTATTATTATTATTGTTAAACATTTTGGCAGTTTTGGTTTTGATTCGGGTATTTTACTTCTTATGAACACAGTTTTGAAGATCCCGATATGATCGGTCCGGATTTGTTTTCGATGACATGTTATCGTAATATAGTGGTTTTATGATTTTATTTTATTCTCTTTAAATATTATTTGGTTCTGAATCATTGCCAAATTGTATCACTATGTTGCTTTCATTCCTCATTTCTTCATTATCGTTTTAAACACAGAGTGTTCTATACGTCAAAATATTTTAGTGCCAATCATCTAACAGGTATTTGCCAAGTTTGATGCTGAATTGTTGTAAGGTTATAATATTCGTTGGCAGAAAACAATTGAAAATTTGTAACATAAGATTCAAGACAAAAACGTTATAGAGACGTCTCCTTAATTTATTTCATTTGGCAGTTGAGGCTATTAAAACTTACGTTTCATTGTTCAGCTCTGATTAACTTTCGTGTGTTATAGTAGAAAGAATCACAATAGGTGAATTTCTTGAAAGTTATGCATAGGGGCCATTCAGTTCTGATATTATATATTTTTTTAAATCTTCATTTTTAATTTTCTGCCTTAGATATAGTGAGGATTTGGAACTTGATGATGCAGTACATACAGCAATTCTGACACTAAAGGAGAGTTTTGAAGGTCAAATGACAGCGGACAATATTGAGGTAGGAATTTGTGATGAGGCTGGGTTCAGGAGACTCGACCCATCTCATGTGAAGGATTATTTAGCTAATATTCCATAAGACTTTTAGATTATCAACATATATCTTTCAAGTTTTGTCTTAATTTTATATTGATTTCATAAATGAATTGAATAAAACTGAATTTAATGGAAAAAATGTGTAATTTGCTGAAACAATTTCAGATAAATCCCTCGCCTGTTTTCCATCTCCTAGTTTTAAACAATTTAATCGTACCTAATAAAATAATGGTGGGTATTCTTGAATTCTTATGAGCTGAAACTAGCAATGAGCGGTGCTCTTCATAAAAACGAACAGTTGATCCAACGGAGGCGATCCATCACATACAGTGGAGGTGAGATACAACTGGGTAGGTGAAAACTTTCAGTCCAACTGCACCAAAAATATATCTTTAATATGTAATCAATGTAGTCGACTTACATCATTATATATTTACTAAGAAGACTCACATCAGGAAATATTTCGAAGGATTAATCAGTTCAGCCTGATTGATGTTTGGAGGGCCTCGATTTTGAAATTCTTTTGATCCCTATATATTAAAATGTCCTTTGTTTAACTTTCCCACTATATTGTAGTAAAACTGTACTAACTAATTTTCCTAATTTATTTAAAACACGATTTACAACAATTATTCACTAAAACATTGACTTCAATATCTATTTCAATTTATTTCTACTGTGGCTATCTATCAGCGAACTCTGGAACTGTAACTCACTGAATTCTGACTGTCCTCCAGTGGTTATATAGTCGCAAGCCTCTCTCGATTATTCTGGAGTATAAAACATTTCATCTAGATGGCTCTTCGAATAGTATCGAACAATCGATTTATTCCAGCTTGTTCTCGGCGATCCGTACGCCAGCAGATATGCAGTTGTAGTTGAACGAAGGTGCATAATTAATTAGATCAGGGCCGGTCTCGAAATCGTTACATTGCCCCCTTCTTAAAGACGTTTCGCCCGGAAACGACATTCTTGAAGTGTGAAGATATCTGCAAGATTCTCCATGTCTGCACCTGGACGTTCGATGGAAATAGCACTCCACAGTCTTCAAGTTGGGTCGAGGAAGATGGTTGCAGCACACCAGAATTTTGATGCCGCTGGATCTGAATATTGTCTTCAACATGCTTCTTATAACTCTCCAGTCCAGCCCATCAAGCCCACAGGCCAATTTTGGGATTGCCAGGTCTACAATATTCTGGTCCAGCATCGTGTCTCTCAATCTCGTAAGGCTCTTCCAAACATCTTCATAAGACGGCTTATCTCGAGAACGCTTCTTGGTAACCAGATAGTAGATGTTTCTCTGGCCTTTCCTCAGCTGTAACACCCCTCCAACTTTCGGGTTCTGTTCTCTCAGTTCCTGGATTCGACCGAACTTCTTGGAGAAAACTACTGCAATGCCTCTGGACATTTGGAGATCTTCTGCCACACAGTGAGCTAACGCGTAATTGGCAGGCACCTTGAAAAGATCTCGTGACTCCTCTCGGGTTACCCCATATTGAACTCTCTGTCCGTTCGAGTACAGGGACATGAACCTCTGCGGACTTGATCGTGGTTTCCGGCGTAAGGGGACAACCTATTGAAGTGGACTACCCTAGGTTTTCCTCGTGGTGGCTTATATATGCGGTAGACGAGGTCGTTTATCCTTTTCATTGTCTTATATGGACCTTCCCACGAGTTCCGAAGTTTCGGTGATAGTCCACGGTGACGTTTAGGGTTGTATAGCCAGACAAGGTCACCTGTCCGATATCCACCAGCATCCGCCTTGATGTCGTAGGTCTCCTTCATTCTGTCGCTGGCACTCTGGATGTTCAAACGGACCCGTTCATGGATGTCGTCCATTCTCTGTCGCAGTTTGCTGACGTAGTCATTTCCCGCAGTGTCTTGTCCTGGTGGCGTCCCAAACTTCAGGTCACATGGAAGTCGCAGCTCTCGACCCATAATAACACTAGCAGGGGTTTGGCCGGTTGACTCATGAACTGCGGAACGATACGCCATCAGGAACAGATGGAGGTACTGGTCCCAATCCTTCTGGTGGTCAGAGACTACCTTGGACAGGTGGCGGTTTATCGTCTTGTTCATCCGCTCCACCATTCCATCGGACTGCGGATGTAGAGCTGTGGTCCTCGTTTTCCGGATGTTCAGCATCTGACACATCTCCTGGAACAGGTTTGACTCGAAATTCCTGCCTTGATCCGAATGCAGTTCTAACGGGACACCGAATCGACAAATCCACTCCTTCACCAAGACGTCGGCAACGGTGATGGCTTCTTGGTTGGGCAGGGCATAGGCTTCGGCCCACTTGCTGAAGTAATCCATCGCCACAAGGATGTACTTGTTCCCGTGTTCAGATTGTGGGAACGGGCCAGCGATGTCAACGCCGATCCTTTTGAATGGGCTGCCCACATTGTACTGGCGCATCGGGGCCTTAGGTCTTGTTCGAGGCCCATTAGGCAGCGCATACAGCACATTTTCTGCACCAGTCCTTGACGTCAGTTTGACAATTGGCCCAGTAGAACCGTTGCCTAACTTTCTGGAGGGTCTTCGTCACTCCCAGATGTCCTCCGGTGACCCCATCATCGATTTCTCGGTGCACTTCCTGTCTTCTGCTCCTGGGAACTACTACCTGACGTCTTTCTTCCCCGCCATCCTCCGACTCCAACACACGCTTCAAGACTCCATTGTCTAAGGTGAAAGAGTTCCATTGGGCCCAGTAAGTTTTAACGACTGGAGAACAACTGGCTATTTCCTGACACGACGGTCTTCGATCACTCTTCTTCCAGCCGATGACTAAACCAAGATCTGGATCTTTCTCTTGGTCTTTCTGGATCTTGTGGTCATTCCAGTTATCATCGATCGCCGTGGTTCTGCAGAGTGTCGACTCCTTTTCCTCTGTTCGTCGGCAGTGCGAACAGTCGTCTGGACATGGTCTTCGCGATAGAGCATCCGCATTCTTATGGCTGGTCCCCGCCCGATGTTCGATCTCAAAGTCGAATTCCTGGAGCCTCTCAATCCAGCGTGCCACTTGACCCTCGGGATTCTTGAACTGTAGGAGCCATTTGAGAGCTGCATGGTCAGTTCTCAGTAGGAATCTTCGTCCATACACGTACTTGTAGAAGTGCTCAACTCCCTTGACAACAGACAACAGTTCCCGCCTGGTGACACAGTAATTCCGCTACGGTTTACTGAGGGTCTTGCTGAAGTAACCGATGACCTTCTCTTGTCCTTCTTGGATCTGAGACAGGACAGCTCCCACGTCCCACGTTACTGGCGTCCTTGTCCAGAATGAATTTCCCGTCTGGAAGGGGGTAGCTCAGGATTGGTGCGTTGATCAAAGCTCCTTTCAACTTCCTGAATGAATCTTGGCATTCATCCGACCACTGGAACTTTGTTTGTCCTTCCGTGAGCCTGGTCAGTGGTTTTGCGATGTTAGCAAATCCCAGCACGTATCGGCGATAGTAAGTGGACAAGCCAAGAAAACTTCGAAGCTGGTGAATGTCTTTCGGAACGGGCCATTCCTTAACAGCTTTGATCTTCTGCTCATCTACTGCCACTCCTTTCCCAGAGACAACGTGGCCAAGATAACGTACTTCTTTTTGAAACAGATGACATTTCTTAGGGCTCAGTTTCAGTCCGGAGCTTCTCAGTCGCTGAAATACCTCTTCCAAGTTTTTTACATGGTCCTCGAACGATCTGCCAACCACAATAATGTCGTCGAGATACACCAGACACGTCTTCCATGATAGTCCTTTCAAAACCGTCTCCATCAATCTTTCGATTGTGGCTGGAGCATTGCAGAGGCCGAATGGCATAACTGTAAACTGCCATAATCCGGAGCCGATGGTAAAAGCTGTCTTTTCTCGATCTTCCTGGGCCAGTTCTACCTGCCAGTATCCGCTCTTCAAATCTAAGGTCGAGAAAATCGTAGATCCAGCCAGCGTGTCTAGCGTGTCGTCTATCCTTGGGAAAGGGTAGCTGTCCTTTTTCGTCACGTTGTTTAGTTGACGGTAGTCTACGCAAAACCGTGTTGATCCATCTTTCTTCTTCACCAACACGACTGGAGAGGACCAGGGACTGTCGGATGGCTCGATGACTTTCTCCATGTCGCAGACTATTTTGTCAGCCTCCTCCTTTTTGGCTAGAGGAAGTCTTCTGGCTGATTGCCTGATTGGTCGGGCATTTCCAGTATCTATCTTGTGCTGAACCACCTTTGTTCTCTCAGTTTAGGCTTCTGTGCTGGCCCCATGTCCTTGGACGAGATAGCAACCAACTTCTCCAATTCTGCTGGCATGTTACTGGCTTGGCTAACAGTGCCACGTACACTCCTGATTACAGAGGAAATTGACGAGCAGTGCCCCAAAATCGTTCCCTTCTTCAAGGTCACGGGGTAATCCTCACTGGCACAAACTTATCAGCACGCAACAAGGTTTTTCCTAGTGCAATTCCTCGTCCAATTTTCTCATCATGTAGCTTGGGCTCGAACATCACCACGTTTCCACTGCTCACACCTCCATCCAGGCGAGCCTCCAAAATGGTTTCAGCCCTCTCCGGTACGCTTACGTCTTCAGCCAGCAGAACTCGAACCATTTCTTCATTCCTCCCATGAAGTACCAGCTCTTCTCCGTTCACACGAAGGACGCCGTCTTTAAAATTCAGCTCGAATCCTCTAGAATTCATGATGTCCATTCCAATTATTACCTCGTCCTCGGTATCCGCTACTAGAGCCCGGTGTTTCACTTTAGTGCTGCCCAAAGTCAGTTCAATTGGAAGTTCACCATACACAGTTGCCGGCTCTCCAGTTGCTGTGCGTAGCTTCCAATTCGACGATTCAATTCTTGCCGGTGTTTTGGCAAATGTAGGTCCAAGGATTGACACTAGATGCAGAGAGTGTCTTGGGGCAGCTGAGACCATAATGCATTTGCTGTCAGCCTGTTCAGCTTATGCAGTCTCAGCCTATATCCACAGGCATAACGCGGCCCTACGAGTGTTGTACTACCATCTACGACACTCGCACGGTATAGACGAGACACTAGTGTTTTCTTATACTCCGGGAATATCGCGCGAGTCCGTTGTGGAGAATGAGAAGTGCCGAATCTATTGGAGCTACTCATTTCCCACCCTCAAACAAATACAAGCCAATAAGCCTAGTCCTCCTCGACCATAAAAGTAGGACGATTTTCGTCATTGAGTTATCAGCTCTTGGCGAAACGAACATCGTTTGAAAAGAGGAGGAAAAACGGACTAAATTTCGAGACCTTCTCTTTGAACTCAGCAGGATTTACCCCAACCATTCTGTTTAAATTGGGTTTCTGATAATAGGGGTCCTTGGTGGAATGATGGGTGGTCAGTGTGCACTCCAAGCTAGCACCAGACGTCGGGATTGGCATCTAGGCAACTCACATCACACTTGATTCACAACAAGGCATGTGGCCACCTAAAGAGTCCCGTGTCCTTGAGAAAAAAGATTCCGTACCGGAGCCTCGAACTTCTGTCTGATGCGAGCCAGAAGTTCCACTGCTAAATACCCCTGCCACTGGTCCACCGACCACCATATAGTTTTCAGTATGTTGCACAAGTACTTAAGAACTATTTTATTGCATCTTCTCATTACCAAAAGTAGCTCAATGTTAACGTTGATTATTCACAACAATAATGGAAAAAAAGTTACTGATTTTGTTTGAAATATATCATTAGTCATACAGGTTTAAACTGGAAAGGTATGTTAAAGAAACAATGAAACATGTAATACATATTTATTTTTCCCATCATTTGGACCCTATACAATTTTTAATAACTAAGTACGTTGTCAGGTAATACAATCTTTGTATGGAATGCTTCTTTCTGAAATAGAGGGGCAAGATGGTGGGGTGGGTTATAGCAATATCTGACTAGTATCAACAATATAAACGACCTGAAAGAAGGTCGATACCCATCATGTTGTACTTATATTTCTAGACCAACAATTTTTTCAACACATTTTACATTAAACTAAGTTTACGATGCCTACTGTTTTCATTATTACAATAAAGATATGCATTCCCTGGTCGACAGGACTACTAAGGCTAGGTACGAGGACCTTGTTGTCCTCACTGATTGCTTGCTGGTTTACAGAAACATGCTACTCAGCAGCTGCATACATTCTTTGCTACCACCTGTATGTATCAGGTAAATAGTTCAGCATGGGCCATTTGTCAGGTAAAAGTGAAAGAAGCCCTAAACTAGTTCAATTGATTCAATGCCAATTCCAAAATTTTTTCAATTGTTGCATTCATTATGTATGAGAATCTTTGGTATTTATGTAAGCCCACTTATCCATTCTTTTTCTGTTTATTTGTTCAAATAATTCAGAATTGTATACTCTGTTTCATTGCTCAATCAACTAGTTTTATTTAGTCAAGATTGTATGGAAAATAAAACTAGCAAACATGTAAAATTTCGCAAAACTGTCAAAGAAGAGTAGAGAGCTTTTTATCTCTGTATTTTTGCCTGAAACGTTTTCTGCAATAGAATTACACGAAGAGTAAACGACTTTTTCAACACACAAGAGTATGTATTGGGGTCGTTTTGATCATTTGATTTTTCCTGACAACTGGCCGATAACTGATAAGTGGTAAATAATCTACCGAAATAAAATTCAACTCGCTCCAGTGACATGAATCCACATCTACTGTTTGTTCTAACAAATGGTAACCAAACAAGGGCATTTAAAAACTATCAGAAGTACTGAGAGAAACAAGCTTATTGCCTCCTTTATATTGTAGAAGAGATAAAATGCAGACAAAATTAATTTTTGGTAATTTATTCACCACCATAAAAGTTTTAGATAATTTTTCTTATGAATAATTTTTGTAAATTCATACTCATATCTTAAATATTATAAAATCTTTTTTATTATATTATTAATTGCTAAAATTTAAGATGTCACTTGACAAGGGGCACAGATCATGATATGTTTAGAAAGTGGTGTTTAATATTATAAACCTAATACCTAAAGCAGAGAAGGCGATTGTGGCTAGTTTATAATACCGTTGATAAGTTTATCACATCATAAATTTAATACCTCGCATGCAGAAACCTCAACAGGACCAAAACACTCAGGAACACTGATTATCAACTGAAGCTTTGAGATTCAATTAGATTAAATATTATTTTCGTGAAAACGATTTGACTTGGGGACATAATCAAATCTTCTTTGTCTTTCATTTTCAGCTGATCTGACCACTAGTACTTTTTTCACTTCTTTTTTCATAGACAAATTCCTATGAGAAAGCAACAATAAAGAAATTATCTTGATTGTTAGAGCTGGTTTGAAGTAGTTGAAAATCTCAAGCCTCGTTTTGAAAATTACCTACTGATTTATTGAAACTTTTACATTTATGTTGTTGCTGATATCCTGCTTATTTCTAATTTCTACCTAAAACAACACACACCTGTTGAAGCTCAGCAGCACGGTCTGAAAATGTCTCCACAATTTTTTTTAAGAACATATAATGTTACACATAACTCTGAAGATAAAAAACACAGTTACAAGACGACATTTAAAGGTCGGATTGCATATAACAGGTATTATAATTTATTAATAGTTAAGCTGATATGTTTTATATAGTCCCAAAAACAGCTGGTTGGCCCAGCATGATCACCTAGATCCGCACCCACCATACCCATGCTCATATTGAGCTGCAACATGCCTTCAAGACATGTTTGGACGGAAACGAGACGCAGAACAATTGCCCAATGCATTTCCCTGTTTTTTCTCAATGAGAAAAAACTTGAATTGAGTGGGCGAATCATTTTTTTACCTGCGGTTAAAACCAGGGTACAGAGTCAACAGGTATTTAATGCCGACACTTCTATTGTTAATCAGAAGCGAGAGAGATACGTTGCAGATTCTTTTATATAATAACTTGACGCTGTATACCAAACGAGGTTAAATACAGATTATTCAAACAGCAAAATATTGGTTTGTTTGCTGTCAAATTATCTGCAGGGGAAAAACAAATTGGAAACAAGTCAAAAACATAATTTTACGAGGCAGGATATAATACAAACATCTAACAGAGAAGAACTACTTTACAATAGTGTCCTTGAGGAACATTTCGCAAGTATCTGTCAGATGTATAATTCCGAAGTAATTTTTTTTAAAGATATTTGCATCATCACCTACTCTATGAAATTATCGAGAGAGCAGTATTTTCAATTTGTTTCTTTTTTTTAATTTTACTTTCAAAGTAATCCGTATGCACTGATCTTCGAGAGATATCTCCCAAGTAATGATTGAACTTAAGTGTCTAAAATCTGCAATGTTTCAAAAGAACCTACTAAACTGGTAATATTTATATAATCTTATCGAAATTTCAAATTATATAAGTTGTTATTTGGAATCCAAAAATATTTGAAACTATTTTCCATTGCAAATTTTGGGTGCTTATGTATGAATGGTTTGAAGCCTCCATTTTCTTTGCACTTACTTTCAAGATCTTGTGATTTGAAAAGTGACGATTTGTTGATTGTATACCCTGGATATTATCTACTAAGGGAAGTTAATCCCAAATCTATGAAATACAACTACAATAATGATAGTAATAGATATTATATCACATAAACTTCACACAAAAAGCACTACATCACTATTGAATATAAACTACTTAGAGAATTACCAATGTTCAACATTATACATTTTTCGACTGATGAGTCAGTAGTTAGTATGGATGTAAAAAATTATAAAATTATATAAAAATAATACATTAACGTTATTAGTAGTAAAAAATACAACTTATCTTGAATAAATATGTTGATATATTAAGATTTATCTAACTTAAAACTTTGGTAAACCAATTGTTATGTACCCATATTAAAATTAACTGCTTTGCTTTCGCAACTGTGAGACGGTTTATATTTTTCTACTTAATTTAGAATTTCGTAGTTAATTGACGGTCATAAGTCGATTGTGCTACTGAACACTTTCAAAATATATTAATTGTGCTCAAACTCTACAGAGCATTAAAAATGAAACGCCCATCACCAATAAAAATGAACTTGGGATATTTGAAATATCGGGTTCATATCATCATTTCACTGTAATAGTTTGAACATTTTACGAAAAAATTAATATTACGACCAAGAGGATTAATATTCTGTATATTTTAAGAACAGTTTCGAAGAAAAATATCTGATTAAACATTCATCAAATTTACTCTCGAAACGATCGTGGCTGAGAAACAAGATTTGGTGCACAAGAGTTTTTTCAATACCCTGTAAATGATAATATAGGTACATAAGTCTTTGTAAAGGTCAAATGAAAAGTTATAAACGACCTGAAAACATATATTATGGTTCTAATCTACAAACTATACATTTTTTAAGTTTTCATTAATATAACTTCATGCTTTTTTTTCAAATTTGCAAGATAACAAATGCTCATATTACTATTAAGGTATCTAGAAGTAAGCAAAAGCTCATCTATCTTTAAATTTAAGTTATCAAAAATTAATGTTTGAAAATAAAGAGCTTTTTTTTCTCTTCGATTACTCTAATAAATTGGGCAGAGTGTTTCAGTTATATACTGGGCTCAAGTAGTGCGAGGACAGAAGAGACAATTCCTCTGAAATTAATGATTTTCATTAATTTAAACATGCGCCGGAATTGACAATTAGTTGTGTCTCAAACAAAATGAATATTTCCTATAGGTGATGCGTTTTTCAATTATAATATTGAAAGAATCTGCTTTGACTAAGTTTTTTATGAAAATATTTTCCTAATGAAACTTCTACATTAAAAATTGACTATTAGTGTTATATTCTATATCTTATACTCATCTTCAATTACTTATCTCATTTACACACAAGGTTATGGTGTAATAATAAGGGAGTAAATATGAAATCTATTGACATTTTCTGAAATATATTCCATCTAAGCATTGCCAGATATTGAGACTAGACATTAAGTAGATATTGATACCATATATAAAAACAGTAAATAAATCTAATTTTACTTCTGTACATTTTCTGAAGTAAATAGTTTCCTAGGGAATGATTCAACAACTATAATGTTCTGATAATCATATCAAAAAAATTTTCGTCCTCGCACTAAGTTTGGGCGCCATTTTTCATTGGGTCCAATTCTGCCGCCGGTGTAGACACGGCTACACAGTTTATGATATGTTTATATTTTCATCCGCAGCGTTACACACAAGTGTGAATCATCATTGGTTTATTGCTTTTACTCGAAACAGAATATATTAAATTATAAATACTCTTCAACCGATACTACTTGTAAAGAAAACTCGATAGAAAGGAAACCGTCATTTCCAGAAAACTTTTCTTGATAAGTGAATTGGAAAAGTTTTCGAGAATCGATCGTTACAATAGGATCTAAAACTTAACTTTTAGGGCACCTTTGGTTTAGCTTATCTTCATTTATATCAAGAAAGTATTAAAGCAATCTGATCAAGTTCAGCTTGATACAGTTCACTTATACTTATCACTCAATAACTAAATGTCCAGTATTTCTCCTAAACAGTACAACTACAACAGTTAACAGAGATAGATTAAGTTTTCTCTAGAAAGTGTCGATTCAACAATAGCCGCCTTAGTCTGGGCATCTCAGCAGTGTCCAGTCATCACCAATGTTCTCTGTCAAGTGCTCAGAGACATGTAAGAATTAAGATTGTCCATTTTCTTCTCCTTTTGTTCCCTAGAAAATAATGTTGATAGTTATTCATACAAAACAGTAATAATTGGAGGCAAGTCTGCCCTTAAAAGCAAGTTCAAACCCTAACCTGTGTAATAACTATTTGTGTCTTCTAGTCTTGAAAATGATGTCTCACAGAGCTAGTAGACAGCTTTGAGCAAGATCAGAATTGTATTTCGGGCAATGTTTTTTTTTTGCAAAAAAACTGATATCTTTTTCGAGACTAGTGTACATACACATTTTTTGCTGATAAGGGGCACTTAGACCAGAACCGGTTCATCATATATATATATACACATTGAGAAGAGGAATTCGAAACTTATTTGGAAATATATATCATTCAACTCATTTGTTCATTTCTTTCAAGGATCTAAACCAAGTTAAAATATATTTTTTCCAAGACAGTGCGTAAAAAACCATCAGCTGTGCGTTAAAGTAACTTTTCACACAGTGTTCATATATTCATTTACGCATTCCTGAAAAATACAGTATTTTACGTCTACTATAACTCAGAAGTATTGCATTGCGAAATGATAATGATAAAGAAAGTTTTTGGCAAGAAGGAACATATTATTTGTTTTAATACTATAGGAATATTAACTGTAACTTGAAAGCTAATCTTCCCTATTTGTTATAACATGTCGTTAAGGTAATACCCATTAGTGTTTTTAATCAATCAGCTTCAACCAACTTTAATGAGCATGAGATTTCAGTTTATAATTAAATGGGATACCATCGAAACATTCGATTACAACTTCCAATAAAGTGGAAACTCTACCATGGTAAATTTTAGTGCACAGACACATGTTACAACTTCGTGAACTAATCTGTTTAATAGGTATTTGATATGAATTTTGCACAAAGATTTTTGATGATAATAGAAACTGAAAACTTGAAACGAACTTGTTTCTGGAACAGTTCAATTTATTTTTCTCATAGTCATGAGATACTTTTAGAAATATGAATATCTAGGGTTTCTGGCTATAGTTATTGTATGATAGAGAGAGTAGTAATAACTTTTGTCTAATTTCCACTTCGATTTCGGAGAGCCTTCCTGAGTATGCTAGTATAAACTACCTACTCAGGAAGACTCTCCGATAACATTAAAAACTATCTTTCAGAAATTGACATAATAACGTCATTTACTAGCAAAAATAATTTAGGGAACATGTTATTTAACACAAAACACAAAAAGGATAAATGGAAAAAATCAGGTATTTATAGATTTAAATGTGGGGATTGTTCATCAGCTTATACAGGCCAAACAGGGAGAAATTTCAACATAAGTTACCGTGAGCATGTGTTATCTGATAAAAAATCAGATATATATGAACATCTACAAGAAACAAACCACACAATAAATATAGAAAACGTGAAAATCCTGCATACATGCAGTAATGGGAGGGAAATGAGCTTGTTGAAAATATTGGAAATAAATAAATTGAATAAAACCCTAACTTCGAAATTCTCAATAATAACCAACTAGAACTGAACAGCTCTCTTTTGAATTTTGATAAATAGCCATCCCACAGACACCTACTGCACTAATTTTTGTTGGATTATACTCGGAAATGTTTTGATATATATTGTTTATGATATTTCAGGTACAAATTTTTTTTGATATTATTTCATTGTTCCTACCTAGCGAATATATTTACTGTATTTTATCTATATACCCCGGATATATGGTGTGGTCGGTGGATCAGCGGTCTAAGGCACAGGCCGTTCGAAACTCCAGCATAGCGATAGTCGGTTCGAATGTAGGTACGAGAATTTTTCTCAACTACTTTATATCGGATCGATAGGCGACTGCATGCCTTGTTGAAAAGCAAGTGTATTGTGAGTTGTCTAGATGCCAATCTCGTCTGGTGCTAGCTTGGAGTGCACACCGACCACCCGAGGTGGTGCTGTAGGCTTTCTGGGTTTTCCTACAGCTGAGAAGTGAATACCTGAAACATCAGTAAGTCGCCCCGGAGCGCCACGGCAAATAATAATAATAGCCGTCCTCTACCCGCACAGGCTATGCCTTTGGGTACACTCAACGAGTGTATATGAGGGAGTATTATTATTATTATTATAGTTAGTTTACTTGGTAATGATTTAACAAACCGAAACCGGCCGTAACATAAAAAAAAATCGTGGTGGAAATTGGACAAAAGTTATTACTATTCAATAAATAAATAGATTATCAATTGAACACGTTACTAGTTATTCTTTGAAAATTTGATTTACGGCAAAATTTGCTGATGTGTCGACTTTTTTCGTTCCAACTCTCTAATTCTCTTGCAACGCGCCGCGTTTTATATACCACGGAGGTAGATCAAAAAGTAGTTAATGTCGAATCAAATATACAGGATCTGAAAACGGATGCACGTACGGAAGTTAATTAGAGAGTGAAAGACCAGAAATCTAAATTGAATAAGCTCATACATGAGGTCTCTTGGAAAAAATGACTAGGTATGATGTTTAGGCATCCTGTAAGACGTACAAATGCTAGTTTTATTGAAGCTGCTTATTGATTATTGTGCCTCAATGACTTACCACAGATTTGCTTCAGTTCTTACTATACATTAAATAATTGAGAAACACTTGTAGCTTGATTGGAAAAAAGATTCATATGGGTACCAATATCGGAGGCAACTTTATCGGGTATAGGTAAGTAAAATAAGATATTTAACAAAATGGGGAAAACTTGTTCATCTGGGTTTCACTGGAGCAATTAGGAATTCAAAAGAAGCGTAGGAAGCCCCCAGATCTGTATACATGAGAAATTTAAAAATTACTTCTGATAGTAGTTAATGTCGAATCAAATATACAGGATCTGAAAACGGATGCACGTACGGAAGTTAATTAGAGAGTGAAAGACCAGAAATCTAAATTGAATAAGCTCATACATGAGGTCTCTTGGAAAAAATGACTAGGTATGATGTTTAGGCATCCTGTAAGACGTACAAATGCTAGTTTTATTGAAGCTGCTTATTGATTATTGTGCCTCAATGACTTACCACAGATTTGCTTCAGTTCTTACTATACATTAAATAATTGAGAAACACTTGTAGCTTGATTGGAAAAAAGATTCATATGGGTACCAATATCGGAGGCAACTTTATCGGGTATAGGTAAGTAAAATAAGATATTTAACAAAATGGGGAAAACTTATTCATCTGGGTTTCACTGGAGCAATTAGGAATTCAGAAGAAGCGTAGGAAGCCCCCAGATCTGTATACGTGAGAAATTTAAAAATTACTTCTGATAACCTGAATGAATGACTCGAACATCTCGTCCGTTACCGCATTTGAAAATGTTTTCCGCAGATGTAGACGAAACGTCAGGAAGAATTACCTCGAGACCACGACCAACAAACCCGAAAACCACAGGAAGTTCAAAAAGAGATTACTGTCCATCAGAAAAAAGCTTTCCGGCTCTCCTCATATTACATGAAATATGTGAAAGAATATGCCAAGATAGCCGCACCCCTGTACAAGCTTCGTAAGGAAAGATGGCAGCTGATTGCGAACTCAAGACAGTCAGCTCTGTTCTATTCTATTCTGATACTTCAATATCCACATCAGAAAGAAAATTCCTTCTGAATACCGACGCAAGTAACGTTGGAATCGGAGCTGTTCTGTCCCAAGTTCAATATGGCTTCATACCTCATCATACATATTTGAAACTTCGCATGGGTAGGACCATACCCAGTCGTCAAGAGGACCTTTGAAGTCGTAAACCGAGTTCAATGCCAAAATGAAGATGGTTTGTGTAGATAGACTCAAGGCCTATCACGGAATGTCTTAATCGGTCTGGGACGACCGGATTTGGTAGAAGCACATTAGTTAGTGCTCTTGCATTTTCAGAATGGATATCCTCTAAGGGGGGGAATCACAGCCGGGAGCATGTGTGGTTCTCGACTTATGGAAACATCTCAACGAACGATTTAAAGTGGCAGCAGTCAATTAAGTTATAAGGTAGGCGAACCAAATTAGTGAACGAAATCTGGATATTTTGATATGCGTGTTTTTGATTGAAGAATTCACAGAAAGTAAATCATGTAGGTCGAATGTTTCTATCAGGAACCACTACTCATTCGGCGAAAAGCATTGGATCATACACCTTTTTTGTTTTTAATATTTGTCTGTACGTTACTCGCATATTCATGAGACAGTGTCATTTATTTATGAGAGATTGATATCCTTCAGTCCTTCATGTAAAAATGGCCAATTCATCGAAACATTCTGGCAACACGAAATTATTTTACAAGTGTAAATTCAGATTGTGAAATTATTTCAGGAGATCTCTTATGTAGAAGAAACGGTGTAAGCAGGTGTTCATTTTATTAAAAAATTATGTTACGAAATTCCTCTTCTCAATATTGTAGTCTATGTAAAATGGATAAGTAAGTGCTGAGAAAAGTATCAAATCTAACAGAAAATAAATAATTCATTCTAAGAAGCCAAAAGGTGACGCAAAAACTGAAAATAGAATCAGTAAGAGGACAGTCAGTACGGAATATTATTAGGAAGCTTATATGCTTTAAACTCCAATTTTTTATTTCTACTTTACCCATTACTTTCATAGTAACCTTAGAGACGAAAAATGGTAAATCGGTAGATTCGCTGAGATAATGATGGAAAGAGAATGAATCCAGACAGAAAAAATTCATTATATTTGGGAAAAAGTCTTCAAGTCAAGTTTTCGAGAACTTATAGATGTTTATACGCCATGTATATATTATATTATACATAAAATGCATAAGTTTTTCCTTAATTAACACACCTACAGATGCAATATTGATTTTAGAAATCATGACTGTCACTTGAAAAGATGATTTTATGAGAACAAACAAAAAAACGTTTTTTTAGTCTCATATACCTATAGTTTACATTTTTATGCACTTGAAATCTGAAGCAAAGGACAAGTATTTATTCTAAAGATTTCCTAAACTTAAAATGATACTTTGTTTTTTCATCGCCGGCCGATCGAGCATTATTTAACATTTTTATAACTAGTTTTTGTATGATGAGAATCCTCACTTTTTCTATGAATCGCTGTCCTAGGACTTGACCAATAACAATATGTGATTTTTTTCTCAGATTGACTATTATAATCAAACATTGCATTGGTTCAAATTTTGATTATGGTAATTTAATTTGACGAACTGTTTGCGTGAGGAATTAGATGAGTATTGTCCGGGTATGGGCCGCAGTGGTCATGATGGTAGAGCGCTAGTCTATCAATCAGAGGGACGTGGATTCGATTCCCAGAATGGTCACTGGTCTCGTGCTAGGAATCGCACGTTAAAAGGTAAGACCTCTTTAATACTTAGCTCGCACAAGTTTTGACTTCTGAGGGCTGTCGTTCGTAGGGGGATGACAGCTGGTTAACGGAAAAAACAAATTTGAAAAACAAATTTGTCATTATCGATCTATTACAATGATGTTTCACTTAATCAGCACATACAATTTCTTCTCCATCGATCAAATTTGGCATTTCATTAGTGTATAGTATAGTAAGCTCGGGTAAGTGTGAATTTGGGGCAAGTGTGAGTTTGTTCGCTATCTTCGCTAAACCGGGCGACAGCCCAATGCCATTTATTGACGAATAGCCTACACTCATAATGAATCCATAACCATCACATAAAATACAAAAGTGATCTTGTGAAATCCAAATATTTTCCCCAATTTTCTAACCTACAGTTCATCAACCCGAACGAGCATAACGAGTTTATTTCAAGCTTTGAGTGTATTGTTAAAATCTAAGGTAAGAATCCATTTTATACACTTTTCTTCTGCCTCAACAATGAATCTGACTATAGATTGCCGTTTTTTCATGAAGTTGTTTTTTTTTCCATTTTTCCATTGCATGTTACACTTACCCCGAAATTAAATGTTATTGGGAATAGTATGACCTATCTGTCGGGGTAAGTGGGAACCTGGTTCATTTGGCCAATCTAAACAGTAATATTTTTTCAGCTATAGTACGAAATTATATGGAAATCTCAGAGAGCCAAACAATATACCTGGCCAGATGTGGAAGACATTGATACACTTTCTGAGGATGAAATAACAACTGTGCTTCCATCACCACTCGTCAGAAGATGGGGATCAATGAAATTCTCATTCGATTTTTCAGATTTCTACCTGTAAATTCTTCTTTTCAACAAATGTTTACTTTCACTAATATTTTTTGTTTTTTTTTTCAATGGGGCATTTCAAATTCAATATTAAAAAGTTCCTAACTATGTTTTGAATAAAGATATCTCGAAACAAATAAATTGTGGTGAAAGTTCCTTTACTGTTTACTCACACCTGCCCCAAAGAGAGATTTACGTGCAATAATATCTTTAAATTTGGCCAGAATCACACTTCCCCCAATTTTCCGGGGAAGTGTGACCTATGGATATGTATATCTGAATATATAAATAAAATTCATAGAATACGTTTTTCAACAGTTTTCTGTGGCGTATTACAAAAACTGACCTTCGAAGTGAAAACCTGCAAAAGTTCATTGTTATATTAGTTCAGGTTCATCAGATGGACTAAATTCAATGCGAAATAATGAAAATCACGGTCACACTTACCCGAGCTTACCTTATAGAAAGTAACACTAGTAACAGGCCTGAAATTGATCCCTGTGGAAAACCAATTTTTATCACAATTGATTGATAATAATAATCTTTGCAGAACGTTTCCTTACATAATACTACGGACTCGACTTTTTTAACAATAGGTTCAACAATGAGCCCATTCTAAAAATATTTTCATTGATATACAGATGTCCCAAATTAAAATACGCAACTGAATTCTGTTTTTTTTTAATGGCAACCCTCCGTTTTTAATACATTTTTGGATTCGCCACTAAATTGTCGATATAACGCACCTCGGTTTTATAGACTTACCTGCAGTAGTTTTTGACTTATGTCAATTTATGCATCAAAATAGCGTTGTGCATGGACCTACAGAAAAATTCATAACCCAACCATTCAAGATAACTCAACCCACTTTTTTCCAGACGATTCCTTAAGCTTCAACGCATCTTTTGAAATGCAGTCGAACTTGAAGTCAATGTTCTACCGCCTACTACGATTTTTTTTTAATGACAATTTACAAATGGCAATACTCGATTTTTCAAATACTACACGCTGTATCTTATCGTCCCATTGCATTGCATTTTTCAACAGCTTTTCGTCGATATAGGGTTTGTGGGGTCTACTTTGAGAAGTTTGCGAAATATGTTGAAAATAAGAAATGTGGATGGTTTTTGAGGAATCTAGTAGGCCGCTTTCGTAAAATTTTACATATTCTTGTACTGTCAATAATTGTACACGTCGAATTGTTAAGAATGAATTTCACTCGCGAAGAGTTAGGGAATATGGTCTAGTATATTGGCGAAGCTGACAGAAATCCTTTATTAGCAAGCAGAATCTATCATGAAAAATATCCAGAAACAAGAAGTCCACGAGTGTCTTCATTCCAAAACTTAAGAGATCGGATTGAAATTCACAGGTAGTGTGTCTTATACTGAAAAGGAAATTTTTGGTAGTCAAATCAATGAGGAAAGTGAGCTGCAAGTTTTATTGATTCTACAAGAAAATCCTCACGTAAGTTCTAGGGGAATATCAGCGGAAACGAATATTTCACAAAGTAGTGTGGACAGAATAATATTGGAACATAAGTTCCATCCTTTTCATCTGAACCTACATCAAGAATTGTATGGTGCTGATTTTGCGGATAGAGTTGCGTTTTGTATTCAAATGAAGCAACTTTCGAGAACAACGGGTCGGTCAATAAACATAATATGCATTATTATGCAATCGAAAATCCTCACTGCATGGTTGAGGACACTTATCACCAACAACGATGCTCGCTTAATGTTTGGGGAGGAATTATTGGAAAACACATTATTGGACCCTACTTCTTCGACAATGTGCTGAATGGTGATAGATATTCACATTTTCTTCGCGAACATCTTCAGATTGTTAGAAGTGGATTTGAATACCCGAAGAACCATGTGATTGCAGCACAATGGTGCGCCAGTGCATAACCATAAGATGGTACGAGCATTTTTGGATCAATCCTATCCTAATCGTTGGATAGGCCGAAATGGTCCTATTCCCTGGCCCGCGCGATCCCCAGACCTTACGCCTCTAGATTTATTTCTTTGGGGGTATGTGAAAGAAAGGGTTTTCAGAGATCGTCCAAAAACTGCAGATGATATGAAAAATGGGATCACGGAAGCCTTCCGTTCAACTGATGGAGCAATGCTTGCTAGATTTCGGGACTCATTTGCAAGAAGACAAGCAGCTTGTGTGGAACATGATGGTGACCTATTCGAGCATTTATGAGTAGCCTTTTCCTAAACTTTTTAAATGGTTTATTGTTAATTACTCTATTCCATAATTGCAAGTGTTACTATTACTATTACAATTTCAAAAACATATCCTTTTCATAATTTCAAGGGTGAGTCAAATTTCACGCAGGCGGCCGACTAGATTTCTCATCCACATTTCATATTTTGCAAAATATTTCGCAAACTTCACAAAGTAGGCCCCACAAACCCTATATTGAGGAAAAGCTGTTGAAAAATGCCATGCAGTGGTGCAATAAAATTCAGGGTGATGCATTTGAGAAAATCGAGTTATTGCCATTGGTGAATTGTCATTTAAAAAAAATCGTAGAACGGTAGAACGTTGACTTCAAGTTCGACTGCATTTCAAAAGATGCGCTGAAGCATAAGGAATCTTCTGGAAACGAGTAAGTTGAGTTATCTTGAATGGTTCTGAAGTTATGAATTTTTCTGTGGGTCAATGCACGACGCTATTTTGACACATAAATTGACATAGGTTAAAAACTACTGCAATAAGTCTATGAAACCGAGGTGCGTTATATCAACAATTTGGTGGCAAATCCAAAAATGTAACAAAACCGGAGGGTTGTCATTTAAAAAAGAACTCACTTGCGTATTTTAATTTGGGACATGCTGTATATCAATAAAAATATTTTTAGCTTGCTTAGAAAAAAAGTTATGAACCATGCACACACCCCTTGATCACCCTGTATATAAAAATGAAGCCCCATTTTTTTTGAACGTATACAACACAGATATCTAAAAATGAGGCCCATTCTTTGTTTTGAACGTTTCATGCATATGTTGGCTTACTCTTCTTGATAGACAGTTCCCCAAAACCGAGCGGATGAGAAAAACATGGCCCTGAATAAAAATCTTATTTTTTGCTGGGACGATTCTTAGAAATGAAGTGAAAAAACGTCTTCTTCATTAGGTCCGCATCATCTTAACCGGATATTCCGTACTGACCGCTCTATCATATAGGGTGATTAACCGACCTCTGCAGCCATTTTGCTTTTGGCGTATTCGATACGGATGGGTCCGCGATCCGAGGAAAGTAGAAAGGAACCCTGAAGCGAACCCATGACGTGCGCCGCGCACCTTACGTCCTGGTACTCCATGAAGGCGACAGGAGATCCACCCTTGGTGTGCATGCGTAGGCGGCAGAAGCCGGGAAAGCTGTGCACAAGAACACAACACAGGTGCTGCTCAGTGTGTTTGGGCGCTACCTCACAGTATTGCCGTGTTCGGAACATAGGGAGGGGAAGGGATCATGGGTAGTTGAAGAATTGCTTTCATGCACTGGTATGCAAAAAACAAAATAAGTATTTTTCCCATTGATTATTTGAAGAGTTGTTTTTTTGCAACTATTTGAGTAATCACAGTATTGATTTATGGCTCTAGAGAAAAAATAAGTGGCAAAAATCAAATTATATTTAAGTCTTTCCCAAACTGGTAGCCACTTCAATGATTTAAATAGTATATTCTGCATTTTTTCATTTTGAATAATTTCACTCGGTAATGGCGTTTACGAAGCCATGCCGTATTTTCATCTGCTGCTGTATTTGAGTTCCCACATTAAGAAAACATTTTCCTTTGTGTTATCATATTAATAGATAAAACTCCATTATTGTACTTTCATAACTTTCAACTTTTTTACTACACTATTCATATTCATAAACTCATTTCTTGTATTAATGGGCTTCAATAGATTTATACCTCAACCCATTCTCACTTTTTGATAATAATAATTCTTTTTGAAATAACCAAGTTGCTGCTATTAAGAACAAGAAGCGGCAACTCTGCATTTTCGGAAATATTTCAAGTGGATACAGCAAATGAATTTAGGGGTTATTTAGTGAAAATAGTATTTTCTGTATTCCAAAATGAATAAATCAGTTTTTTATTCTAACTTCAAAATTACAAGTTGATTAATCAATCACTTAATTCTAGTTTCTTGTTCTCCCCGGTGACTGACTGTAACACTGACATTTCAAAGAATGACTGTCACACTGACATTTCAAAGAATGACAGTCCAGGAGTCTTTCTTAACAGTTGATAACTGAAGTTTTGTAATGATCTGTTTTTTATCTTTTTTAACTCCCTTATTGGTGGACTAGCGAGGCGCCAACAACCGATATCAAAATCGGTACCTTTCAAGAAACTGCACTTATATTCTTTAACGTAAATGAAAATACTCACTGAAATAGATTCTCATCACTCGACTAAAGCCAAATATCGTATACAGGCACGTTCTCACACTTACCTCGTGACGTTGAAAATACTCGCTGTGAAGGAACAAATTTGGGTGCATAAGCCGTTGCTGCGAGTTTTACTTTTATTTAGAGGTTATGTTTATTGTGATTCATTATTTCAAACCTACCCAGGGGGCCCGCTTCACTTTACGGGGGTGGAGCACTGTCTCAACCCACCCCTTACCTATTTTCCTTTCCTCTTCCCTAGCTCGCATATCTCTCTCGAAGAGTTCTGAGGGTTGCTCGTGAGGGTGCAGCCGGTTGACGGAGTAACAATTTTATTCATCAACGTAATTTGTAGATATTTTGAATTAGGTGCCAATTAACTTCAGCGGACTCGAATTGCAAACCGACACCAGATTTTAATAATTCAGCACTAGAATCAAAATCCATGAATTGCAGACTAGGTTTAACATCCTTGCGCACAAGTGTCTACGAAGGCAGGCAATACCACGGCAATATATGGGGCGGCGTTAGTGTCAAAAATAGTTCTCATATAAGTACTTTATTTTCATTCAAATATATGACCATTTATTATTTGACACCAATATTCCTAGGTATAGTGGAACAGAACGAATATTTTCATTTTAGCGTTCTTTCATTTCTAAAAATTTCGTCAAAGAATATAGGTAAGCAGTGAAAAGCAATATTTACTTGTTACCAATGCATATATAGAAATGAGCTTTTGAGTTCCACCACTAGATGGCGCCGCGTAACCGATTAATGCTATTTCTTCGTAACGCGTCAGCATTGTTGAAAATGATTGAAAGATTGTTTGCGTTTGATTGCGTTTGAAATATGAATGCAATGCTTACATATCAACACAGGTTTGCAAAACAGATTATATTCCAAAACATAACGTGGGTGCCATCTAGTTGGAACCGTATATTCAGCTACTTAATAGAAAAATCAGTTACATTCAAGTTGTATATGTGTCAAATTTTAACTATGATCCAAAATTTTTAAAGGTAAGCATAGTAATCTTTGAAAATAACAAATTTACCAGGTGAGCCTTACACGAAAGGCACTTATTAAACCAATTCAGTAGATCTCACAAAGAGGTGGCATGAGAGAATCTAACACTTTTGTAGATCTCTCTATTAAATATAATTTAGCGATACCAACGTCACACTAAAAAAATTGTAGAATGGCAAGGGCGGAGAATTTAGAAGGATGGGGCCAAGGAAATGCATCAAAACACGGCAACACTGTGCTACTGCTAAACTACAGGGTGTGCGAGGGTACACATACATGATATTTCGAGTGCGTGTTAGATAGAGCAGACCCTCACCACTTAAACAAAATCACCTATTATAGATAACATGCGGCACCAAAAACTTCAGAAAAAGTGAGACGAAGGTGCTCGCGCCATTACCATTACTTCAAACAACATTGATGTAAATACAGGGTGTGCCACGCAAATAGCGGATATCCCATCTCAAGTTCGACGGGTATTAATTCATTCTTTGAGCGTATTGTTAAAATGTGGATTTTGACCGAAACGAAAACTACCCAGACTGAATATTTTCCAAAGAATGCTTCAAGAATGAGATGTCTATCTTTGGATGTAGGAACATCCACACTTTTTTTACCAAAATTTAAATTGAGTTGTTCATTTCAAGATATTCTTCTCGGTGAAAACCTTTGAGTCGATTGATACTTGAATTTGAATGGTTCATATATCTTTATATGATTTTGAGATGGGACACCCTTTATGTCATTTCTTTATTTAAGTCATTCCACATACAGTTCTGAATATTCTGGGTGAACATTTCATAAGAGTACATTTTTAATTCGGATTTTGGAGTCGTACACGTAGGTACGACTGTGACATTTATTAAATATTTCTGTTTCAGTTTATTTTCGAGGAAAAACTCAATACTAGTCCACAACTATCTTTTCCCTTTTTCAGTTTTTGAAGTAAACTTAATGATTTTTTTGTTTCAACTTCGTTTGTTCGAACACAATGAAGATGGACCATGTCACTTTTTTTAAAGAATATTCTCCAATGAATCCCATTGATACTATATTTGTTAATATCCTCTCGAATATTGAAACAAAAATCGAAAAAAGATGTAAATAAAACATGGAAATATTGAATATACAAAGTCGGCTTTGTCAAGATACAATGCCACTGACTTCGCAGATATCAATCCGATTTTTATACCTGAGGTAAATGGAAAAAATAACAAATATCAAAACAAATGAACAATAACATTAATTATTAATTCAATTCACGCCATACTATTCTCAGCAACCCCCACCAACATTTCTGGAGTTATTTTTTGGTATGCTAACCAAATTTGGTTTTCCAATTTCTCTAAGGTATACAGGGGGTAACATAAACTTGATCTTAATTGAATCTCCAGGGGGAAAATTTAGTGGTGTTAAATGTGGTGACTCGACATGACCACGTGTGGTGTTTCAATTTTCGATTGGATATTGACAAATATAGTAACAATAAGTATGTTGAAGAATATTCTTTGAAAAAACTGACTTGACCACCTTCGTTCTATTTGAAAAAACGAAGTTGTAGTAGAAAAATCATGTATGGTCACATAGCTGATTACAGGTAAGATGTTTGTGGAATAGAATGGTTTGATTTTTTCACATTCGAAAGGCCGAATAAAACGTATGGCAGTTACAGCCACAGCCTCGTTTGAATCGCAAACAATCAAATTAAAAATTGATGCTAATAAAATTTCAACACGGAAATTTTATCATTGTATGTGAAATGATCTCCTGAATCAAAAAATGTCACCCATTTGAAAATAGAAAGTTGCAGTGAAAACGAAAGTGACTAAAGTAACTTAAAGGATAAAATGATATCAGTTAATGCGAAATAATGAGTTAAATAAACCCTTCAAATCTCAAAATCTCAAGACTCCAAAGTTGCAAGATTTAATTTAATTTAATTTCAATTATTTTTCGATATTTCTCTTGCAATAATTTCATTTTGTCAGTCTTTAATCAAGGGAAGTTTTCGTTAGTAAATCTTGTATCTTTGAAAAACAAAATTGAAAGAATATTTGGACAAAATTCCATTGTTTGTTATAAAAATACCACAAAATTGTCAAGTATTAGCAACGCGCATAGAAAGTTTCAAACAAGTGAAATTGTCTCTGTGCAGTGGTACACCTTGTATGTGCCAATTGGTGTTGGCATAATTATCGCAGTTAGTTTAAAACAACACGAAACCAGTGCAAGGTATAGTGATGAAAAACAGACACTTTCTAATTAATGGAATCATTACAAAACATTGGTTGGATTTATATCTTGAAGTCTGACGAAAACAAAAGTATTTGAAGGATAGGTATTGTTGTAATTAGGTACCCACTATAATGTGGGTACTAAAAAAAACCATTTGACCCACAGAAAGCATTTTCACACGCACGGTTGTGGGTATGGTGTCTGACATTACACAATTCAACTGTTATTGCTTTATGTAAATTATTCTACAAACCGCTAAAACTACATGGTTTTCCGAAATCACAAAAAAATATGCTAAGGAATATAGATACTTAAATATTCAAGTTTCAAAAATTACGTTTTGTTCCTGGACGAATTTATCAACTGGGAATATTAATTAGAAGTAGAGAGACAGTTGGGTTTCAATAAACACAGAAGTCTCAAAAAATATAGCAAACTATTTAATGACCCTTATATACGCCTTCCTACAGAATTCAACTCAAATACAACTCTAGAATGCTGTTTGCTTCTCGACGTCAAAATTTACTTCGAGTTATTATAATTTCTACAAGAGTTACACAATTTCATCGTTATAATAAATCAACGAAGTTTATTGTAAAGTGGAATCGAAAAATGCTCTAGAAGTTCGCGAAATTAAAAATTTATGCAAAGTATTGAATATTTATCAGTCAGCCGGTTGAAAAATGTATCCTTATCCTTCCGGAGTGTTTCGGCAGAAACGTTACAACTAACTACTCAATGCCATTAGGTTTAAATAATTGCACTTTATGTACAGATATGAAAAGCTCCAAAGATAAAGTTGAAAAACTAGAAAGGGTGGAGCCTATAAATTAACTTGTGGTACTTGTTACAAGGTTTACGTTGGACAAACTGGTTGAAACTTCAAAAAGAGAACAACTGAACATAAAAATAGTTTTGTGAACGGAAAAACAAATCCATCTTTTGTCACCAATTCATTAACTGATGATATCCATATTTTTTAAATTCTTCATTTCAAAAACGAAGGCACACAGCTGAATATATTGGAACGTTTAATGTATCGGGTATATCTATTCAATATTTTGTTAAATATCATTTCATAAAATTTAACGCGCCTGTTCGTATTGTCTTATGCGAGTTGATGGTAAAAGAGTGGGGAACATCGTATATATTCGCTAATTACATCAATGTTTGCTATGGATTGGCATGCATCTCGCCAACCACATTAATTTGTGTATTCTCTTGCACAGGTGAACGCAATATCGTTTTTCATTTTGAACACTTGTAGGTGTAAACTTCTAACTTCTGCACTGAGTAGCATGAGTATTATTTGCAAATTGGGCCGACGGGGTATTGCTCATTAAACATACGAACAGCTTGATCGTAACACGGGAGCCCCAGAGAAAAAGTTGTGATAATAGTAATACAACAAGGAAAATAATCCTTCATTTGGTTGGGAATGACCACCTGCATACAAGCATGTTTGAAGGTTCTTGCCTCTCATCAGTGCGTAGATAAACGAAACGAATAATTTCGACTAAGTCAAAATTCCCTTCCCTCCACTGCCAGGAAACAGCTACTTTCCCCTACGAATATTGAATTGTATCTGACATATATTTGTTTACGCATATCCTGAATCAAGTCGCTTATTGACGACATCCGAATTAAAGGGTTAACAATATTAACAAGGCCGAGAAGAGAATTGAGAACTACCTTTAAAATAAGGTGTCACTACACCTCAGTTTTGAAAACGGTTTTTGACTTGAAAGGTATCGCAACGACACTGTTTCAGTAACAACTTTCGCAGTTATATACAACTAATTTGTCATAATTTCTCTAATTGATCTCGATATCGTTCTTCGTTTTGATGCATTAGCATGTAGTGTATATAAATTTTTTTCAATTTAGTCGAATTTAACTGATTATTTTTTTCACATGTCAAGTTTTGACGTTTCTGGTATTTCAACCAATAGCAGCGGTTTATTATGGCCAATCATTCGATTTTATACTGATAAAACTGCCTGGTCCTCGATAAAACGTTTACCTTTGAACTGTCAAAACTTAATAGGGTTATCTGCGTTGATTTTATTGAATGGGTCATATGAAACGTTATAATGAATTATTATGTCAACAAAATGAATAAAAAGTTACCTTATTATCAAAGGTTATTCACTTTTCAGATTAGCGAAAAAAATAATCTTTCCAAATACAACTTGTTCTTCAAATTTAATCGATGAATTTTTATTTTCATGACTCAAACACGTTTATTTGGAAAAACATTCAAACAAACTGAATTTAGATAAAATCAGTCGTCTTAAAGGATATTTTTGCCAAACAAAGAGTCGTGGAAAATAAAAAATGATCGATAAAATTTTGAGCACTCGTGGTATTAGGTACCTTTGATAAAATACAAGTCGAAAACAGTCCAGGTATAGTTAGAGTACATAAAAAACCACATACTATATCATGGACAGTTTCGACATTGTGGCTTTGATTTTGTTTCCAAAATATTTTTTGTTTTTTGTCAGGAGTTCAAAGTATCGAGTAACTACAAATAAACGTTAGTGATGATTTATCGATAAAATTCGAAAGACTCAAGATATGAACCACCAAAAGCGGCAAGAAACTCTCACTATACCTTGTAGCGTTCTGAGTATCAGATTATCCTCATAGAATTTCTAAATAAGTTATAACAAAAAAAATCCTGTACAAACCTGGCGAATATTTCTTTGAGCTCGTGTTCAGACACGAATTGTCCCAGATTGGCCACGAATAGCGTGGAACAAGGAGGGTTGCTTACTCCGATACCGGGCTGTGATGAAGACGAACCCACGGGAGAAGCCAAGGCAGGACTCGGTAAGAAATGTGGCAACGACGCTGCGTGCACCGATGTTAGAGCGGTAGGGTGCTGCATTGTCATTGAAGGCTGAAAAAACAAAAAAAAAACATACAGAAAATAGCTATGTCGGTTTTTCAAATATCAAACTAATTAGCATCATGTCATCGCATCACAAATACACTTTCATTTGGTGGTGACGACAAGGACCAACTAGCCTGAAACACGGTATACACGGTTTGCACTCCTCCATGAGGGTGTTTTGTTTTATTATCTACAGTCCTATCAACATATCAGTTTTTCGTATCATTAATATTTCGTATGTAACGTTATTCGATTCGCTGGATTCCAGGCCGTATATGAAGGGCGCATTTTTTTCAGTGGTGAAAATGAATTTAAGAAAGTTTTCGATTTAATTCCGAGAGCTCCATCATCCGCCGACAGCTGTTTCGTGGTTTCCCACTCAGAAGGACGGCTTTATGAGATTCCGAAATTAAAACGAATGCACTCTGAATTAGTACCCTATGGCAAAGACAGTACAGATGAAAAGTAACTTGTGATATCTACATATTCCATGGTTCGTTTCAAATTAAGTGATTGTAGATGTCGCAAGTTACTTTTCATCTGAAAAAATAAATGTTTATCAAGTTTATGCTGTCATTCAACGGTATTATTAAATTGAGGAATAAAATGAAATTTTCCCTTTTGTTTGGCATTCTTGAATCACGATGAATGTGTGGAATCGGTATGACTGAAACTTCCTAAATATTGGCAACTCCACCTCCTTGTGCACACCAAGAAGAAAGTTTTCTGGGGGGTAAATCGTATCCATTAGGCTCTATAGGTACAAAGTAGAAATAAGGATATTTTTTCAATTATCATATAATTTTTTTTGTTCTGTATCGAATCCGTCTGGGGGGGGGGATTTCCCAATTACCTCATCTTAGATCTGCTCTTGCCTAAATGTTTGTTCTGCAAAATATCCCAGTTTGTATCTTCAGGAAATATTCCACCTTCTCAATTTCTATTCTGGCACTTACCACGAACCGAAATACCACGAATGTTCATATACAAGATTTATATATCTTCTCGTCTCCTATGCTTTAAATTTATTTTCATTCAAAACCATATTTGAAATTTGCTGGTAAGATTCAAAAGCCACTATTGCCTCCTCTTCATTTTTTCTAACAACATCACTGAATGAAGCCATTTTGTGTGTAACGTGTCAATTTGCTCGTTGACAATTTTATCTGATGCTCAGTTACATAATTATTGTTTACTAACGAAGATAATGTTGGTTATGATAATTAAGACTTCGGTAGAGTTAGGTTGTAATATTTTGGGTTCGTTTTGTGTTTTGTGTAATCTAGTACGGGGTTCATAGCAGTTGGTTCTTAGTGAAATAGAATGCACTCTTTTGAGGGTTCAAAATGAGGATGTTGGAAACCATGTCTAGCAGTTTCGTTGGTTGCATAAATAAATTCGAGGGTGAGACTTCTGTTCCCGAATTAGGCTTTTCGGGGCAGTGGACAATCGAGGATCTTGATAGGAGCCAGGTGGAAAACGTTAGGTGGGAGGCTGTCAGCTTTCGCAAGCAACAGGTTTGATTGAAGATTTCTAGTGACCGCTGTGTCATCCTAAATTGGGGATTATTTAAGCTTGTTGCTGCATGATGAAATTAAGTGGGGCGTTGTTGAAGAGCATTTTGTACTATTTTTGGAGAAAAATTTCAGGCCCTTTTTGTGTAAAATCCTTGTTATTAAAGTGAATCAGTTTACATGTTATTTTCGTCTTTTTCAATGTGTTGAATGTATTTTTTTTTGACACTCGCCTCCGGAAAGGACGTCATTTTCTTCTTATATGTTCAGAACAATATTGTTCAATTCAATTGTTGAATTAAATGTTGCGTTTCAAATGGCTAGTGGGATAATTCAAAAGATTTCGATTTTATTTGTTCAGTATAGATTTTTTGATCATGAAAATCGTAGAGTAGTTATGACCAGAATTTGTGATTGTATCACTGGTTTTTGCCTCTGCTGAAGTTTCTTTCGAAAGGACTGGATAATTCTATTTGGAGACCTAAATAAATCTTTTGGAGACTAATTCCAGTTGAAGATAATTTTCGGAGACTGAGATTCGACATTATTTGTTATTTTTTTATTTTATTTTGGAAGTTGTAGATTGTAGGCTCCGACACGGGATATATGTTGGAGATTTCAACTGAGATTCGATGGGAATATTAGATCCGTATGTACTTATACAACCAAACTATATGATTTGATCTCTATTACTAAAACCACATCGTTATCATATGCTAGCAGATTGACTTCCCAGGGCCATCAAATCATCTACCGGCAGTTACTACGAAAGCGCTGACACTATCTTCCTGTAAGTCCTGTAAGGAATTTGTCATTGTTGTAATGAAGTATAGTTCTTATATAGTCACCTATTAGTGGTTTGGTCCCTCTGGAGGCTGGCCTTATTGAGTTGAATGCTCCTATTCCAACAAGGTTACTGAGGGCAAATTCTGTTAATTTGCCAGTCTGGAATGGATATTGGTACACATCAAAGCAAAGAAGTGTTTCGTTAGTATATCACATCTTATGTGACTGATTTCTGAATTTTCTTCTTGCCTTTTAACATAAAAATATGATTTCGGGCTTATAGGTCTGCTCGACCATTTTAATTTTCTTCCCTATTAGATTTTCAATTTTTGACCTTAAATTCATGTCCTCAACTTGTAAAAATATAAATAATGATTCATCTTCGTCCAGATGATGGAAGTTATTGCAGTTAAACAAATAAGATGGTCAATTTCTAACGAATAAACATCTTAGTATCGGGCCTTAGCAATACGATGCAAAATATGCACTGTTGATCTAGTTCCTGGTTTTTATATTTTACTGTATACCCTCCACTATTGATGCTGGCATTTAAGGAAAATGAAATGAAAAAATCAACATACCAATATCATTTTCTGGGGTCGAGATCATGTTTACGATTCGACAAACATGACTTCTATAATGATATAAACATTCAAGAATGTCTATTTCTTGAGTGCATATTTTCAAATCGAATGAGAAGTAAAAATAATAACAGAGTTGAGAGATTTCCCAACGAGTGGAACTGGGCTTCAGTATATGTAATTTTTCCAACCATTGTAATCAGCAGATCTCAAGTAATGTGTATAGCGTACGGTTTATATGAATATTATATTTTTTAAAAGAAAAATATTCTACCTACTTAGAATAAATTACTATTATAATCACATGACAATATCACCGAAATGAATAATTATCTTTCTATTTCACTTATTTTATATCGATTAGAATGAGCGTCGGCTTTTACAGTGCAATGTTCGAAGAAATGATTGAGGAGAGGGAAAATAAATTAAAAAACAGTGTTACCAGTTGGTTGGCCAATGACAATAAAACGCCGAAGGGGCTGGCTTTGACAGGTGTTTATCAGCCCAGGCGCTGTGTGCGGAGTTAATTAAAACGTTGCGATAAAATAAAATAGCGGAATATTGAACAGTGAAAACAGAGCGGCAAATAAACTCAATAATTGTTTTCCCGAAAACAATCAGTTGGCAAACATTACATTATTAGTTCCAATAATCATAAAATTGGAAAGTACTCGAATGATAAATCCGCCTGAGTTACTTCAAAAAGTACGGGTTAATAAAAACTGAAAAGTCCGGCTTTGTTATGATTAGGAATCAAATTTTTTCTAGTACATAAAAGTGAATTTCAAGACTGATGAACGATAAACAGACCTCTCTCGTTCTTACTTTCAGGTCACTGTTATACGCTATAGGTACTAGTTTTGATAGTAATCAAAAGGTATGAGCAGACTACATTGGGTATATTATTTAATCACAAATATTCATTATTAATTGTGACTTTCAAAAGACCAACATCGACAGCGTTGTTGATAGTTCTCGCGCGTGCAATTCGCCTATTGTTTTTCCCTAAATATTAAATGAAATTTTTCCATTTTTTTCAGATTTTTTAACCTCTGTAAATCGTTATAAAATGGCATATTAATTACACCCGTTATTCACGAGTAAAAGAGGTTAGCTTGAAAACGTATAGTTTACTCCTAATACATCTTTTAATAAATTCCTATTATAGCCCAATATTCTATTGTGACGATTTCCCCTCAAGCCGGTCCTGACGGAGCTCGTAAACAGCACAGAAAACAGCGCTATTTATAGCCGATGATGTCGCCATTAACTTGGCCGCTGGCGATTGACACAAGATCATTCGAGAAGCGACATCTAGTCGCCAGTAGAAATTCGAGAGATTTCCGGAACTCGTTCAGCACGCTATATAAAGAAATCTCCACGGCGAGAAGACAGTTTTTGGAATCAGCCGGAGTACGATATTTGAATATAAATTTAAGTCGAGTTTGTTAACATAAATTTGAGTATTATAAGTGTTTGGAAATAAACTAGATTTTAAACATTTAGACTGTTTTAATTGTTACATTGGTGTACAGAAGTGGATGTGAAGATAAAATAAGTGCTTTGCAGAGGACAATTGAACTTCTTTCGCGCGAAACAGACCTGTGATCGGGACGAAAGTGATTTGTTGCGCGGTGAACTTCAGATTGGCGGACAATCTGTGTCGCGGAGTGAGACGTTTTGAGCGCGAAATAAACTGGTGGCCCGTATAAGTGTGCAAAGTGGACAGTTTTGCGTACCACGGGAGAATAAACTGATAAACTGTGTGGAATAGATTAATATTCCGTTCAAAGACATTGAAATACAAAATGTTTTCAAGGAGAGTTCTTTTAGCCGATTTAAAGGTGTCGGAGTTGAAAGAACAGCTGGAAGAAAAAGAGTTGGATACAACGGGCAGAACGGCATCGCTTCAAAAAAGACTTGCGGAAGGACTGATTGAAGAAGGTGAAGATCCCGCAACATTTTTGTTCGAAGTTTCTGGAATCGATTTGAGCTCGATTATGAATAAGCTCGAAAAAACAACCAAATCCTTGAAAGATGAACTTCAACAAAATTCAGTGAGTTTGAAAGAAGAAATTCAACGGAGAGGTTCGCGAAGAATGCCAATATTCGTTCAGGAAGCTGAAGAGGGCATTAATCAACGCGCCAATACTAAGTTATCCTCTTCCGAACGGAAAATTCATTCTGGACACGGACGCCAGCAACGTGGGACTTGGAGCTGTCTCAGATCCAGGATGGACAGGAAAAAGTCATCGGGTACTTCAGCAAGACCCTAAGTAAACCGGAGTAATTACTGTGTCACCCGACGGGAGCTGCTGGCTGTGGTCAAAGGAGTAGAGCACTTTCACAAGTATGTGTATGGCAGGAGATTCCTGCTGAGAACTGACCACGCCGCCCTCAAGTGGCTTCTACAGTTCAAAAATCCTGAGGATCAGGTGGCACGTTGGATTGAGAGACTCCAAGAATTCGACTTCGACATAGAACATCGAGCAGGGACCAGCCATAGGAATGCAGATGCCTTATCGCGAAGGCCATGTCCAGATGACTGCTCACATTGCCGACGAGCAAAGGAGAAAGAGGCGACAGTTTGTAGAACAATGGCGGTAGATGATAACTGGAATGACAGCAAGCTCCAGGAAGACCAAGAGAAAGATCCAGATCTTTGCTCAGTTATCGGCTGGAAGAGGAGTCCTACTGGGCTCAATGGAACTCCCTTACTCTGAACAACGGAGTTCTGAAGCGTGTGTTGGAGTCCGAGGATGGTGGAGAAGAAAGACGTCAGACAGTTGTACCCAGAAGCAGAAGACCGGAAGTGCTTCGAGAAAATCATGATGGGATCGCCGGAGGACATCAGGGAGTGACGAAGACTCTCCAGAAAGTGAGGCAACGGTTTTACTGGGCCAATTGTCAGGCAGACGTTCAAGACTGGTGCAGAAAGTGCGCTGTATGCGCCGCAAGTAATGGACCTCGAACGCGACCTAAGGCCTCAATGCGTCAGTACAACGTTGGTAGCCCATTTGAAAGAATCGCTATCGATATTGCCGGACCGTTTCCAGAATCTGACCACGGGAACAAATACATCCTCGTGGCAATGGACTACTTCAGCAAGTGGGCTGAAGCCTATGCCCTGCCCAACCAGTAAGCCATAACCGTCGCCGACGTCCTGGTGAAGGAGTGGATTTGTCGATTTGGTATCCTACTGGAACTGCATTCAGACCAAGGCAGAAATTTTGAGTCCAACTTGTTTCAGGAATTGTGTCGAATGCTGAACATCCGGAAGACGCGAACTACGGCTTTACATCCGCAGTCTGATGGAATGGTGGAGCGGATGAACAGGACGATAAACCGCCACTTATCCAAGGTAGTATCTGACCACCAAAGAGACTGGGACCAGTATCTCCATTTGTTCCTGATGGCATATCGTTCTGCAGTACACGAGTTGACCGGCCATACCCCTGCTAGTATTATTATGGGCCGAGAGCTGCGACTACCATGTGACCTGAAGTTTGGGACGCCACCAGGACAAGAAACTGCGGGAGAGAACTATGTCAGCAAACTTCGGCAGAGAATGGAAGACATCCACGAAAGATTCCGTTTGAACATCCAGAGTGCCAGCGACCGAATGAAGGAGACCTATGACATCAATGCCGATGCCGGAGGATTTAAGGTTGGTGACCTGGTTTGACTGTACAACCCCAGTCGTCGTCGTGGCCTATCACAAAAATTGCGGAACTCATGTGAAGGCCCTTATAAGATCTTGAAGAGGATAAATGACGTGGTCTACCGAATTAAAAAACCACCTAGAGGAATACCCAGAGTCGTCCATTTCAATAGGTTGGCCCCTTACGCTGGAAACCACGACCAAGTCCGCACCCTCAGACCACCGGAGGATGCGATGACGTTCCAGAAATTCATGTCCTTGTACTCAAATGAACAGAAAGTTCAACATGGGGTGCCGATTACGCGCTAGCCCACTGTGTAGCAGATGATCTTCAAATGTCCAGAGTCATCGCTGTGGTGTTCTCCAAGAAATACGGTCGTCGCCATGAACTACGGCAACAAAACCCGGAAGTTGGAGGGGTGCTACAGTTGCGGAAAGGCCAGAGAAGCATCTTCTATCTAGTCACCAAGAAGCAGTCTCGAGACAAACCGTCCCATGAAGACGTATGGAACAGCCTTGCGAAATTAAGGGACATGATGGTGGAGCAGAATCTCGTGGACCTGGCAATCCCAAAATTGTCCTGCGGGCTCGATGGACTGGACTGGACTGGAGAGTTATAAGGAGCATGTTGGAGACAATATTCCAATCCACCAGCGTCAGGATTTTGGTATGCTGTAATCATCGTCCACAACCAAACCTGCAGACGGTAGAGTGCTACTTCCATCAAACAGCAAGGTGCAGATATGGAGAATCATGCAAATATCGGCACAAACCAAGGATGACATTTCGGGACGAAATATCTCTCGATTCAAGCCGGTCCTGATGGAGCTCGTAAACAGCACATAAAACAGCGCTATTTATAGCCGATGATGTCACCATTAACTTCGCCGCTGGCGATTGACACAATATCATTCGAGAAGCGACATCTAGTCGCCAGTAGAAATTCGAGAGATTTCCGGAACTCGTTCAGCACGCTATATAAAGAAATCTCCACGGCGAGACGACAGATTTTGGAATCAGCCGGAGTACGATATTTGAATATAAATTTAAGTCGAGCTTGTTAACATAAATTTGAGTATTATAAGTGTTTGGAAATAAATTAGATTTTAAACATTTAGATTGTTTTAATTGTTACACTATCTTCAAGAATTAAATTTCCAAAAATATCAAAAGTGACATTGACCTACTTATCCTGTTGACCGGCACAATATCTGCGGTAAACAATGTCTACTTAAAAAAAAACCAGCGAGAGGGAAACATCCAAACGCAATCTTCTATGCCTACTAACACAAGCCCAACTCTAATGGCTGTATCTTGCTTCTACATGTAATATCGGCCTGCCGCACCACATTTTTGGGTTTGGAAAGAATAAATTCTGCCAACTTTTTAGGAAAGACCCATCCACCCAGAGGTTCGAGGTTCCTCCTGCCAGTCCACAAGAAATATCAGCAGCAGGGTAGACAATCTTGGTATCCCTGTGGTGGCAGTAAAGAACAGTCCTTGAGCTCCCTCCGCTATATCAAATTGAAGACAAGTACCACCAAGCTCAATCTGGCTAAACTACCTCCGACCACTGACACAGCACATTTCCATATCCTGATGAGATACCAACAGGTCATGGAGTGGATGGGGACTGTTAAATACCCCATCGTTTGGGGCTGCTATAGAAAATTTGGAATTGGAATACTAGAGCCCATCAGGATGAGCAGAAACGCAGATGCACAACTGGCTGTATGGAGGCGTGTGACTGTAGAATCGCAAGCCTAAATTGTTCCGTTATCTTATTCATTATTATTTGATAATAGAATTTCACATTACATTAGACTAATATTTAGTTGGAAATGATCTTGACCTACCGGCATCTGTTGGTGCTTCCGCCAAGTGTCGCTGTAAATAATTTTTGTCTTCGTAGGGTACTATCCGAATTTCTGCGGGTTTATGTCTGTTGGACCAGGTGAGGCCGTTACTTGTCCTTAGTATTTAGAATTGTTTTGGCGCTGTACTCGGAATTTGATTGGTTGAATAAAATGTAGATGCATTTTGTAGGTGATTAAATTCCGTATAAATTTTATTCTGATTTCCTAGAAAAGGCCATAACTGAACTACGGCGTTTTCAAGTCAGAAGTTTGACAAATTTCTAGACATTGAGATTTTTTTATTTATTTTTTTCGAAAGTGCATATCACCATACCTATCAGTCCTGGAAACGAAATTTAAAACATAAATTATAGAAACTTTAATTCTTTACAACATTTAGTAGAACTCTTTTGTAGCTAGAATGCTTTGAATCAAAGATATATGCAAAAATCCAAAGAGAAAGTGCCGATATTTTTTAGTTTTGTTATTCTGACCTACAAAATTATTGAGTAGATAATCATCAAACTGTGTGTGGATTCTATGACTCGGTTCAAATTAAGTTTCAACTATTGACTGTAAATGTCACAAGTAACTTTTCATTTATACTGTCTTTGCTATAGGGTACTAATTCAGAGTGCATTCCATTTAATTTCGAGAGACCTCATAAGGCCATCCTGATGGGCGGGAAATAACGAAACAGCTGTCTGCAGATGATGAGCTCTCGAAATCAGCTCGAAAACATATAACTTTTGAGTGATTTATTTGGAATTTGTTTCTCAGTAATTTCTATTAATTGATAGTATTAACTAAATTAGTATTATTTTTAGCAAAAATTGTGTTGCAGAAAAAGTATAGTGCATAACACATGAAATTTTCCTTAATTTGAGCAACTTTTTCAAACTTGTGAGAAATAACCACCTTTATGCCCTTGTTTAACAATATACTATTTCCTTTAATAAAATAGAAATAGACGACAACAAAAATAGTAATTCAGAAACAATTCGGAATTGAAATTAATGTATTTAGAAGAAACTTACGTGATGGTGGACTGGAGCGCCTGCTTGTTGCAGCTGAGAGTCCAGAGTCTTGTCAGTAGATAGTCAAAGGTAGGACCGTACAGGGACCTGGGGATGGAGCGCCGGATGGACTAGCGTCGCATGCTGAAGGGCTGCCCCAGGTAGTTCCGCGGCGGTAGAGTACGCCAAAGGATGGTGCCATAGCTCGGGAGCGCCGGGAAAGAACGGCGTCCCCAGGTCTGAAAAGTAAACTTCAATTTAAATGAGGATCGGCTCTTGCTTCGGCCAGAAGCAACTGGTAATTGGTTTGGAAGTGAAAGCGGTAAGATTTCGGGATTCAATGCAATGTATAACTTTATTTGATCTTAGTACATAACTTCCTCACATTATTTCGAGGGGAAAAGTCGATGTATATCTAAGAGACAGGGTGTCGAAATCCGAAAAAATATAGATTTAATTTTTTTCTTCGAAACTCCTGAAGGATAAGAATTTAAATATGGTACACTAATTAATTCTCATGAAACAGAAGCGTAGTTTCGGTAGTATGTTGCCGTATTTCCCTTCAAACAAGTGAATTGATAAATGAGTGTTTGACATCAGTTGAGCTCATCAATACTTGACCTGAAAATTATAGCATTCCATGTTCTATGTAAAGGTTTCCCAGATATTTACGAAAAACTGAGAGTATGTTCTGAGGAAGAATGGGGTAAAAAATATGAAGATATCATTTCCTGTACGTCACAATCACAGAATTCCATTTTGCTATAACATATTGGAGTATTTTCATCCTACTGAATATTTTTTAATAGTGGATGAATCAAAAACATGGCGAGGGGTAGTCTGAATTACACCTCCAAACTCCTTATCTTCATTCCACACATTATTTCAAAGTGCACAGTTTTTGAAGCTGAGTTTTGATCTCCAACATAATTGAGACAAGATGTTGAATCTGACAAAAATGTAAGCGAATTGAAACTTTTAACGAACTATTTTGTGATCAAATAATATTTTATTCGTTTCAGGATTTCCATTCTCATTAATTAGTGTCGCAAATAGGCTGTTATGTGACCATACCTTCCTACTTTTTAAAAAAAATTCTCTTGATTCTTTATAACTATTTTCAAAGTCGAGCATTTTGTTGTAGGCTGTTAAGTACGTATAAAACATACACGAAATTTGGTTTGAAAAAGAAACGTGGTATTTCTTTATTGTACTCGGTAGATATAATTCACGTTTCCATGGCAACACCTATTAAAAGGTACGTCTTCCTCAGCTCGCACAAGCTGAAGGTTAAGCGTAAAGGTAGCCTGTTGACGAAAATAACAAATTTGACAATTTTTTAACATTCAATCGGGTAGCACATGAACATCAATTGTATCCATTTCGCTATCAGAAGTTGATGGCCCCAAATGCTGGTGATTATGGCCACCGTGGAATTTGTAAATGGTTTTTGAGAATGTATGAAGAAGGATAAGGCATGTACGTAGTCATATTTTAAATTTTCCCAACATTCAAAAATATTCTGGAGGATGAAAATACTCTTACATGATAACAAATTAGCATTCTGCGTTTATAGCATACGGGAAATGATATATTTACCCGATGCTTTCTCAGGACATACTTTCAGATTTTCGTAAATATCTCAGAAACCTCTACATTTAGGCACATGGAATGTTATTAGTTTTAGGTCGAGTATTAATGAGCCTAACTAATTTCGAAAACTCATTTGTCAATTCACTTGTCAAAAGAAAATATGAAGCAAAATATGGCAACTTACCACCGTAACTACGTCACAGATTCACGGAAATTAAACACTTTAACATCAAATTATCACACTAATGAACCTAGATCAGTGCACGAAGTTTATTTTTATTTCCTTCAGCAGTTATGAAGAAAAAAAATTAAAACTAATTTTTTTTTGGACTTTCGACACTCTGTATCTCAGAAGGGATGCATTTCAGGCATCGATAGGAACTTTTAACCTAGAAATGAGGTAAGGAATCTGTGTTTGAAGTTTTTCGGTCTTATTCTGACTCACCCTGTATATTCTCGGAAATCTATGCATGTTTGATGATCATGTGATTCGAAAGAACGAATGAAAGCAACATTCATTTGAGAACAATATACGTATGGATTGTTATTTCATAGTTATCAATGCTTTGGGGATATTACAGCTGAAAACAACATTCAATTCTCAATTGTACCAGTAATTTATTATTCGAATTAAAAAAGAAATGATTTCCAAAATACCAATTACTGAAGCTCTTAATAATTATTCTTCCTGCGGACTCAGAAAATTGGGAACTACGAGATTTTCAAATATTGTTGTATCTTGCAAATATTGTTAGAATTCATTCATCAACTCTTCATGAAAAAGTACACTTAGAACAAAAAATACAAAATATTGTTTTCAGTTGTTGAATGAGTATTTTTTGACACTATGTACTAAAGTTTGGGAATTTCCTTCGTATGAAGGTTGGATTTACAGAATTGTAAGAAAGATAGCGGATGCAGATACGGCATTTCTGCTAAGAACGGCAGATATACTCGTATTTAGAAAAGTTATCATTAGTATGGATTTTCTTCTGGGTTGAAATGATCTGAAAAGGTGGTCGTCTCCTAATAGACAATCTTAGCAACATCAGAGTCAAGATCAATTTATTGAATGGAAACATAAAAAAATAGATCACACTCTTTTGAAATCTGATTGAAATCATTTCAAACAATCACCATGGATTTCAAATAGGAAAATCTGGTTTTGTTACGATGACTCTGTTCTTTCTCCACAATAAAACAATGAAAGTGGGGATTCATCTGATTATAGTTCAAAATAAAAACCTTTCTTTCACAATATGTTTGATCATTAATATATACAAACTAACAAACACTTACCTAATGTTTTAATGTTATTAAAATGAAGTTATTATTAAGAGGGTTCTTATATTCCCTCATTGTAAATTGTAATTCGTGATATTCATGTCGTGGGTTTTAATTGGAAAATAAGGTTTGCGTCGGATTTTATAATTGCAAATCGAATTCGATGAACATCTGCTGATTATGCAGATGAATTGGGATACGATGCACTAGGTCAAGAGTGAATATCATATTTGGAAAGTTGATCTCTTTCAAGTTGAAGTCTTTGGAATACAAAAGAAATACATTTTTCGTATCCAAATTTCGAAAATAACCTTTGCATTCAGATGAAATCTGTAAAAGACTTATTTATTACATAGAGGAGAAAATCACGTATTTTGTCTAATTTCCACTAAGTTTCACTTCATTAGTTGCTACCAGTGAATAATTAACTTTGTGGACCTATTTGAAGTTGATGATATTCTGGTATGGTTGATTACAAAATGCAACTTCAGGTAAATGAAATCGATATATAAACGACTAGGGCCCAATCATGTTGTGAATTTCAAATAAATTAAGACTTGGACAGCTATATCTCGGAGTTTCCTTTGGATTCATATTAATTTTGTTTATTTCCAAACCTTCCAAGTTTTTCTCAATTCCTGTATGCACGTCTTCATTTATTTTGTGCGCTAATTCTTGTGAATGTCCATACATCGTTGAAAAATTCAAGTGACAAAACATGTTTGAAATGTCTGCCCTTTTGTATGTCTTCCGTTATTGAATGAAAGTTATATAGATAGATGAGTATTGAATATCAAACTAATCCCTGCATCAGTGAGAAATTATACGTCTTTAGTACGTGCCTGAAACCAAAGTATTTATATTTCGAAAATAATTTTGGGTTCATTATCAAGTCCCTAACTGGCGGATATTTTTATGAGCAATCTAGAAAACACCCGCATCTTAAATAACACCCCCTAGCCTATGAATATATTGCATTCTACTTTAGATACGTTAACGATATTTTGGTTGGTTTTGATGGTTGAACGAGATACAAAACTATTTTTGAACTTCATCAACACTTGATAACAACACTAAAATTCATATAAGAGATTCAACAAAATAATGAGACAATGGGGAATGCCAAGTTTGATACATTTTTCTTGGAAATTGAATATATTGGAATAAGACATTAAAATAATGACACCACTGAATTATTTTCTTCAGGCGATGCTTCATTATATACAATAAACAATTTTTACTGCATGTGACGTCATTTGATCACAAAGTCAATATGGCAACGGTGCCTACTGAATTTGCGGTTCGGGTTCGTTCGCGCACGCGCTTAACATAATTAATCTTTTGATTTGGACAGCTGTCAGAGTGAAGTAACACAGACACGTGTGTTAGTGTCACTCGTCGACGACCACGAAGCAAGAATTATGGTGTCAAAACTGATGGAATACATCTTATCGGCATGCGACGTTGCCAAATGTGGTTTCACTACATATGACGTCACAATTTGATTTTTCGCTTTTTTTAACAAAGATCATGAAAAAAATTATAAAATGCAAAATACGTACTTATCCCTTATTTCTGGAAAAGCTATACATTCATGACGAAATCGAAATATAGTGGCATTGCCCATTGTCTCACATTTAGTACCAAAAATTAAAAATAATTTCCAACTCAACATATATCGAAAAAATACAGTTACAGATTGTATAAACTACTCCTTGGATTTTTTAGACCATACATTTTCTGTATTCAGATAAACGGGCCATTGGGCCTTTAATCCTTCATTTGACGAGATCTTTCAATAAGAGACAAAAATCATAAAACAGATCGTAACATAGAACCAAATTCCAGTTGAATTAATAGACGAGATTATATTGAGTAAACATCAAAAAATGATGACTGGTAGGTAAATTGTGTGCAAATCCAGAGAAAAAAATATGTTGGTATAAGTTACTCAGGAAAACTCTCGGAAAATATTAAAAGTTATTTTTCTGAATTTGAGTAATTTTGGTGATATTTTATTCAACGTAAAACCCAAACGACAAAAAGATTGAAAATCAGGTTAATATAGGTTGGAAATGTTCAGCAACCTATACAGGAAACATGTAGAAATGTTGATATAAGATAACCCGAACTTAAAAAAAATAACAGCTATGTATGGACATTTACACAAACACCTCGGAAAATAAATGAACCCAACATAGAAATTCTCTATATAAAATAATTCAAATTGTGAAACCTTCAATCAACACTTACTTGCTCTACATTTTTAAATTTATGAATTTTCACTACCATGGTTGGACCCTGGTCATCATGAGACCTCTACAGAAATTACAGGTACTGGACATGTACTTTGTGCTAATTTGTTTACATTTATTAATTTCATTCGCCTGAAGTTGCAATTGGTATTCAACTATGCTAGAATCTCATTATCTTTAACGACACCCATCGAGGTAACTAACGCTTATATAGATTGTTCTGATTGAGAAATTCATGTAATTTCAAGATCATTTTCTTGGTAATAGCGAAAAAGGAAGTGACTAAAAAAGTAAAATTCAGTGAGAATTTTATGAAAGTTGTATATACTTAATTCTCTTTATTCAATACTTAAGTCAAAATGAATTGTCACAATAAATGAGTCAACAATCAAACAAGCAAAAAACGCAAATTATTCAAGCAACTGCGATGTTAAAATTGTGAAGCGTGAAGCGTAATATTGAGAAAGAGTATGCATTGAATTGGGCTACTTTTTGTATGCTTGATTATGATCATTAAAATAATCAATTAAAATAAAATGCTGCTCGATAGAACGAACAAAAAAAAATCAATTGCACATCTTGTTCACGTATACCTAGACTCAATTATTTATTTTATTTCCAATGCATTTTGGTGCATTCAGCGACATAAATGAGAGTCGTTTAAAATTATTATTATTATCGAGGTGATTTAATCAATACATTTTTCATATAAATGGCATTGCTTCACAACCGCCTAATATTATGGTAGTATTACTATAGACATATACAGTGCGGCTTTTAATAGTCCCCCCCGTTAACTTTTGAACGGTTTGACGTACAAACATAATAAAATCGTTTGGAGGGTATCACCGATACTACTTTTTGAAATAAAACACATCAACTGAAAAATTTTAAATGGCATGGGGTTCATGTGTCACATCGTTGAAAAGATAATTCAATAATTTTTTCAGCCATCAACATTTTTTCAAATTCTGCGATACTTGACTTGACAATGATTTTTAAAATTTTCAAATTATTGTGCTCTTCCGCACCATCTATGAAGCAATTACAATGTCTTTTATTTCAAAATGTAGTATGGGTTATACCCTCCAAACGGTTTCTTAAAAGTTTATACGTCAAACTGTTTAGAATTGAACAAAGGGGGGAGACTATGAAGAGCCGCACTATATGTAAAATATCCATTGATTAAATTTTAACAAAATTTGAGAAACCATTCTTCAGAAAAACTGGCATCAGTTCCAGAATTGCATACTTTTTTTTTTTGCTGTGACGAAATTCGGTTCATATTTTCCCAATCAGCAGACATAGAGACGAATTTAGGGGGGATGGACATTTTAGCCAGACACAAGAATTCTATTTTTTTTACCAAGAAAACAGATTCATAATTCATACACACCGACTGGGAAAATAAGTACGAAAAATATTCAGTGCCTTCTGGACTTCTTCGTTGTGCTTCAGATGTCCTTTTAGTTGGCAATATTCGAGACTCCTGTTAATATATAAGTGTTTTTAGCCTAGTAGATGTATAAGAAAACTTCTGGTTGTAGGTTAATCTGATGCTGTAAAGTTTCTAAATACCTCTGAGATTAGAGAGTGACATTATAAATGAATGGGTCGATAATTCTGCCCCGAAAAATGCCTGGACTTCTTTGCTCCACAATAGAATAAGGATTTTGTTGTGTTACACGAATTGAAGCGGTTGAAAATGCACTGTTTACATAAGCTACGTCTATCCAAATACAATTTAACCAAAAATCAAGCACTTCGTTACAATTTTCCAGGAACTACTTGCGTAAATCCATGCGGCATTCAAAATCTCCTCGCCTGTGTTTATGTATGGCTTGAATTTGTGCCTAACGATAGTTGTTGGTAGGCAAGTTAATACTTTCAAATTTCGCATTATTTTTGGAATTATTTTCAACAGCCCCTAAAACGAGTATTTATTCCAACTTCCTACCCATATTTGATTTATAACTTTGGCCTTGTCTTTCAAATCGACAACCATCAATTAGGTTGTGTCGAAATTTTGCGAAAATATCTCTGAAAGGATTTCCTTTCGATATGGATACCTCTCGTGGTACAAATTGCTTGCTGCCTCTACATTTTCTCCAGACGCAGGAGATTCTTTCCTGCTTGAATAAAAATTTGAGAGCTACCAGTAAACATATGCATTTTGTGTTATTGCCGCGTCGTCCAAAAAGCTTACTTGTTCAGAGGGTGCGATTCAAAGTCATGAAAATGTACATTTTCGAAAAACATGCTGTACCTAACTCATAAACGATGATAAATATCGATATGTGGTTTTTACCATTAAGTTTGTTCTAGAAGTGTCCAATTTGGCCCATCTTGTACATTTTATGGATTTCTAAAATAGATTTCATATTGTTCAATACACAAAAATTCTTGTCTTTCAAATTCAGTAAAATGTTGACTAATTGGGCACGAGTACAAACTCTCAATTAGATGAAACAGTTTCCAAAATGAAAAGTTTCCGTTAGCTTCAATCTCATTGACATATGGAATTCAAAGTTTGTGAATAAAAGAAAAAAAGGAAGTTTTCAAATATTAAATTTTTTAAAGAATTATGCTTTTCAAACAGCAACATTACTTCCAGAACGTTAAGAAAATTCAAATTAGAATAAGTTTTTCTAATTTGATGCTACTATTGAAAATTCCATTCGGAATTAAAAATCAATTATAGCGTCCAAGAATCATAAATCGATTACTTCCGTATTTCGTCACGTTCATTGTACAGTCAGAATTGAAATTACCGCGGTGAAACATTGCAACGGTTTCCTGCTTTAGATTCACTATGCGCGACCATTACATTACATTCGGAAAAGAGTCGAATCTAAAGAGACGCCAAGGTAATTACACTTCCTGTGACATACTCAGTAGAAGTACGCAACCGGTATACGTTTCGAGCACAGGACTTCCTTTGTCAACGAAGCAGAACAAGTTGAAAAATATGGCTGTTGTTCCATCAAATCGCCGTTCCCATCAAAGACCGTATTGTCGTGTCTAACAATGAAATTAATTGTTTCAAAATGTTTCGAAATCGTTCGGCGGTGAAAAATGTGAATCACAATAGGAATTGTTTTGTTTTTATAGGCGTACCTGTGTACTTGTATACTCGTAGACAATTCTGAATGTGTTTGTTCCCTTCGAAAAGTTTATATCTGCCTTTTGATACAATCAGCCTTCGAAAGTATCACCCTTCTCTAACATATTTTTCCACATGTTCCACTAATTGATAAGATTGTGTCTCAAAAACCCAGCGAGTCTTAGCAGTAAATAAGCTCCACTCGATGCAAAGTTCAGGTGAATTCTGTTAGGAACAAGGCTAGCATCTAGCAACATTGGGCTTATCAAATATTTGAAATGTTTGAAACTCAGAAATTATCACAATATGGTTTCGGTTCAGATGTCAATTGCTTTTTACCTGGAGCTTCATCAACTCCGCAAAACTGGAAATGAACCATAAAGAATTTCAGAATGGGGATCCTACAAATTAACTGCGACAAAAGTCAAAAATTCCTTTTCATTTCCAGAAAAGGTGATTTCAAAGTGTTACAGTGTCTTTATCATTGGAGATCCATAAAATTGTTCAATATTACTATCAACAATTCTTTGATGAGAAGAAGTAGTAGTAGTAATTGGGTGAGAAGCCGCTCTCGCAGCCAGGCAAGTAGGCACACATGGACCCTTTTTGCCATCCCCAGTCTTCCACAAATCTATTTTCTTCCTCCTAGGCTTCCTTCTCAAACCTTCGTGACCTCCTGATGAAGGTCAGTATGTCCATTCATTCCAGGTCGGTAAGTTCCTCTTGTTGGAGTTATTCAGCTCCAAAGATGTCAAATCTCAACCTCCCGTAAGCTTCGCACTCCCCGAGAAAGTAAGACGAAGTTTCTTCTTCTTCTTCGCATTTGCGTACCAATAAGTGATAGTTGTCTGCCGAACTTGTTATGTCCTGTTAGTATTCCTATAAGAAGACGTAGTGCTTGGCGGTTTCTGCCTAAGAGCCATGCCGGCCATAAAGTCTTTCGACTACCTGCAGCCGGTATTATCCCTCCAAAGTTTGTTCAGCTCTTCTTCCGCCCAGTCGTCAAGGGCTGAGGAGGTTTGGCTTCTTGCGATGCCTAGTACAGGCCCACAGAACGGCATTGCGGAACCGGTTCTAGCAAATTCGTCTGTCACTTCGTTTCCGCGCACCCCTCTGTGACCCGGAACCCATACCAGCTGAACTTCCTTTCTTTTCAAATAATTTATCGAGAGCATTTCCACATTCCTGTACAAGTCTGAGCTTGGTTTAGGATGACAGATGGCTCTGAGCGCTGCCTGACTAACCGATAAGATATATTTCTCTGCTCGGGCCCTTCTTTCACCTCTTGTCTCATAGCTACTGTTAGGATGGCGAACACTTCAGCTCGGAAAACTGTTTTGCGCCTACCCAAAGCATAGCTTTCTCGTACGTCTCTTCCTTCCAGGTAGATGCCTGCACCCGAAGCCTGTTTGTCAGTCAGACGCGAACCGTCCGTATAACATATTAGGCTTCCCGTGCGAAACTCCACTGTGTTACCTTCCCATTGTTCTCTGCTCGGAATAGTAAGAGCAAACTCTCTATTCCACCGCAGTCTATCTTTTGCACATTTCACTTTGAGGGCGGAAATAGGAATTTCCTGCTCCGCCCACTTCGCGATTTCTGCATGACCTATCATCGCTCCTTCGTTTACACAGACTCCCGAGTCCCGCTTCCTCAAATGAGCTGCCATTGCCTTCTCCTTGATCCAAACCGGAAACAGCGGCAGATTTAGCAGTACCTTCAACACTGCAGTTGGAGTCGTTCTGATTGCACCCATTATTACCAATTAGACCAACCTCTGCACCTTACTAAGTCTTCGGCTTAGTGTGCTGCCCTGTTCGCCTGGCCACCACATAGCTGACCCATATTGGATATTTGGCCTAACGACTGCCGTGATCAGCCAGCGCATAATCTCTGGGTTAGTATCCCAATAACTTCCTACAATTCTCATATGGCGTCCATGAAAGTTTGGAGTCCAGGACCACTCCTAGGTATTTGACCAGCTGATGAGAAGAATACTCGAGGTCACTGTCACTGCATTTGAGTTGTCGATCTGCCTTTCTTTCATAGATGCTTTCATGTTGGTTACTATTCCATAATAGCGTCCATCGTCGAGAAGACAGCTGTAGCGGATGAGTCGGGTACTGCCGATAACAGCATCTGTTTGGATGGATGACCGACATACTTGGACGTTCTTAAGTAGTTTGAATTATTATACGTGCGTGGCATCGCATGTTAAAAGTTGAGAGACTCGTCATCCCTAGCTCGCACAAGTCTTTCGAAGACTTCTGAGGAAAAAACAAAGGAACAAATTTCCTGAGTAGTCCTGATATCCTAAGATCGACCTGACAAATTCAGTATTCCCATTCTTTTGTCGTTGGTTTGCGGACGTGTTGAACATCCCCTTATTGAAACTCTTCCGATGAATGGCAAAGCTTTACAACTAATTGATGAAAAAGTTTTTCCCTGAGGTTACCTCCAAAAAGTTGCATATTAGTTTTTCCTCCTTTCCTCATCCATGTCAATTAATTAATATTGTGCTGTTCAGTTTAGGTCTCTCACAATATATTCTCAATTATGTTTTACTCTTTCACATCCGATATTTTTGAATCTACTTTTTTGGGTGATCGATTATGTATGTTCGACAACCTGAAAATCGATTCTGACACTGGTAGGGCGGCAAATTAAAAAAATTACTTTGAAGAGACAGAAAGTTGGGTAAGATAACGAAAAACTCAATTGGAGAAGTTGCTTAAAATTTAATTTGATACTCAGATATAGAGTATCCAGCAATAATTCAAGATAATTGAAAATAACAGAAAATAACAATTTTTTTGGAATATTTTTAGAAATATAATTTTTTTTCTTCAGACTATCTTGACTATTATAGTAAATTTTTTTAATTGCATAACAGCTGTTATTGAAATATGTCAACTTATTCTCTGAAATGTTACAATTACAGATGTTATGGAATTGAAATTTGTTTCCAAAAGTTCTGTCATATATCATCAAAATAGAAATATTCCACTACAGTCAAGATAGTCAAGAGAAAAAAATTAATTAATGCTTGATAACTACATTATATCAGAGTATAAAATTAAATTTTAAGCAACTTTTCCGAATTAGTTTTTTCGTTATCTTGCCATCGTACCCCTCTTTTTGACCCCTTATAGTATTTATTTTTAATTTGCATTGATTACGTAACATGTGTCAGAATGTACCTATATCCAGGTTGACGGACTTGCACAATCGAACATAGACTTTTTTTCCAATACTATAATGATAAACTTTTTTCTTATAGTGTGAACTGTATATCCTCTTCGATACTTATTTATTCAACGTTAATGTTTTTTCATAAAAACGTCTTATAAGTGTTTCAGTAGTTTGATGAGAAATTGCTGATTTGAGACTTATTTCGGGTGGGAAAATTGGAGTTTCAACATTCATTCATAATAGACAAACGGATTATTGACATGTTGATACTGAATTACTTAGAAATGTCAGTTAGTTAAAAGTCACGGAATGGCATAATATTGAACAACCCTCTGGGATATTTACAAAATGCAGAAATATCAAAACGGTCCTAGGTATATAGAACAAAATATCGTGCACTTTTCTAGTCCAACAGTTTTTTTACAGAGAACGAATCATTAATTTCTTATTGTTCCCTTACCACTAATATATGTCGATACTCACCGAACGAAAATCGTCACCTAAATCAGTTTGAGAAAGATATATGATTATAAAAATGTATGGGAAATTAGTCTAAAAACAGAGCCATACAAAAGTTTCTCACTCAGTGTAAGTTTTGAAAGTAGAAAGTAGAATATACTTAAGTTCATGATATGAAACGTACTGTACTGTCAGAGTGATACATTCTCGTATAGCTTCGCATTTGAAATAATGTGTAATACATACGACAATACAAATATCGAATATTCAATACATACAATATACCCAAAGAATCGATAATTATAACTGATTATTTACATTGTGAAATTAACCAAGTTAGTTACATTTCATGTAATTAGTAAACTACAAAATAAAGCTCTGGAGGTGTGGGAAAAGTCGGTGGAGGAAGAGGGGTGCGGTAAGGTAGCAACTGTCTCCAGAAATGAAGAGAACAGCCATTTACAAAAGAATCTGAGTTGCGTATCAGATAAACAGTTTCGAGTATATCCTGTAAAAACGAAGGATCGGCAAGCTGGTTTTGTTGATTCAAGGGTCCTCAAAATCGACAAGAACATAGGTACTACAAGTTCACAGTTATTTTTACTGTTTGTACAATATCTGCATATTCTTTCTCTTGATAGCAGCCAAAAATCGATATCTAATTTACATTATATAAGCCATTACTCGAAATCTGACCCACTTTGAAGGAAAGTATAAAAAAAACAGTTGTGGTCCTTTTACGCCCGTGAATTGATGTGCGGAATAAGTTAAGATTTCTTTTGTCGATTTTGAGGGCTTGCAACGTTCCATATTTTCCAGTTCGTTACACACGATTTTCGGACAATTAACTGATGAACCGTTCTCTCTATATCGTCAATTTATCTGATACGCTACCCTGAATCTAGTGCCGTGTACTTACGTCCGGTGAGGGGGTGCATCAAAGTTGGGTGCGTGTTGGCGGCGTTAGCAGCTTGCTGTTTGGGCTTGCTAACCTTCGTGTTACTTTTAGCAAACTCCAATCTGATGGTCTGTGGCATGTCGGGGTCAAACCTTACGCCCTGCTGCAAAATTGCCCACAAAAAACAGTGATTTGGTGTTTTGTCAAAAATGCGGTTAAGTTTTTGGGGAGGTTAAAAGTATATTCAATACAAGCAAGACGGAATGAAGAGGAAAAAGTGTAACTTGACTGTTTTCGAAAATATGACATTCATCAACTGATTTTGTTTATACTTGAAATTCCTTCTTCAAAACAAAGGTACACTCAATATTTTTAACAATAATAAATGCAATACTGTGGAAAGAACAACGTTACTTTGGTGAAATTTGTGTTACACCCAATACATAATCTTAGTTGAGCTTCTACTGCCAATACACAAAATGGATGTAGTATATCAATCGTAAAACGTGTTGGAAGAGCAAAAGAAACTCTTCATGTCCACAGGAGTTGATGGCATGTTCTTTGTCGATAACTGATAAATCATTGGGGACACAAAATTTTTTGGGATTTATTGTATCTATAACCAAACATACTTTTATTTTTATAGCACTTTAGATTATTACATTTATTTAACGATTTTTCAATCCGAAACATTCTGCGTTCAATTGCATATTCAAATTCACTAAAGAAGTTAATTTTTCTACTCAAATAACTAAAATTGCATCATATAAGGTAAAGGATGAACCAGGACCAACCGTCCGCGACCGTCCAGTAACGACCAAAAATTGAAAGGGATCAATGAAAACTTTCAAGCTCACACTGATCGGCCAAAATTTCAGCAGATTGGAATTTCAAACATAGTCTTTGGAAACCTGTCGAGGACGATTATTCAGTGTGAGTTGTCCGATAAGAACACACGAGTTGGAAATTTTGGTCGTAGTTGGACGGTTGCGGACGGTCGGTCATGGTTGCTCAGTGCGCTGGCCCTAAACGATTGATTAGTCACTGATTCACAATCTGTGTTTGAACATTTTCAAAAAAATTACCATGTCAACTCTATATTCTTTAAATATATCACCGGTTACTATTGACTTCAGTAGTTAAAATCGTGCCTGACAGAGTGGTCTGATCTTGGTTTGTCAGTTGGAACTAATCTAAAAGATCATAACTCAATTTTGATGTTTCAATACTTTTTTCCACTTTTTCAAAATGGAGTAATGGCTGGAAGAGAATAAGGAATATTGCCTTCAGATATTTGGTAAAATTTGGTGTACCTATAACCATGATTATCAAAAGAACATATAACATTATGCTGGGTTTCACCCAAAACGCTATTGAATTCAACAGTATCTGAAATTCCTTTACAGATGCAACCTTAGACAGATGTGAACAGTATAGTAGAAGATATACAGTCTGTCCACACCCTCCCTGCTTACTGTTGAACGGGTTGGAATTTAATATTGAATTTATTTTTGGTTGAATTGTAGGTTTTAATCTATTTTTTGATAACAATAAAAATGTCTGTCCTTAAAAAATAGCATGAGGGGTCGAGCGATACCTCATTCGAAACTTCTTACAATTCTCTATACGTCCACAAAATTTCGAACAAAAATATTCATCCAAGAAACAAAATGGCGGGACATAATGTTAAAGCTCTGCCATATGAGGATCTTTTCGATGGCTATTAATGAGCTCTAGTAAAATCATCAAATATTTCTTGGTATCATTGAATGAAAAATTGTAAAAGAACGCCTTCTTAGAATGAAATTTGAAAGGTAGGTAGATGATTGATTCATCAAATTTCAGTTAAATTAAGAAAATCATCCAGAATAAAGAACAATGTTTATTTTACATAAATATCTGAATAATTGAGAAAGAAAATCAAATTAAATGTTCAAAATGGTCGTCATCGACTTCCTAGCACATGATGAGACGATTGTTTACTGATTGAGTTTTAAGTTGTTGGGAGGTTTTTTGTCTTGCAATACGATTCAAATGAGATTGATGGATATCAATGCTTAAAAAATCTACTTAACAGTACTTAATTTCTGTCCCCACAATTAAAAAGGGAAAATAATATTTGTAGCTGTTTGGAACATCAAGTATTATTGTTACATTTAGTGTGTATTTAATTTACTCCATATCAGTCAGTTACATTTTTTCATTATGCATACAGCTATCGTCTGCTTTAACTGTAGTATATTGATGGACTTGCATTCACAGATACTGAACTAAAATATATTGACAAAAGTAAGATGTTTGTACAAGATAGAATATTCCAGTTGAGTTTTCTCCAGAAAAATATTTCGTCAGAAAAAATAGGTAAATAGGCTATGAATTACACAAATGTTGAAGGAAAGCTCTCTATACTTCTAGAATGGTGTTGAATTGACTTGTGGCGGTTATTTCTATACAAACTTGGTTTTTATCGTCAATCAATACGAAAACTGTTGGTAGTCCAGAACGAAAATGTGCGCTACTGTTAACAAATTATTTCATCATGAAATTTTGTCCACTATGATTTTTTCAACGTATATATTCAATAAGTTTATTCAAACTAAATTATCTCTGTTTCATCTTTTGGTAGAGTAGGTACTGTTTGTTGTACATGCTATAGCGAGTGATAATTTTCCTGGCAATTTTAAATTTTCGATATTTATTCCGTTTCTATACGGACACTATTCTACGGCACTGTGCAGCCAAATCATGATAGTCCAGGAGCTAGCGCTCAAAATTCGTAACAATTTCTTGACATTTCGACATGGTATGATAGTATTTATCGCAGAGATACACACGATGCAATCAGCCAGGCAAGTGCAACACCACCTGGCCATTGAGAGTTTTGGAGTTTTTAGAAATGCAAGCGATCGTCAATATCTGCAGAAGTGCAGTTATCGATCAATTTATAAATAGCTTGCAGAAGTGCAGTTATCGTTCAGTTTATACTTTTCGTCATAAAAGTAAGATTTGTTTGGGATAATCAATAGGATCAGTCAGCAGCAGAGGAAACGCGAGAAAAAAATTAGGTTGAGTAAGACTCTTAGAAAAGGTGTAAATTGATCAGATGTGATCGAATAACTGAAATTTATAAAAAAACATTGATAGTCAACGGTGACGATTTTAGGCATTGTTGTATCTGAAGTATTTGGTGGGATATTAAATAAAATCAAACTTTTTTGACGATAGTTCTCTTCAATTCAATACCTCAAGATACACAAAAAACTTCAGTCATCAAAGTGAAGGTTATCAAAAATTACATTATATCGTGTGGTGGATTTTATAAAGGCAGGAAATTGTTTTTTACTGACAAAAATACTGACCGATTGTTTTTCCCGCTGAACAATAAAAATTTGCACTAAACTATCTTTCTTTTTTGATGAAGGTATAATACAAAAAGGAAAATCCTAAAACCGCTCTTCTGGGACCACTGATTGATCACTGACTGCAGCTTGTTCATTTACACAATGAACAAGAACAAGATACCGTATGTCAAAAACCTTGGGTATACGAGATATTGAATCACTTTATACGGCGAATAAACATTTCCAACTATTATTCGTTTCTTCAACCGCTTTATTTGTATATTTTTGGTTATGTATATTTTCTTGTAACATTTGGCCTCCACAGAATACTTCAGTCTATATAATTTATAGATTAGGGTGAAAGGCAGGTTCTGCAACATATGGTTGTAGTATGAGAGTCACTTATTTTTTAGTAGTTTTACCTCATGCAATATATTCCCTAATATTAACCCAAATGATTCGATGATATTAAGATATATTCAATTACTACAGATAAGCTGATTGAATACTGGAACTACTGAGATATTATGTCAACTATAAAAATATTTCTAATCAATATTGTTCTTTATAAGAAATTTCCCACAGACTAGGGATTTTTGAAAATCTACCAGAATTATTTAAAAAAAGATCACCTTAATGAGAGGGCATACGGAAAGAGAATACGATTTGCGAAGTGGTTAAGAAGTAGAAATAGTGAAGTTGGAAATATTTGTAAAGAATAATATGGACGGGCGAATCAAAATTCAACAACAATGGTTGGTTTTACAGAAACATCCATTAGAGGTGAAATAATACAAATGAAGATTTACAGGTCATTTCTGTTACGATGATCATTTGAATGGAGGAATCTATATACATTGTTTATATCTACTTAGATGAATTGTCACTGAACATCTGCCGTGAAATACAATGTTTTCAACAAGACGGTGCCCCTCCCCGTAATGTAGCCACAGTAAGGGAACACTGAAAGATGCAATATTCCCAACAAAATGGATAGGAAACAATGGAACATTTGCATGGCCAGCTTGATACCCAGATCTTACTCTCAAAGATATTTTTGTCTGGAGATACATGAAGTATGACGTTTTTTCGACACCTAATACAGATATCGACCATCAAAAACGATAAATAAGCGATATATGTAATAGCATTACCCATCATGATAGAAAATTGCCACAGAAATTGTATGGACATCATATGTACATTCAACAAAGAGGTCGTCAATTTGAGCATTTAATGTAGTTTGTCCTATAGAATTAATTAATTTTAAAATAAATTGTTTTTCTTTTTGTTTAATTTCTTCAACCCTTAAGTAAGTTTATCTACGGGGTAAATTTGTGATCATTCTTCTATGAAACAAGATATATTTTTTGTATTTTTATAGTGCAAATACAATTTCCTCAGTTACATTCAATCAAAACGTTACTGATAAATTTTTCTATCGAAGCGTTAGGTTTTGTGGAATTCATAAACGAAATAACGACGGGACCGTAATTGAAAATTGTTGTCACTGATGTTGCTAGTTATTTTAAATGAAACGCTATAAAAATATCAAGTGTGATATAAAACTGAATTATTGATTTTATCGCTTTATCAATATTTGCAATAAAAGAGATAGGCCTGAATTGGAAACAAAGAGTTGATGGTGGCCGCGTTTACATGAAAAGTTTAATCAAAGATATATCGTTATATCGTTATAGTATATTTTAAATACAATGAAACTCCTTTTGCAATTTTTATATTTACTGAAATGACAACTCTATTCGTAAAAACCAAAAACACTATTTTTAGTTTTCTCTGTATAAGTCGAGAAGGGCAAGAATCCCCGTAGATTTTCTCTGACCAATTTACTGCTCACCAGAATAGTGACCCATTTTTTCCATTTACTCGTCTTTATATTACGGTTTAGAATATAGCAATGTCACCACATGATCGAAGAAACGGCCTGTATAGATGAATATATCATTATAGCTATTTTTTTTGGATTGAATAAGTGGTAATAAAAATAATTTTTTTTAATCCATAAAATTGGGCCAGTAGACCTGTTTTGATGAATAAATAAATCACTTGAAATTCCCACTTATGTTCCTTTTCAACGCATCTATCGATTATGCTAATTTCATTCATAAATTATAGGAATGTTACGGATGTTTCCTCAAGAACTGAGACACACAGTACCTTTCCTTCATTAGTATAACTCCAGCTCTGAGTTATTTTCAGAACCCGTACCTACATTATCATGACTCTTGTGATACTACAGTCAAGAACACTTAACTGATCTAGAAGACTACTGAAATGATGTGCTCAGTTTTGCCTTGCATACAAAATTTTCAAGCCTAAAAGCGATAATAGTAGATATTTCGAGTCCATAAATGCGTAAACTCCCCTATCAAAACACACATTAATGTAAGACGATTTCTCCTGAAAAACGTTACTGAATGAATACTTAACGCTCGCGTACAGTTCTTAATGCCTTTTCTTCATGTTTTCCTTCCAACTTGTTGGCAGTATTGATAAATTGTCTCGGAGGAGTTCTTGAACGCGTTTTAAATATTTTATCATAACGCGTTTGCCCTTCTAAATGATGCATGTCTTAATTTTCTTAAAAGGTTCCCGAATTATTTAGCTCAGTCTTTCGAGTATTATCGCCAACAAACATAAGCACCCGAAACGATTCCCATAAAACGTACTTCATTATATTTTCACTAGCATCATTAAAACAACTGCTATTTTTCAGTAGGTGAGGGAATTTAAAACATGGGATCGCCAAAACTTCTCTGTTACTGTATATAACCTAATCTATTATTGAAAAAACGCCCTTGCTGAAAAGTACACGGCTATTTTTATAGCAACGACATTCGTGGATTTAATGAAAATTTCAATTTTGTATAAGGCCAGATAAATGAGATATTGAATTGAATTATGTGTTGAAGAAAAAACTATACAGTGCTATCTTTTGAACGGTTATTCTTATAATAAAGAAATTTGAAGGGTGGAAATAAACGTAAACGTAAAGCTGGTCGATACGTTTAATTTTTTTCCCCATCACTAATTCTATTATAATATATAAGATCCATCTAGGAATTCGACCACAAACTCATTTCCACACTTTGTTTTTTTACACCATCGAGCAACACACGCTGTCCCGTCTCATATGGCACTACAGTTCAGCCTACTGAAATTATTTCCACATGTTTCTCTCAGCATTTCCACGAGGAAAAGTATGTTTCTCTTTTTGAGTTCCAATACAATGCGCAGAGTCAATCAATTCCTGATATCATAATGCTGGGGATGCAAACTAAACACGTCCAGATAACATATGTTAAGCCCTGGTTTAGCAGCAACCGCTCCAGATCTGTCGTCTGCAAGCAGACAGCATACAATCGATAGTACCTTGAGACCATATCTGAATATGTTGAAGCTAGAAAGATTTGTAAGGAGACAATAAAATCCTCGAAAGAGGCTTACAACGCCAAGACACGATCCAAACTCGTGGAGTGTCCTAACGGGTCGTTTTGGTCTTCTGTCAAGGCTGTCAGAAGAAATTTTACTTCTAGCTTATTTTCTTCCCTAACCAGGCAAGATGGAACACTGGTGACGAATGTCCAGGAAAGAGCAATAATTTGAACATGTTTGCTGCCAGTTCTTCCCTGGAATTATTGGGAAAATAACCCTAGAACACACTCCTATTCACTAGAGATAACCTTTCGCGAAAGAACTATCAGACGAATTTTGCTGGGTCTTAGCACCAATAAAGCTAACACCAGTTCTTTGCGAGTTATTCAACCTTTTGTATGATTTGAGAGTATTTCTGTCGAATTGGAAAATTGCCAGTCTCCGCTGCTATCTGTTATCTCGAAGGTTATGGAATATCTAGAATGATCGACAATATGGTTTTCGTCATCAGATATCTTGTATCTCACATATATTGAATATTGTGTTTCACTATTGAGAAATATGGTGGAACTCTAGCAGTGGCAGTGGATATCTCCAAGGTTTGATAGCGTTTTGCACCAGAGACTCCTCCCCAATCTTTCATCCCAAGCCTTGCCTCCTCTGTTGTATTTCTTGCTAACTTGCTTTCTCTCAGATAGATCTCTCTACGTGGTGGTTGATGGAGTTTCATCTGACACTGTACCTGTACAAGTGCTAGTGTTCCGCAAGGAGCCATTCTAGCATCAACTCTGTTTCGTCTTCATATCTAGTAGTAGTAGTGCCAAACCATCAATAAAAATAATTATTCTCGTCACAAATTTTTTAATCATTTGATATTTTACATCCCAAGAAACTTCTATATGGGATTCTTTGCTGTGTACAATATTAGGTAAATTATTTCATTTTGATCAAACTGAAGTGATCCGACTGTTGCATTTTGAGCTCATAAGTCAACAGTCGGATCACTTCACTTCAATTCGTTCAGTTTGAACATAACGAAAGAATACACCTATTGCGAACCAATAATATATACTTTTCCATATGTTGTCAACGCTCTGCCTTTCATCGTCAAAGAAACGCAATGAAAATCGGTCTTGTTACACTTGATTCTGGTTTACTCATGAGTGCCTCATACATTCCAACTACGGGAATGTGTAATTAGGTCGGGAGAGTCTTTAATCTTGATTAACATCGAATAATTGCCACTAAATATTTCAGCTCAGTATTTGTCGTGGTAACACACGTGGGACGGCAGAAGGATGCCTTCCGAAGGGAAATGGCAGGAGGTGGAGGATCGTTGAAATAGCGAATTTCGACCCTGATAACGATTATATTAATGAAGGAATACCCCAGACGAGTTATAATACGAAAACTAATCACACAGCCCAAAAGACTCACATATCAACGTGTATTTCCTAATACTGCGTATCCCACACGAATCGTTTATCACACGAATACATAAAACATATGAGACTTATCTACGCTTAACTGGCAGAAGAGGGAGGATAGCAGAAATTAATAATAGCGATTATTTCGAATTTCTTTGTATGGGGTATGTTGTATTGTTTAGTAATATTTTAAATAATTCACAAAAATACAAAATATCTAGACGTATAGCATTTCAAAGTTACGTTTGATTCAAATAACACTAAATTAACTCTTATGGGTTTTCTTCCATTATGTTAATAGATAGATGGATGATTTTTATCAGCAATATTATTCTTTTTTCTGAGCTCTATAAAATGAAAATGATGGCACTTCTGGGCAGGTCCCAACTATGTTTTTTCAAACGGCATCCTATATTTTTTATGTTTTTCGGTTTATAGATGAAAAAAAAGTTACTTTATGCATTTTTTTGACGGTTTTCGAGTTTTTTAGCAAAATTCGTCACTAATAATATTTAAAATTATAAAATTGTGCCAAGTCCCATCAAAATTCATTTCTGGTCAAATGTTGTACGTTGGGTCTCAAACGATATATTATCTAAAATCGACCCGTGATACATGTGCTATACAGCTCAATGTAAAAATACGCAATATCTTCCTTATTTCAAATGGAAAGCTTTTTTTTAAATTAAAATTTTCCCTATTTCTTTGCCATAACTTAATGAAAGACCTTTTTTACGGCGAAATCCATATTCAACGACTGCGATCGAGAGATAGGCATGTTATGCTTGTAACCTCCGATCAAATAACATAACCTAGATGAGTAACTTGCCGCACACGCATTAAGATTTGTGTGTAAGGAACATCTTCCCCCAACGGCAGTGTCGTGCGTTGTTAACAGAAATATTGAGGTTCAATAAAATAGAAATAATGGAAACCCAATATGGAATGGAAACCTGAAATTATGATGAAATAATCTCCACAGGATTTTGAGACCAAGCCGATGCTCTAATTGACATGTTTTTTTCATAATTCATTCATTTTTCTCATTTCCAATTTAGTTTCCTTTTCTCGATAGTTACGACACTGGTAGCTTCAACTGATTGTTCTGTCAAATATCAAATGCAGCGTTGTCGTACTGACAAGACTATATCGACAACGAAGAATCTTCGTTCGGCGATGGAAATACTATCGTTTTTACATCAACAAGCTGCAATGAACGTTTCAATTGCCTTCTTATTGTCATATATTTAATCCAAGACAGTATTTTTGGGTTTTCGTTGCCATGAATATACCCGACATATCAAAATCTTGCTGACGTGCTTATTGTATCTTTAAAAAATTGCGATAACATTATGAAAAGATGTTACCATCAGTTCTATTTGAGTATTACTCATCTAGGTTGTGTTACTTGATCGGAGTTTGTAACACATTTCTCGAAACACACTAATTCCTTCATTCAATGCATAGTTTTTGTCCAAACACTTTTTCAAAATATTGCTCCATTCCTATAATTACCCGTATAATAATAATGATAGACGGAAGCATCCTACATCATATGGATGCCGGAGAGACGTAACCTACCTAGGAGTGGAACAACGCCACACCCAAGAGATAGCTACTGTCAAAAATTCTCTCCGCGGCAAGTATTAGCATAAACTCCGACAGATCTGGTCATTAGAACTGTCGGGGAAGAACAAAGTTGCTGCAACTAATATATTTGCCGTTCCGATTCTATTTTACTCCTTTGGAGTACTGAAATGGACTTAGGAGAGCTGCGATAACTCGATGTTAAAACTCACAAATTGATGCATCTCCATAGGAGCTTGCATCCTAAATCGTCCGTTCCACGGTTATACTACCCCAGACAACGGGGAGGCCGTGGACTTTTGAGTTTGGAGTGTCTACACAACCGAATGGTGCTGGATGGAGCCTGTCATCAGAACTTCATATCTCTGCTTGGTATGCGATCAGGAAAAAGCAGGGACTGGAGCATGATGAACTCGGTCTCGTATTTGATTTGGAACCCATTCAGCAAAAAGCCCACGTCAAAGCTGCGGAGAATGAGAGGCTACAGCTACATAAGGATAAGCCAATGCATGGGGACTTCTTCAAGAACATTTAAGAACTTGGCTTATCCAGAAACCTGACCTTCGCTTTTCTTGGAAACCGTAGTCGCGTGATGGGTACAGAGGTCCCTGACACTAGATGCAGAGCGTGTCGTGGAGCAGCTGGGTCCATAATGCATTTGCTGTCAGCATGTCCAGATTATGCGGTCTCAGCCTATATCCACAGGCATAACGCTGCCCTACGAGTGTTGTACTACCATCTGCGATAGTCGTAGACGAGACAACGGTGTTGTCTTATGCTCCGGGGGATATTGAGTCCGTTGTGGAGAATGAGAAGTGCCGTATCTATTGGAACTACTCAGGAGGAAAAATGGACTAAATACCGAGATCTACTCTTTAAACTCCGCAGGCTTTACCAAACCATTATGTCAAGATGGTGGTTCTGATAATAGGGGTCCTTGATGGAATGATGGACACACTGCTCTCAAACTAATAAATCATACCGGCTTGTCCTGATATGGTAGAAATCTTAGCCGGGCGAATGCAGAAGGCCGTATTTCTTGGTTCACTCCGCCTGCTTAGGGCACATGATTCTCGGACCAAATAGTCACTTACCCCACGGCGTGGTTATTGGGATACATGATTATGAGTGACGAATTTTGAAAAAGCTGTTATGCTAAAAATCTCAAAAACGGTCAATATTTTTTAAGAAAAAAATCTTCATAAACTTACTTTTATTTAACATTAAAAAAAATTTTGGGAATCGTCCAGAAAAAACTGAACAACCTGTGTAAATGCCATCATTTATATTTTGTAGGGATCAGATTGATAAAATCATCCATCTGTCTATTACCATAATGGAGAAATGAATGACTGCGCTCTTGTTGCAGGACCCTGTATATACAGAGTGTTTCATAACTGAATGCTAATCCTAAAGAAAGATATTCCTTGGTTGATTTCAACAGAAATTCTTTATACACTGGTTCACAACCGATTCATTTCAATTAAAATACTAATGATACGCAACTGCATTGAATTTTTCAATTAATTAATTCATTTATAATCGTCCTCTAACTTCTCATCAAAATGGTCTCTTGGCTTTTTTTCTTCCGTCGAATAGTCTATTTAAAAAATAACATTAATTGAGACTAAGAAAAAATCGCAGTTATACAAGCAAATGGAGGCAATTTATTCTTTAAAACGAAAACTATCGGTAAAAAAAAGTCAAGAGAACATGTTTACCTATGAGACGATGGAGGACAATTATATAAATAATATGTATTGGACCAGTAACGTATGAATATTTTGATTAAAAGCATAACTGGGCATGTTAACAGGAACGACACTCATGGAAATTAAAAAAATCTTTATGCTGGAAACTATCAATTTTTAAGCGTACTTTGCATATCCAAAATTGAAAAAACAGTACAGGGCGGTCCTAGAGATTTCAAAGAAATGTAGCGGTTGCAGTATTATCGCTCTTTAGGATCAGTATTCGCTTACGAAACACCGTATATATCCTTATCTGAGATATTATAAATAATTTAGAAATTTGCTGTTCTGGTAATTATTCCAATGCCAGATTATTCAGAAGCTATCTTAAGTTCAATGACTATTAAACAGGATGCTCAGAAATTAACATCAATATCTGTGGTTTATAAAATCGCTAATTACTTGAGTCATAGTAATTGAAGATGCGTTCGTCCCGAATACATTATAATGAAATGATAATTGATAAAAACAAAAAATATCACCTTTCATAAGAAATTATCAAACTTCTATTTAGGGCCATCAAAGTTTTTCATTAAAAAAATGAGAATAATTTCAGTATGAAGCATTAATGTTATACATATCTTGGGTTGGATTCGTTTGAAAATGTGAAATTTTTTGCTGAATATTCTCAATAAGATCGGCATAATCCAATAAATGGGTAATTTTTTTTTACTGATAGGACTGAAGTATTATATGTACCATGTAGCTGCATACCATAAAAAAACATGAATGCATCATAATGTAATGTGTCGTTTGAAAATTTGAGAGATTTTCAAGTTTTTTTCCAGATGAAGATCCGACTGAAAATCTGAATGGATTTATTTTGAAGAATATTTCAAATAAGTTCCTTACAAAACGGCTCCCATGTTTTCTCCTTACTCTGAGTATACCTGTAGAAATAACTAATCGACGAGTACTTTGAGTAGTAGGTTCAGAAACTCCATTACGGAAATTTTGTTCACCAAACGGCATTTTTAATATAAGTGGCAATATTTCCACAAGAGGCGACATCCTGGAATAAATAACTTACATGCGAGGAACCTGCACTGGACCATTCGTGAACAATCAGTGTCACTAGCGTTGAGTCAAAATCATATATGATAAGAGGTGTTTTGTAAAGAAACATTATTTATTACTACATCAGTATATGATTTTTTATTTTCACGTAGAAATTTAAAATTTAGCGCTAAAATTTAGATTAAAATGCCAATTAATTTTTTTTATTTGGTGTTTATAGTGTCATCGATTGCTATGATCTTTAGCCTGGGTAGGCTGTGTTACTAACTCCATACGCCACCTTGGGAACAGCACCGTTCATTTGAACGCAACAGCGAATCGTACAGGACGGACTCACTTTAGTCAAGCCATCAGATTTGGTGAAATTAAAATGAAAAAATGCCAGCTCCGACTGGGGATCAAATCCAGGACCTTTAGCACCGGAGACGGACGCTTTACCACTGTGCCATGCCCGGCAATCAATCAATAATTATAGTGTCTATTCTAGCGTTGGTATGAACTGTACCCAATTTTGATTGTTAGCTTAGGCTGAGAAACGTGTTTCACTTCTTGTCATGCGAAGTGAGACTGAAACGTGAAATGATAAAAAAGTGAACATATTGGCGAGTTCTTTCGTAGTACTATTTCGAAAACTTCTCTATAAGCGTGTTCTTCATGATATTTTAGGATTTTTTCAGTATTTTAGTATTTTATATGTTAACTCGAGGCTATAGATATCCATGGCAAAAAAAAACTAAAAATCTACTGAGCGCCCATGATGTGAAGTTCATATAGAAACGTTGGTATTTTGAGTACTTCGTATTTGAAAATAGTTATTACTTTCGACCAACCCTATATATCCATAATCAGAAAGTACTCTTGTAGAGAAAAAAAAACATGGGAGACGTTTTGTGAAAGTTTCATTTGAAATATGCTTCTAAACAAAATCATTCGGATTTTTAGCATCTTCATCCAATGAACTGAAAATTATACAATTTACAGGGTATTTTTGTAATTTTCCCAGTAGTCACAAGCAAGGTTACAAGGCAAATAAAAAGTGCGCTGAATCGATCAAATCATGTAATCCGAAGCAAATATAGAAATGATATTTGGGAAACAAAGCGAATTATTATGTTTTATCAACCAATTTCATTTAAAACTCCAATTCACAATTGAACTAGAACAATATTACTGTCTACACCATATAATAACCTGATAAACTCGTAATTAAACTTTTTAACCTCATTTCAATTCCCCATCATCCTATGAGACAGAAATTGAATATCATACATAATTTGATGAATAGAATGATAACAATTTCTAACTCTGTTCCCACTGAGGATAACTTGAAAGAATTGAAATAATATTTAATAAAAACAATTATTCGAACAGACTGATTAACATAATTCATAATAGATCTACTACCATTACTGGCAAAGGAAACAGTTAAACTACTGGAAATAAAAAATTATTCCAAGATAAGATATGTGGTCTTCCAGAAAAACTGAATACTATTCTTCAAGATTCTACTTCAAATTTGAAGGTTACTTTCAACAATGAAAATATTTCAGCAAGACCAAAAAATGTTATTTCTGAAATACCTAGCTCTGACTGCGAAAGAAATACGTAGGTCTGATTCAAAGATATTTGAAAACACGTATCAAAGAACATGAAAGGAGCATGAAAAATAAATTCACATACTTTTTTGGTTGGGCATTGCATAACGACCGACCATCAATATGAACTGACCAACACAAAACTATTGGGTTATGAATCTTCTCTGTCTAAAAATAATTTCTCTGAAATTAATTATATAAGGAAATGCAATACCCTCAACTTCAGAAAAGACCTGAACAGTGCCTGTTTTAATCTAATAGCGAGAATAGAATCATACATTCTTCATATATAAATAATATGCATTGGGTTTCTTTTCAATTCGATCATTTTATTAGTTCTACTTTGGCAAGAACCCGGGAGCTACCTCACTTTATTTATATTTTGTCGTGTCTTGCGATGCGTATTGTTTGGTTAAATATTCCGTCTGGTGCATTCAACTCAGACCTAATATAGTTCCAAGGTACTTATACATTTTACACGGAAAACTCAGTCTTTCGTAAGTGAAAATACAATTTTCTTCTAAAGCTATCGTCTGCTACCCAAACAGTCCAGTGGTTCTTTCAAATAGATTTGTTTCCTCCTTTTTATGAATTTGAAACATTCTCCTCATCTTATAGTGTCAAAATGAATTAACGAAACGTTGGCTAAAAAAGCAGTTTCCTTCAATTAAAGACCCAAACACCAAAAAACAAACAGTCATGAAGTGAAACTCATTCTTCCAACCCTCTGTGTTTATGAAAATCACATGTTTCTTTGGGTTCATTTGATCTTATTGAAAATATCCAACACTGAAACTCCAGTTTTCATTCGATTGATAAACTTGATGCTTCATACTAAAATACCCTTCAATTTGTGCAACTAGAAAAAGTCATTATTTACCGTGTAAATTGTTTTCAAATGTGTTTAGAATCCTACTTTTGCTTAAAATTACAATATTGCCCGCAAAAAAGTTAATAGTTAATAATAGTCTGAAAGTGACACTTTTAAATTCCTACACCCTGTATCTCGTAAACTATACACAGAAAAGTGTTGTACTCATAATAAATTTTGAACAGTTGGCCGAGTTTATCGACCTATTGAAATTTTGGTTAATTTTACCGCAGGATTTTTGCTTTGTGCGTGGTTTTTGTTCGATATCAGCAAATCTGCATATATTTCGCGACAACCGCATAATTTTCTTTTTAACCAACATCTATCCATAATGAGATTAAGCAGATCGATAAATTCGTTGGAGAAATTTTAATATAACCATAGTCCGGATGGTGGCGTCACTATTTTATCGGTCATTTCAGCACGACCTCTTCGTTTTTTTATAAATTGGTTTTCGTTCAGAAAACAATTGAAATGAGTGTCAGGGGACTAATCCTGGAGATAAAGAGCGTGGAAGGCTGCGCATTTGCTGAAATAATTTGGTTTTTGTGTCAATCCAACAAAGCTACCAAACTATACATAGTTCATTCATGTAATATACAGTGCCACAAATAAAGTTCGCAACATATAAAAGTTTTTTTTATTAACAGACATGAAAATTTTACTTCGCAGTCAGTTTGTGCTTGAAAAATGAGTGAAAAACATCCTCTTTCCTTTTGTCATGTGCTACTCTATAAACCCGTCAAATGGACCCCGCACCGCGTCAATGGGAAACAGGCTTTTGGTGAATTTGATTAATTTTTTTATGTTATATACCTCATGATGCTAATCATTTATATTATTTTGTAATAATGTTAGCAGCCAGAGTTGAACGAATAATGCCTTCCCGAGAATTACTCCATAATAAAAACTGATCGGCTTTGTTCCATACCGTCTAAGGGCCAGTTTATCAATGTCGTGTTAGCGTAGCGTAGCGTGGTTAGAATGAATATGACATTTGCTAAATGAAGGAATCGACCCACATTCTAACCATGAGTTAAATTTAACTCGAAGTTAAAGTACACTGAAAAACCGGCCCTTAACCAGCATAGAGCAAACTGTACTATGACCACACCTCCTGATAACATACACGCTCACGGCTATTATGATTTCAATTTATATAATGCAACTGTGGTTATAGAAACGTCAGTCAAAAATTAATTCTGACAATTACAGAATTGAAAGTTTCAAAATGAGTATTACACGACTCTACAAAAAAATTTTCGTTCTTTGTCCTAAAGTTTATACTATTATTTTCCAGTTAGTTATGCACAAAAACGAAAAGAAAATACCTATTTTCGGTATAAAGTTTGCTTTTGTGATAGTTATAATAATAATACTCATTTTTCAATTTTTTCATAAATTTTAATTGATTTTAATATTTTTAAAAAGACCGCGCTGTGAGAGTGGGGTAGTAACGTTTACACTGTGCCGCTAGATGGCACCCGAGTGATAAACAACCATCAGGTGTTATTTACAAGCCCAGAATAACTTAAAATGTCGTCACGACAGTGCAAATACGATGCTGATGCATTTTGTTTTATATGTGGTCAATTTATTAAAGTTCGAGACGTGAAATATGAACTAAAGACATCTCACGTTCTCTGTGAAGCCTATGAAGCATATTTTGACTGTCCTGTACGGAATCAAGATAAGCCATGGGCTCCACATGTTGCTTGTAGTTATTGTAAAAGGTGTTTGGAAGGTAAGCAATTTTTATTTAATTAAGCGATGAATCCAAAATAATAGACATATTAATTTTTATTTTTATATTTTTAGGTTGGTATCGAGGTGAGAAAAGGTCTATGAAATTTGCAATACCAAGGATTTGGCGAGAACCAAATGACCATATTACTGACTGCTACATTTGTATGGTGAATCCGAGTAAAAGACGTAGAGGTAAAAATGCAAAACCTATTGAATATCCTGACCTCGAATCTTCTTCTGCTCCAATTGCTCACGACCTGACACGACCAGTACCTGAGCCACCAAAAAAATTATCGCAGAAAAGTAGCTCATCTTTTAGTTCTTATAAAAGTAATTCCGATAAGGAGTTTTTGCCTACACCTGAACAACCAAAACACTATCTCATTACTTCAGAAGATTTTAACGATCTAATTAGAGATTTAAATTTGCCAAAAAATAAAGCAGAGCTTCTAGGCTCTCGGTTAAAACAGTGGAATTTGCTTGATGATGTTAAGATCACGGATCAGCGGACTAGGCATGAAATGTTTGCAACGTTTTTCACGAAGGAAGATGGACTTTGTTTTTGTAATGACATTAAAGGTATGTTTGAAGCAATTGGCATACCCTGTGTCCCTAGCGAATGGCGTTTATTCATTGACAGCTCTACAAAAAGTTTAAAAGCAGTTCTATTGCACAACGGAAATAAATTTCCGTCTCTTCCAATTGCTCACTCAGTACATCTTAAAGAAAATTATGAGTGTCAAAATTTTGCTTGAATTTGTAAAGTATCGTGAGTATAACTGGGAGCTGATTGGAGATTTTAAAATGGTGGGATTTTTAATGGGGCTACAGGGTGGATATACAAAGTATCCGTGTTATTTGTGCTTGTGGGATAGCAGAGCGGATTCTAAACACTATATTCAACGGTCATGGCCTGTAAGAACAGAATTGTGTGTCGGAAAACAGAACGTCAAATTTGAGCCGATTGTTGAAGCGGAAAAAGTGTTAATGCCACCTTTCCACATTAAGTTAGGGTTGATGAAACAATTTGTTAAAAAACTGGATGAAACTTCAGAAGCTTTTGGATACTTAAAAAAATTTTTTCCGAAGTTATCGGAAGCAAAGGTTAAAGCTGGGGTTTTTGTTGGTCCGCAAATAAGACAGATTTTCGCCGATGAAAAATTTCCAACGTTGCTGAATCGTACTCAAAAAGCAAGTTGGAACAGTTTTAAAGCAGTAGTTTCTGGATTTTTAGGAAATAATAAAGCTGAAAACTACGAAAAGTTGGTTGAGGATATGCTTACAAATTTTAAGGCCATGGGCTGCAGGATGTCATTAAAAGTACATATGCTGCATGCTCATTTGGATAAATTTAAAAACAATATGGGAGCCTATTCCGAAGAGCAAGGAGAACGTTTCCATCAGGACATCATGAATTTTGAACAACGCTATCAAGGCCAATACAATGAAAACATGATGGGCGACTATATTTGGGGTTTATTGAGAGAAAGTAGCTATGAACATAAAAGAAAAAGTAAAAGTGTGCACTTTTAAGTTATTTTCCACTTTTCTGTAAGCTAATTTGATAGTAAAACTTAATAAAAATAATAAACATTTTTATTTCAATAGTTTTATTTTCAATCAAAAATTAAAATCCGAGATTTTTAAAAACTTCATTCAATCAGTCTTCTAAGCACAAAAGCAAAGTTTTTCATGCCATATATTTTTTTTCCGTCTTATTACGACCTAAACTACCGAAATTTAATGCTTTGCAATCAAAGTCAAATTTCATGTTGACCCGTGTTATTAATGGAAAACTAGATATTAGTGATGAAAAAGAATTTGTTGGGATACCACCAGAAGTCAAGTGAAATAGCAAAAACAGCGCCACTGAACTTATTACCTAGTAAATCAAGAATAAATAATTTTTTGCTTTTGCATGAACGTAGAAAAAATTTATGCAACTCGTGCAAAAATTGTTTCGTCGAGTGCAATAAACACTTACTTTTTGCACCTATTGCATAAATAACTATTAAACGATGCGACACATGACCCCCAATGTATTTTATTTCGAAAAGTAGTATCATACCCTCCAAACGTTTTTTTTTATGTTTATACGTCAAACCGTTCAAAAGTTATCAGGGGTGGGACTATCAAAAGCCTCACTGTATAGTATCAGTTTTGAGTAAGAAAATGAGTCAGTGGTTATAATATATTTGTAGGGATTTATGTGGAAATCGTTTCGTTTTCTCGTATTCAGATGATATTACGAAAAATTTCGACTTATTGCCTTATTGTTGTGAATGAATACGGCGCACATTTTAAAAATGGAAATATCCGGAAAAGTTTTATGCAAACATTTTCAAATTGTAAGTCCCTGCAGAAAATTCTCTGAATTCAAATAATTTTTTAAGCAATAAATACGTTTGAATCTTCGATAAGCGATGATATTTGATGAAAAGAAGTTATTAAATTTGATGCTACCACCCGGACTATAACGAGCTAATCCCTGAAAATAAAAACATATATTTTCTTTCCGTTTTCCAATTTCTCCTCCTAATTAGAAAGCATAGGGACGAAATTCGAATATTTCAACACCTGACTGCCTGCCATCTCATTCTTGAGTCGAGGGAACCCTCCACGTAACGCAAAGGGGAATTACACATGAAAGGACATGAAGGTACCTGGGGGAGTACATACGACTAATGCTGTTAGAAGCAGGTAAACTGCGGGTGGTGACACACGGTGTGCGGAAGGTGCATGCGTCGGCAGGGGTATGTTACAGAGGGGGTGACGGAATTATAGTCCCTTAATCTATGAATGGGGTGGAGCGGGAAAAGGCAAAGTTTATCCACGCTATTCGTTTTAATTTTCATTTCTATACAATTGAGATTGAACGAACCTTGAAAATATACACTTTAATTGTAGAGACATTCTATATGCCGAAAGTATCCAGATACGACACACCAAAAACAACGCTTAGCCAAACACATTAACAAGAAATTTATCAAACTACATTCATATATTATTAGAAACAAAACGGGATGCAAAATATAACTGAAAAATAAAGCATGACTTATCACCAACAAGATTGTGGGGCGTGACAGTTCTTTGTTAAAAATAAATCTAAAATTTTGAAACTTAATGTTTAAATGTTCAATTGTGTCTCAGCTTTCATCGAACAGGGTTTCTCTTAATAACCAAGTTCCAAGTGAAGTAAAATTTGCGTCTCGGGGAATTTTATTTTATACATTTCATTACATTTTGTAATAAAAATAGTAATAATAGGAATATTGATTAAATGAGTTGATATATGATTACATGGGTTATGAGACCTGTGTGTTATCATATGATTTGTCAATATACATAAATGATCTAAATATTAAAACAATGCCTCAAAAAATAAATGTAGAAAGAAATATTTCACCAATAAAACTGAATCATCATTCTGATACTTCATTTGAATTTCACATGATTTTTCAATATTTTCAATGGTCTCAAGTGTCCAGTTTTTATACATTTTGCAAAAAATATTTTACATAATTTTTTTATTTTTATGGGTAACAAATTGAATACTCTACATCCTATAATATTAGCATGTTGTTGCAGCAGACTACGAGAAAATTTTTTCGACTGAAGATTTTGGTTAGATTTTGATCTTGTATTATGGAGATGGATTATTAATGTTGTTAATGTTGAATTATTTTTGAGATAAATACAAGATCTTTCATAAAACAATGCTCTTTATGTCAAAATTTTGTATTTGTGAAACAACGATTCACAGCGGAATTTAAATGGTTTGTTAAATATAATGTTTGGGACATATTTCTGAAGAATAATTATGGATTTAAAAGTATTAAAGTAAGTTCCACCCCAAGCAATTATTTCATAAGACATAATACATTCAAATTAAGAATAATAAAACATCAGCAAAAGTTTGCGACCAATCATGTTTTTGAGTAATCGAAATTTACAAAGTGTCATTCTCAATTTTTTTGCAAGTTTTGTTGTGTGAGTGTTCCATTTCAAATTTTTGTCAATATATAATAATAATAATACTCCCTCATAAACACTCGTTGAGTGTACCCAAAGGAGCCTGTGCGGGCAGAGGACGGCTATTATTATTATTTGCAGTGGCGCTCCGGGGCGACTTTCTGATTTTTGGTGGCGTATTCACTTTTCAGCTGGAGAAAATCCCGGAAAACCTACAGCACCACCTCGGGTGGTCGGTGTGCACTACAAGCTAGCACCAGACGAGATTGGCATCTAGACAAGGCATGCGGTCGCCTATCGATCCGATATAAAGTAGTTGAGAAAAATTATCTTGTACCTACATTGGCCTCGAACGACTATCACTGTGCTGGAGTTTCGAACGGCCTGATGTATTCAAAGATATCGTATAGAATGTATCCTTATTGAATAAGAGTCCATGAATTTTTCATATAAGGATCATTCTGTAGGGCTAGAAATTTTTGTAGAGATGGGTTAGAAGGTACTAATTACAGGAATCAAGCAACAGTTTTGTATCAGCTCCTATATTTTTAGGTATAAAATAAATATAAAAAATAAACTTATCGCTTAAGTTCTAAGATTCAATATAACATACCTTACAGAAGTTTTCTATAAACATACGAATCTTACATGTGAGTCCAAAGATGAGCAATTCACGACGTTTCATAAACTCCAATTGAAGTAGATGTGTGAAAATAAATATTATGTTATAATTATCAAAACAATTTTCCCATATTTTAAATTATACTCCATGTTAGTCACATCATTGCATTCAAATTCAAGTCGCGCTCCCATGGCATCCTTCTCCTCGCGTTTTGAAAATTTATTTATGCTAGCCAGAATCCCTTTTCATCGTACACATATTTTGTAGATCGCTTATTTCAACTCGTGTATAAATTTCAGCTTTCCAGAACAAGGTATATGAAATGCCCCGAACGTGCGCTCATATTTGGACTCACGTTTTAGGCTTTTACTTATTAACAACGCCTGTAAGTTTTTCTTTGAACTGTATCATCAATAAAGTAAGTCATATTAAATTTTTGAACTTCACTGCGACGAGTTTGTTTTTTATTTATTTTACGTCTTTAAAAGCAAAGGTGCACATGCACAGCTGTTACCTGATAGGTTATGATTCCTGTATTTGATATCTTCTGACGTATCTCCGCACAATTGTGTAACCTTATAAATAAACTTCAATACACCACAATTTACTAAGGTATATGAAGGAATTCACTTTGAACGGTTCAACCTATGGAATATATCCAAAGTGAAATTTTACGATCTGCACATGAATTGAAAAAATTTAACGCATTCTTTCAGAGTAACATACTGTGTAAAGTGTTTCTCTTTGTAGAAAACGAAAGAAAACAATTAGATTCTTCGTTGATCACAATTTTGATGCACTGAAATATGCCTGAAAGGATTTTATGGAGGTATACGTTCCATATAAATTCAAAATTCAGAACTGAATTAATCAATGATTTCATTCTTTCTTCACCGAAATTTATGAAAATGTTATCCTCACTTATCTTTTTGGTTGTGTTCAGGTCTGGGAAAATACGAAACCCAAGCTTTGCTGAGGAGTATTTCAAGAACGTAATTTATACTCATTTAGAGATATTTTTTTACATTAACTGTTATTATTATTCAAGTTCAATTACATGATATATGCATCAAAATTATTAGATAAACTGATTGATTGAATTGAACCTCTAAATTATGATCGTCTATACATCCTAAGTGATAACATGATCTTTTCGCTTCTATATCACATTGCTTAGATCACATATCTAATATTTTCAATATTCCTTCATTTTATGAACGAAGAGACTGGTTCATTTCATTCAATTGTGAAGGTATTTTGATGTTACAATAATTTCTCTCTTTCTTTATTTTCATTGAAATATATTTTGTCGGTGCATTCATTACTGACAAACTATTACCGACTTCAAAACTGTATGTTTTGAAGCAATAAATGTAGGTATTCTCCATTTATTCAACTTTGTAAGCCAGACACAGTACATTTTTATATTGGCCTCGTCATGATCATTGTCAAATTAATAAAAAAACTTGAAAAATCCCCAAGAACTTGTTACAGAGCACTATCTGTCGATCAAATCTGAAACGTTGGCAAGAAAACAATAGTTTTTCTTTAACTAAATCTATACAAATTTCAATTAAACCTCCCGAATAAACTAAGATGAATTATTCCACTTGCCAAATTGAAAATTCAATTCATTGAATTCAGGCAGTTGTCGCTTGATAGTCAGAAATATAAATTGAACAATTTTATCTCGGAAACACAACAAAAGTATCTATTTTTGAGATGTGCCCGTTCGATATTAATAGATTACATAAGTAACATTTTCGAGTTTCAAAATACTGGATGATTTGTTGCTTTTGAGAATACCCGTCTAGATTCAGAACTGTGGCTTCGCTAAAATGTCTCGTTTATGTTTTGTTTGTGACAAGTATAAAATAAATATTTCCTTGGTTCTTCTATAATGTACTACCGAAACTTTTCGAGGAAATGTAACTCTTCTTTTCTAGCTCCACCCTGTACTTACACCGACATTTAAAACTAAAGACCCACCTGCAAGTCCTGTTTAGCTGCTTCCGCTCCTGCCCTTGTGTTGAAAGTCACGAACCCCACAGGCTGAAAAAAGGCAAGGGATATTTTAGTGAACGTATAAGGTCATAAAATTTCCACCCTCGTAATTTACCAGGTCGGAAATGATATGCAGAGTGAGAACTATTTACAGTAAATTATACAAGTCATTTGTGCTGATATAATAAAACCCACACGATTTGGGAAACCTCATTAGTTGAGTTTTGGTTTAGTTTTTTAAATTCTCAGATTAGGTTAATATTGTTCATTGTTTAACTGGCACCACTGCAAAATCGTTCTTAGTTATATCCTCGAAAGGAAAATACGCATATTTTCATATTTAATAAATTGAAAAACACGTATTTTTTTTTTTCTGAAGAGGACTGATAGAAATTTTTTGTGGGGAGTGAATTATCATTTGAAAAGACTTCTTTTTCTATATAATTTTTTATAAGTAAAATTGTAAGAAATTAGACTTCAATTTTATTTGTAAATAAATTGAAATGACTCAAATACCAGTAACTAAATGTTTTGGAATGGTTCTGAAATTGCTTGTTTCTAATAGAATGTACATCAGATTACCGCTGGCACCGTAGATAAATAAACTGAAGTAGATTCACTCCTAGTCGGCGTCTTTGATGTATCAGGTTCAGATTAAATTTTTTTCTGGCATGCGGTGAGGTAAGAGGGGTCAGCTGAGAGTTGTCCTGTCTCACTTGGTCTCACGTAAGGCATTCAATCTTGGATTCATTTTACGTTACGTGATAGCACAGAATACATCGGCTAAACACAAAATTCGGGGTGGGGATGGCGACACAAATATGGCGGCGAGTGACCCTACTTCAGTTTACTTATCTACGGTGCCGTTGGTTTGAGAGCTGTCAGGATGATAACTGGTAATCCAGCAGGAAATCAGTCTGGATATCTGTTGAACCGTCTACTATATACTCTTCATCGGACTGTTCAATCTTACATTTTTACGAGGTCTTCAGAGGCAAGGGTAAAAGTTTTTGCAACTGAATAACAAATTGAGATTTGGTGAGTACTACGGATCTTCTGATGAACTTCTGGAGATGTCTCACGAGGATTTCCTGTGGGATGATTTCTTTTGCACTACAGTGTCCGAAGACATCCATCCTTATGCGAGCAACGAATTCGCCTTCAAATAGTGAAACAAGTGAAACATCTTTCAACCCATTAAGACCGAAACCTGAGAATTCAAGTTACTACATCGTCTACAACCTTCAAAGTTTTGTCTTTTTCTGTGCTACTAGGTCGTTGAGATTTTTGTGAGTCTCCCAAATTGACATGATCGCAGAGCCTTTATTGCCGCTTGGTTGTCGGAGAGAATGATGGTGGTGAATATTCCGTCAATGGAGTAGGTCATTTTGTCCGAGGACATATCAGATGTGATGATTTTTATGACCTCCATCATGTTGAAGTGGCCTAAGTTGTGGCCCATGCACTTCAGTCTGCATGCTTCTATTCTCGCCTCCGCCATAATATGTAAATGCAGAAGAGGGAGGTTCAGGATCACCTCCAGGCTTATCGTCGATTTGCTGGACATTGCACTAGTGTCTCCGAGCAAGACCAGTTCATCTGCCTTTGGCCACCACAGCAGGGCTTCAAACGTTATCGAGTGCCTCACTATCGCTGTGTATATGGAAAGCGATTGTTTGGATCCTAGTCCCCATGTTTTGCCGAAGCACCGCCAGAACATCAATGATGTCCTTGCCCTTCTTAACCCTTTTCCCAGATGTTTTTTCCAGGTGAGCTTCGAGTCCAAGTTCAGCCTCAAGTATTTCGACTTTCCTGACATCTGTAGGCTTTCACCAAAGATTTGAAGAGGTTTGATCGTCTTTTGTCCCTTTTTCTGGTGAAACGAAAAATCGTAGTTTTTGGGGGTTAACCTTGAGGTTCTCCCTCTTGCACCACGTTTGTACCTCTGTGAGTGCACAGATCCACATATACTTCCCGATATTACGATATCGGCATATACTCTCCCCGATTAAGGTCTTGAAGTCTGTGTACCACGAGGTTCCCCAAAAGTGGGGATAGTACTTTACTATGAGGGCACCCTCTCGTGGCTTTCACATCCATCGTGTCCCCGAATAGGAAGACTCGTATTACTCTACTGAGCATGGCAGATATCCACTGGTTCAGGATTGGAGCAACGTTTCTTTCCCTGAGAGTTGAGGTGATAGGCGCATAATATGATGTGTTATTGAACGTCCCTTCTTTGTCAACAAACGGAGTGAAATGTCTTTATTACAGAGTGATTTTTCAATCCTGCGACTGTGGAGCGCGGTCTGACAGGATTTTTCGGGTTGGTAGGTATGTTGGTACTCCGAGAAGATTGTTCTATTAACTAGTTTTTCCATCGTTTTGAGCATGAACACTTGGGCAAATCGATCTGAATGCCTTGACCTAGGCGTAGGATGGTTTTTCTGGCTTCGGCATGAAGACCACCTTAGACCTTCGCCCTTCGCCAAGTGTTGGGAACGTAACTGCGAGCCAGGCTCGCCCTGAAATAATACAAGTTAGATTTCATCTGGCCCTGCTTATTTGAATGAACTGAAGGTGATGCAACTAAATTTGACATCACTCAATTAATCGTGTGCATAATTTGGCGTAGTCAAAGAAAAAAATTGTTGAAGAAACTCTTTGGGTCGAAGTCTCAGTTACAAAGAAGAAACATTCTTTTCCACATCTCCAACAGTGAAACAGTTAAGAAAATGAAACTAACCCGACTAGCATATTTTTAATTCATGGTGAATCGAAATATATTTTTTTTAATACTACTACGAAGAATGTAGAGAAAGATATTTCTTGTCATCTTTCGTTTGTGAAATAGTGTATTACATACGAGTTCGGAAAGTGACATTTTTCATATGTATGGGAAATATGGTGTGCAAGAAAATCGAAGAAAAATGCTGAGAACAATTTCAAGTAACTTTATCTACTTGGACCTTTAGTGTAATAATAAATATACTGGAGTTTCATTCCGCTATTTGTATAACTCGACACGTGTTTCAGTCACCAAAGGACCATATTCCGGAGAAAATTGTATAAACAATACATAGGTACTTCACGCGACAAGCTCCTATATCATATAAAATTTCATAATAACAAAATGATGGATGAATTTACGTGTGGTAAAAACTTGTTTTTACGAATCACCCAGGTTTTCGGAGAAAACCCGTCAAAGGCAGAGCTTGTGCGAGCAAGGGAGATCCGAGAGCTTACCTAAAAGTGGATTCCGAACCACTTTAGCTCAGTGGCAGTCGGTGGGGATGGAACTAGGGCCGCCTGGGTGGGAAGCAAACGCCCTAATGCTATGACCACCCGGAGTGGTGCTGTATGTGTCTCGGGTTGGCCTACAGCTAAAAAGTGAATACGCCACCAAAAATCAGTGAGTCGCCTTAGAGCGACACGTCAAATAATAATAATAACAGCTGTCCTTTACCCGCACAGGCGAAGCCTTTGAATACACTCCAAGAGGGAGTATAATAATTATAGTTATTACTCAGGCGAGATTCTCGAAAGAGTACTGCGGTTACAAAGGTACAAGAAATGTTTAAAATTTAATCTTCTCAATGTTTAGGCCCCAAAGGTATTCTGAAAGATGTAGCCTGTACAGCGCGTTTCCATCTGGCTGGATTTGAGTATTAATAATTATAAGCGTCCTGATACTGAACTACTGAATTTTCCCCTTACCATGATGACCCGTCGTCAGCATATGACAGGCAAGTTTATTGCCGAATGTCAAAGTTTACTCCCAAACTTAAGAAACGTTCGTCCAAATCCACCTGAATTTATAGGTTTTATCAAGTTTGTTATCCAGTAAATAAAAGAGCAAAAAACCTAATAAAGCAAATTCAAAGAAAAGATAAATTAACCTCGATTTGAAATGTTGGACAAAGAAGCATGCCCAACTAACTAAAGTGTGCGAGAGCATGTGAAAGAACACTGTCTCGAACACTCACCCTTGAGTTTAACATATAAAATTGATTTCTTTCCACTCTTCTTTCATTACGTTCGTCACCTGTATCCATTCATCCGATCAACTCATTCGAGAACATCGAGGAAACTGAATCTATTGATAGGATAAATTTGGCATAAAAAATAAACAATGAATTGATTGAGATAAATTAATGGGAAATCGTTTTATAGAAAGTGAAATGTGATCTGAAGGACTATATAAAATAAGCACTTCCATTAATCACAATAGGAAGGTGAAATGTATTACTCAATTGTGAATTTTCTTGATGACGACTAAAAAACATTTCAATCAAATATATAATATCTTAATTTGCTTAGTATTGTGTTACTAATTTCAAGATGAAATGTTTGCATAGTTTCATGTGATTAATTTACTGAACATGGGAAAGTTTTTCTCAAATTTTCAACCCACTTTCGAATGAGCAAATTAACATTGAAAGCGATGGAGTTAAGAGCTCGAGTTACCTGAACCGTAAACCTCTTACTGCTAGTTTTTGTTATAGTATATATACAGGGTGTTATGTAAGTGCGTGGCCAAAATTCGAGCGATTCTAACGAAAAGTTCATATAAACACAGGTCCAGTAATGCTTCGTTTTCAAGATACAAAAGAAATCGTCGATTTCGTTTTATCGTTATTATTATTGCAATAATTTTGATAAAAGTTCCAAGACTGGAAAAGACTATTTATATGGAAAAAAATAATAGTAACACCCCAGTTTTTGATGGTTTAGTAGTTGAAATGTTTTATTGTGTTGTCCCAGGGACTTACATACAAGTGATTTTTATATTTTTTTTCAGAAATAAACGAAGATACAAAAAAAATTATAGGTAGGATTAAAAAAAAGTTGTAATTTCAGTTGCTCAATGTGAAACAAATATTGTTAGTGGCGCACATTTTTTCTGTCAAAAATATTGGTTACGGTGCTTTCCGGGAAGCAATTGGACATAATACTTTCGATATAGTTAGGGCTAAATCAGCCCCTTACGACCCTTAATAACACTGTTGAATTTCAATAAAAGCGGTTGAAGGATAATCAAGATATTTACGAAAAAAACGAATTCATTTAAAAATTTTGACACCCTTTATCTTGAATATGAAGCATTACCGGACCTATGTTTATATGAACTTTTAGTCTTAGAATTATTGAAAGAATCACTCCCTCAAGTTTGGCCACGTATTTAAATAACACCCTGTATATGCAGGGTATTCCACATTCGATGGCCTATTAGACGTTTCTGGAGAATGGAACGACACAAACATTCTCTACCCATCTGAAATATTTTTATCAATACAGTGTTGCCACTTGTATCAGAAACTAGTAGCTACTTTGTTATTTCAAATGGAACACCCCATATATTATATAATTTTTGGAATCCCTGTAGAAGTCCTTACAACTTTCCCAGATAATTCCCTATAACTATCTGTAACGGTTTTCGACGTCATATTTTTGTGTGACCATTGAAAAATAAAATTTTTTTCACAATGCAATTTTACTGAATATTGAAATTTGGGTCATAGCTGCATGAGGCCATTAGGTATTCTGTCGATGAACTGCATATCAGTTTCATCATACAGGGAGGCTCAGAAGTAACTTCCTTTCGGGGACTTATGAAAATGACTAAAACTCAGTTTTTTCAAATGGAACACCCTGTATTTTATATTATTTTCGAATTCAACTAACCAGTTTGGATAAGTTTTGTCAACTATGTCATATACCTATCTCTTATCGTTTATAAGATATAAATAATTTCATAATTTTTGAGGTCTGTGAAGTATAAAAATTCGAGCATAAAATCTGGTGAAAAATCTATCAAATATCAAATAAGAGCTTCATCTTTTTTAAGGAAGGTGTGATGAAATGCATGAACCTTCCTTCATACTGGGTGTAAGACAAATATGATAATATTGATAGTTTGAATAATGAAAAACGAAACTGATTATATTCATTCCACACAAGAAATAATATTACAAAATTTACTTCACAATAATAACATATTTGATACTGAAAAAACAAAAACTCAGTAGCTCAGATGCTTGCAATGCTGACCTTTCACTTGTGAACATTGATCGATCCATGTCATTACATGATCAGTTGTGGTTATGCTGATTTCCGACGGATCGATTTCTCCGAAAACACATCTTATCCTGTTTTCCAGTTCCTGTTCTGAATTCGCAGGTGTTCTATAAACCTTTTCTTTTATTTTCCACAGAGATAAAAATTTTGGGGAGTCAGATCTGGTGACCGCGGTGGCCAAATCCAAGGTCCAAAACGTCATGTCCACCGATCTCATTCGAACAAATTACTGATAACAACCATTAAAATGTATATTTAGAGGTGAATTATCAAGGAATTCACTCACAGTTGTCAGTAAGCTCTACATAGAGATGATCAACTGAAAAAATTTTGCGAAATGCCCCTAACATTAACATACAAAGATCCCAACTTCTTGACAAAAATTATATGGACAGATGAATCAAAATTCTCACTTGAGGGAATCCTGAATTGTCGGATTGATCATGTCTGGGCCTCAGAAAACCCTCATTTCATTAGAGAAAAGGGGATTTTAACAAAAATTTTGTTTTAATGTGTTTTGTATAGTTATGGTTGATGAATTTTCAATTTGCATTCATGAGGAAAACTGAATTACAAAAATATTTGGATATTCTGAGAATTCATAGTATAATTGAGGGTATCAGTTGACATTGTACACGTGAAGTGAGCAGAGAACTCACTGATTAGATCCCACTCCCCTACATTTTTATTTCTGGGTTAAAATGAAAGAAGAAAAATCATAAAATTATCTATATCTCATAAGCGGTCACAGATAGGTATAGGACATAGTCGATAAAACTTATTGAAACTGGTTGGTTAAATTCGAAATTAATATAATAATGGGCCGCAGCGGTCATAATGGTAGAGCGCTAGTCTATCAATCAGAGGGGCGTGGGTTCGATTCCCCGCATGGTCACTGGTCTCGTGCTAAGAATCGCACGTTAAAAGGTAAGACCTCGTTAATCCTTAGCTCGCACAAGTTTCGACTTCTGAGGGCTGTCGTTCGTAGGGGGATGACAGCTGGTTAACGGAAAAAACCATTTTAATCAGAATACAGGGTGTTCCATTTGAAAAAACTGAGTTTTAGTCATTTTCATAAGTCCCCGAAAGGAAGTTACTTCTGAGCCTCCCTGAATGATGAAAATGATATGCAGTTCATCGACAGAATACCTAATGGCCTCATGCAGCTACGACCCAAATTTTAATTTTTTGTGTATGACAATAATGTAATTTTTGCACAAATATTCGACAAAATAATTTTTATCTCGAAAACCGTTACAGATAGGTATAGGTAATTATCTGGGAAAGTTGTAAGGACAAACAAGGATTCCAAAAATTATATAATATATGGGGTGTTTCATTTGAAATAACAAAGTAGCTAAGTATTACTTTCTGATACAAGTGGCAACACTGTATTGATGAAAATATTTTAGACGGATAGAGCATGTTTAATTATCCATGCCCACAAATTTTTAAAATGATCTGTCGTTCCATTCTCCAGAAACGTCGAATAGGCCATCGAATGTGGAATACCCTGTATATGTGGTTATATAATAATTATATTAGAGAACTATTATAGTTCTCTAGGTTGATGATTGCAATTTAGGCATTTACTGCATCAATGAGAGTCTAAGAAAGGAAAATATCAATGAAAAGTTGGAATAACTTAAGTGATTTCTGTAATTCATACAAAAATTCCCTGATATTTATTTCATGTTATATGAAATTTTATTAAAAAAATTTGGTGGTCATAGATTTGAAGTTGAAGATGGTATATTATCGATAGTAAGCAAATTATTAAGTTTGAATAAAGCTGCTGCTGTGAAATGTAAATTGAACATGGGGTCCCTCATGGGAGTGTCATAGGCATCTTTATCATTATTCTATATTTAAATGATATGGAGTTACTGACTGATTGTGAATTTATGAATTTATATGCCAATTGTACATCGATATATTGTAGTGACTCTAATCTTATATTGGCTTTGACTGAAATGAACAAAACTCTGAAGCAAATTGATCAATATCTCAAAATCAATGAATTGAAACTCTGTATAAACAAAACTAAAGCAAAAGTACTAGCAATATTTTAGATCCATCTGCATCAACATGTTTTAAAGTTTTCCAAGCCAATATAGAACCCTGCATTTTGATTTTGTGCTTCCACACATTTTTCCTTATACTTTAATATATCGGGGAAATATGATATAATTTTTTAACAATGTTGCAGTTCTCCATATGGAATTATTAACTGGATCTCAGCTTTAATCGTCGTAAAAAAGGGACTTCTGAAGTGAAATTCGAGTTCTGAGAAACGCTTCACAAACACATGTAGACAACGTCAAACTTCAAACTGAGTTGCCGAAGTACCACAACTGAAAGCACTCATAGACGAACAAACGTGGTGCATGAGGGAGAACCTCAAGGTCAACCCCCAAAACACACGTTTATATCTTGCACCAGAAACAAAAACTTTGAGCTCAACCGAGCTATTCGAATCTTTTGTGAAAGCTTTCGGATGTCAGGATAGTCGAAATACTTGGGGCTGAACTTAGACTTGAAGCTTACTTGGAACAAACATCTGAAAAAATAGCTGACAAGGGCAAGGACATCATCAGTGATGACCAAGGCAAAACATGGGGACTACGACCCAAACAATCGCTTTGGCTTATACACAGCGATAGTGAGGCCCTCGATCGGAGTCACTGTTGCAATGTCCAGCACATCGACGATCAGCCTGGAGGTGATCTTGAACCTCTCTTCTCTGCATCTGCACATTATAAGGATGGATACCTTTGGACACTGTAGTGAATAGAAGATATCATCCCACAGGGAAACCTCGTGATAAATCTCCATGAGTTCATCAGAAGATCTGGAGCACTCACGAGATAAATCTGAAAGCGGGGAGCAGAAAGTCAGAAACCACAACTACGTGCCAACTACAAAGTTGAATGAAAGGAAATAAAATTGAAATTGTTGATTTCCTAGCGTTTAAATGAACACAACTGAGAAATAATTCATTATAAAAAGTAATCATGAATAAAATATAGATTAAAAATTCAACAACAATAAATGAATCAATTCAGAGATTCTCACTCGAAAAACAGGGCAGAAGTATCTGTTGAGTATCATTCAACGTCTGATGTCTAGGCATTGGTGGTATTTCTCCGGGAAGGAGCTTTCTGTCAGATATTTTTCGTATATTCTTCCTGGAGAATATTGGAGGAATTGGGTTTCAATTGGTTTGAAATATTTTACTAAGTTAATCGTACACAAGGAAGAAACAATTCTTAATCATTTTTCTATTCGGAGAACCAATATTGTAATAGTTTTTCTTGACTAACATTGCGTGTCCAAAATACATACAAGAATATTGGAATCAATCATTAATTAACGTGTTGTCGATTTTACATTACCTTTTTAATGTGGCAAGAAAACTTTTTTTCATATAAAATTATCTGGATACGTGTATTATTCATAGAATGATTTATCTGTTTAGAGACAGTTGAACCTCAAACATCTCCAAATTTGATAATTTCAAAAGTTTGCTTCATTTAATTTTTTCTCAGGTTTATAATTACAGAGAAGATTAAGCAGAGTTTTCCTGCACTATGAAAAAACATCTTAAACAACTTGATCTAGTGCCATACTATGATTTTCAACTGCTTATATGACACTAATGAAGGCCAATCTGCAGTGTTAAACCTTGAATGCTTCTGGAATGGTTATTGATATATCAAAAAACATCACGTCTAGACAATTGGACAATTACCTAGGTGTCATGCATGAACATTTCATCATGTTTAGTTACGATTCGACAAAATGATAAATCTTGCTTTAATGAGTAGTTATCAGTGGAATTTTGAATGTTCACTTTTTCTGTGCGAACTCATTGCGAACTAATTTCAAGAAATAATTTGAAACTTTTTCCGAGAACTAGAACAACTGTTTTTCAATTTCCGGGATTTCATAACATGTATAATTCTTAAAGACTAACTCTTGATCAGCACTTCATTAGTACATACGTCATGGAAAATAATAATGTAATTTTCCAAGTATTACCATAGAAGTTCGCTGCGATTAAGTATAGTATAGGTGATTGTCCAGAACGATTAAATTTCTGAATTCTCATAACCAAGTACTTATTTATATATTCAACAAGAAAATAATTTTAGATTCAAAAACAATTGTTTTATGGAGAAATAATGTTTGCGAGAACATTCATACAGTGCGAGTCTCTAACTTGGAATAAATCAAGGATCTTTTATTAGAAATATGGTCGGACAAGGTCCATTAGTATTTAAAATTGCGCTATTTTTGATGAAAGAAGATATACAGCGTGTCATAAATTTGAAACATGACATTATCCACTATTATTTTGAATGCATGGCAATCCCATTTTTTTTATGAATATCCTTGAAGGGTATATCAAGTTACACATTCATGCCATAAAATATCAATTTTTATTCCTTGTCGTAATATCCTCGCTCGATACGATGCTACTCTCCTAACTTTTTGTTTAAATATCTTTTAAACGACAAGGAATAAGAATCTGATATTCGGTACGCATGTGCAACTTAAGAAAAGTCATGAAAAAAATATCTCAAATTTGAGGCATGATGTATAACATTTTCTAACATCAAAAATAGTTCAATACAAAATATTTATCACCCTGTCCGACCAAATTTTCATCAAAGAAAACTGTCTTCGATTCACTGAATTCATTCTGAGTTAGAAACTCATCCTGTATTCATAGCTTCACCCCAAATTATCTGATAATTATAAAAATATACCTGTCGGAATTAGACGAATAGTTCTTTCAAAGTCAACAAGAAGGTGATTAAAGCTGCATTATAATTTCCAGTTTTTTGATTGAGAAGTAATTCGATTCAAAATATTCGGATGAAAAGAAGATACGGAAATTTTCCCTAAAGCAAACGATTCCCGGCACGCACAAGTTTGATTGATTGGTCTAAAGGATTGATGTCTACTCCCGAACACCGAGTTAATAAAGCTCTTGCTGCCTTGACGGTGATGAGCGGTATTTAATGAAATATCATTCATGATGTTATTTCGAAATGAAAGTAGAGGAAGAGATATCCATCTTCGTGACAGAAAAATATTCAAGATGAGCGTGTCAAAAGTTGACGCTATATGAAGAGTTGAGGATTCTAATTTCCTGAATAAACAAGCTTTACAAATTTCAGATTTAATTGCTCTAGCAAAGTTAACGTAGACTCAACCCTTACCGCAATGCCGGATTTTTTTTGTGAATAAAATCCAAAATTAACTTTCATAACAACAACCTGCAATAATTTGAATAATTCGGAAACTGCCCTTGAACAACTCAACTTCGATTATTATCAAATCCATTGTCAAAGATAATTCATATTCAGTTTTATATACTCACCGATGCTGTTTTGCCATTTTTACTCGTAACTTTGAGTAACGATCCCTCATAACCCTGAAAAAGAAAAAGATATCAGTAAACTAGAAAATATTTTCAAATTTTTATAGCAGAGGTTTATCAAGAATATATGCGGGATGAAATGAGTTTGGGTCCGCCCTCCGACCCGCAGCTGTTGTCCCCTGAAGAGAGGTATGACCAGTAGCCCAAAACCCTCTTTGCCCCTCTTAGAGGGCCGATCTGAAGGAGTCGCTTTCTCTCAGCTTTTTTTCCGTACCCTCTTAGCAACGCCGGTGCTGGAGTGGTCCGGTCCATCCTGATCTCGAAATTCTATCTATAGGGGGTCACCCTTCTAGAAGGTCTCCATCAGGTACTGCGTCCCTCGCCATCCTAGCCGCAGTCGGAAACGCAATTTGTAGCCTCGCAAGAGTATGTTACTGCCTTTTGAATTTCTTCACTTCAGGTGCCCTGTTTGGTTTGGAGGAAGTCTCCATTCCACGACACAGAACCTGGTCTGGTAAAACCTTCCGTTTCACTCAACCTCCTCTCCTGGTCTTCCTGCCTTCTGCTGTTCCTTTTCAGGCTTTTCTTCTCTCCTTCCGGCGGGACTCGGTATCTAGAACAGTCCGTCGAGTGATCCTTCGTCGGAAGCCTCGCTATCGTGGGCCGATGACCGGATGAGTTCTTCCTTCCTTATTTTAGGGCCTGCCTTCACTTCCATCAGCACGTTTTTAGGATTTTCCGTATTTGTGTTCTCTATATTTTGTAGTTTTTAGTATTGTGTGTAGTGTGTGGGTGTTTATCAAGGGATGAGTAGCGAATTCCTTCAATCGGACTCTCTGCGAAAGGCCTGGTATAAAGGATCGGTTATCGACTGACTACTACTATACCTCTGGGTATTTATTATTATTATTATTTTCAGGAATATTTCAGTCAGTCCCACCGAAGCTCCTGTACATCATGAGGGCGCGATGGTATGATTTTCTCAAAAAAGTACTTCTCACATCCGTGGAGTAAGTAATCAATGAGTCAAAGAATCAAGTGTCCTGTGTAAACGAATTGAGCTGATAACAACCTGCCGACTTTCGTCCGGTTGATGTTTTTGCCATGTTACGGCAAGCCGGATTTCGACGTAGAAGTTGAAATGATGTAAAAAAAACCTTGTGATTCTCCTGCTCTTTCGTAATTTTGGAATTTCTTTATAGAACACCCAACATGAGTGTTTATTAAATGGAATTAGGAAAATTTGGTCGTCATAGTATGGATGAAGTTCAACAGTTTAGTGAGTGCATTAGTGCAAAGTTTCCCGAACTTAATTTCGAACTAAGTCGGAAACGAATTGGGCAAGGGTAATAATAAGAAGGGGCGCCATCTCTCGGAAAACTACCGTGGCAACATTCATCAAGTGGAGAGTTAGATATCGAGAAATTTATTTTTCTCAGGCCCCAATATGGGAAATCCTGATATCTTGTGGGAGTTGATATAGATTTTGAACCCACCTAGAATACTATACAAGGGTTAAAAAATTGAATTAACTCAGCGACAATTAGGCAATGACTGACAAGACTTTGGCAAGACTTTGATTCAGACCTAGTATTGGATTTTCATGGGGGTAGTGCTCTCTGCCTTTGTTTGCAGACTCAAATTTCTGCAGTAAATGAGCTCAACCAGATGGAAGTACCGAGGATTATGAAGTATATATCGATAACAACGATGGAAGTTGTATTAAACCACCATCACCCACTTCTCAGCAGTGAACGAGGTGCGAATAGGATTGTCCCAGACAGACATTCCCAGACTTGAAAGGTCATCATTCTAGTCACAGGAACACCAAAGAAAGTTGGAAGACTAAAGTTTTGGAACGAAGCCAAACTATATGAACCGCAATACTCTCCTAACAAACTCTTCGAAGATCACCATAATGAATGGTGGAGAATTGAACAAGTAATGCTAGAACCGACCTAGTTCACAAAAAGTGTTCCAAGCTGTAATCCACGAAATAATACAACAATGCTTTTCGTGAAACTACCAGGAGAGATCATCTGATTGAGCAGATTCAATTCTTTTTGATATGCAAACGGCACTAAACGTCGTCTGACTGATGGGGAAAACCCAGGAAGATCTAAAAACTCTAGCATAGCAGAAGAGAATATTGTGGTTACCAGGAAACAAGGCAATACCAGATAATGAAAAATAAGCCGACAAACTCCACATATGATCAACCATTCTTGCCATGTCTTGCTTGCTATAGCAAAATATACAGTTGAGACATCATCAAACAAATGGGTCGATTAGGACACGCTTAAATAATTAGTGCAGAACCGTGCGAGAAACGAACTCAATAATTGCTAACGCTGAGCAGACATCAGTTTAGGATCATTACAAGGCTTCTGTTTCTCTGAAGGAACACATTCACAAAATAGGACTTTTGAAATGCAATGGGGCAATCTCTGACATTGGAATAATTGCAATTCGTTGAGTTTGGGCAAATTCACTAGCCTCATCAGTCCAATACTCCGAAAAAAGAAAAATCCAAAAATACTCCAACGCAAACTAAAAAATGAGGAGGAGTTTCATTTGATCAAGTCTATGTTTGAATTATTCAACCAAAGTAGTGTAACCACAATGTGACCGTCTGAGATTGTTTGGTGAATGTATTGTTCTTTCCTCTTCGATTACTATAAGCAGATATGTCGTGATAGTTTTCTGCCTACAATTCTAAAGAAAATTAAATCCACTTCCAAACGAAGAGTCACCATGTTTGGCCAAGAGTCTAACAAGTAAAATATTTGGGAATGGTTCTGGACTTCAACTTTCATGGAGTCCACATATAGGTAGGGTTGTACAAAAATTGATGGCGATCTAATGACAACTAAGGAAAATTATTGAAAAAAGTTGAAGAACCAACCCAGAGATTACGCTGACTAATACAACCAAAGATCTAATACGGGTTAGCCGTATGGTAGCCAGGTGCACAGAGGCATAGAATGCACAATTAACCGAAAGTTGAGCAAGGTCCAGCTTCATCAATGAGAACGACTACAACCGCATTGCTGGAGGTACTGTTGAGGCTACCGCTTCCAGTCTGGATCAAAAAGAGGCAATGAAAGCCATTTTGAAGATCTGGGACTTACGAGTCTGGGGTAACAAAAAAACGTTGACAGGACAAACGGGCTTCGGGCGCAGGCATCTAACTGCAAGGGAGACGCATTCGAAGAAGCTACGCTTTAGTGAAATACACAGCAGTTTTCCAAGCTGAAGAATTTCCCATCCTAACTGCCTCTATGATACAGGAGGTGGGAGTAGAAAGAGGAGGAGCAGATAATTTACATCTGCTCGCATATCAGGCAGCGCTCAAAGCCATCTACTTGCACAGGAATGTACAGATAGATCCTTTAGAGAGACTAGCTGAAACGAAGGCAGTTGGTATGAATTCCTGGTGAAAGAGGGGTGCCTGAAAACGAGGTGGCATTTGAACTTGCCAGAACCGGGTCCACGACGCCGTTCTGTGGGCCGGAACCTGTTCTAGGCATCGCGGAAGAAAAACTGATGGAACTTTGGAGGAATAATACTTTGTGGCAAGTCATATAAGTCAAGAACGACTCGGCTTTGCGTTTTTACATGAATACCAACAGGGCTATCGCTAACATGCACAGAAGACAGATGTGAAGAATATACACATGCCGCAGAAGTGAAGAAGAAACTTCTTTTTCCTGTCTCGGCGAGTGTGGGGCGTATGGAAGGCTTCCATTTGAAATATTCGCAGTTGAAAGCTTAAGAGAAGAAAACTCATCAATTTGCAGTGGGCGGAATTGATTTGGTCACGAAAGGGATCGGAGGTGATATGTGGAGTGCAGGGTATGGCAAAAAGGACCCACGGGAATTGCTTAATGGCTGCGGTACTACTACATAGCGTAATCCTTGACCTAACGAAGATAGAATAGGACAGGTAATGTTAGGTGATGAACACCTAACCAAATAAATTCAAGACAATAAACTGACAAGTGGACATCGGCTGTTGGTTGAGCTGTCAAAATTCGACAAGAAAGTCGGAATGATCGAAACAAACCTGTGGATATTCTCGAGCGAAGTGGGCTCCTAAGTTTCTCCCAATTTAACACTGAAGACCTTTCTGTCTTCGAGCGAGGAATTAATCAAGCAGAGACAGTTTTTTTCTAAATTTACATCTCAAATGAATTTATATATAAATATAAATGAAAACACTTTTTGCTATTATAATATATTTCTGACTCTATTCCGAGAACGAACATGTGTAATCGAGTTAAATCATCTGTTGAATAAGCTGTGTTAAAACATTACACCATTTCCAAGAAATAAAAATACTCTAGGTTATGTTTATATTATCCACCAGACATTAAAACGAAAATATCATGCAAAACAGTCTCTGGTTTTATATTTAAGTCGGAATATATTTAGTTTTTTGCTGTCTGGATTTAGAAGGACAAGAGTTGAAAAAACCAACATGACTTTTCGTCAAAATGATTGCCTGCTGCGAATTTTATGTATAATATAAAAAATGGAGTTGAGTGATTGCTCGAATAACATGGCACGATTCGTGCAATTTTTTGTATATTGGAGTAAATTATTCTAGGGACTAAGAAACTCATAGTTGTGAATTTATTGGAGAGAAAAAACGAATAAACTGTCTCATTTTCCACGATGGTCATCTAATCATCTTACGTAATTTTTGACGCCGTAAATCAAACAGATGGTGATTATATCTTTCTTAATAATGTATAACTTTTTGCATATCCTGATTGCTTTGAGATACGTCCAGTACACTTCTTAATATTTTCAGGGTTACTGAATATCAATCACACACCTAGCATATCCAAATTGCATTTTAAAAACTTGGTTTTCTGTTTTGTGCCTACAGCTATTGCACTTCTCGTCAACTGATTATGTTTCATAAGGCACAGAACTGACATGTCCATATATGGAATGCAGCTCCTCAACACACTTTTAGATTTTGTCTAAAAAATATCCTTTCGTCTCGTCGGTAATGCTCCACTCACAAGCTCACTCACTTCGCTGGACCACCGCAGAAAGATTGGCGATGTATGTCTGTTTCATATTTATTTTCATAGACGATATTCTTCTGAAATATTATCAATCGTTTCACTGTTAGCGGTCTCATCGTGACCGACCCGTGGAGCTCAATATTCATATCCCTTTCTCACTTTGGAGACATGCTGATCATATTTTTCCTAATTGTCAATGCCAAGGTTTCTAACGCTATGAGAAGAAAAACCAAAAGCTCCCAGGTACATCGGAGGTTTAGAAACTGGCGTATGAAGAAGGCTCTAAACAATTTTGAGATTATCTGAAAAAATGGCAGTGTGGAGGCTCTCAGCTCAGAAACCCCAAACTAATCTATTTCAAGACGATTTTTGCAGAAGTTGCGGTCACTATGGTGATCGAAACCACTGATGGAATACTCAGTTGAGCTGGTGATGTCACGTATGGCTCTTACTTATGATATTGGTTGCACCCCTACAGCCGTTTTTTCGCCATTCCGGCCATTGGCAGCAGCAGTAATTTTCAGTTGACCTCCGTACTTAGCCCAGGACGTCTCATCATATGCCGATGGTGAAATCTGAATTCAGCACAAACAGTCTTAGTATCATTCTTCTGGGTTCTCTGGATAACCCTCTCTATATTTCTGAGTTATTCTTCTAAACGTGCTTCTGTACCCTTGCATGATATCCTTCCGATTACTATGGATGATGCCTGTTCTCACAAGATTCTGTGGAACTGGGCTTCTCTCCAGACTTTCTGTTCCTCTAAAATTGTTTATAGCTGGAGCTGTTCTTGTAGTCTCTCTTCGCATCCTTCATTCATCTGTTCCTCTGGAATTCACAGGAGCCCTCTTGTTTTCCTCCTGCTCTATTGTTTTCCTCCAGCTTTACTGTTTTCCTGCTTTTGAGAACTTGCCTACAATCGGTCTAGTTCTGGAGTTTCTTCAAGCCCTTCGTCCTTCTGTTATGAGAGTCTCCAGAAGCTGGTCCCGTTCCTCATTTTTCTTCAACCATTTGTTTTCCTGTTCTTGTTCTTCAACTAGTCCCCCACTTTCTTGGCATCTCTTTCTGTCATCATAATCTTGTTTTTTGTCTCTGTGGCGTTTTGTTCTCTTTTTGCCGAAGTTCCTTCCCAATGTGTTGCTCTCTGATCCCTCTTCTCATTTTCATCGTGCTACTGCCTCATGAATCCTAGTATAGCTTCTGCTTAAGTATGCTGCACTACATCCTCCATTATTGTCCTCCATAACTGCCTATATTCAATGTATCCGACACTAATTGTAGCAAATCTTCTGGGGCCAAACTAAAAATCCAGTAGAAATATCTTGTTCCCAATAATCCTACTTTTGACGCCAACTATTACCATATTGATCATATTAACTAGCTGAAAACTGACTGACTGACAACTTGACCAAGGACAATTATGATAATTGCCGTCCTTTACCCATACAGATGCCTTTGAGTACACTGTGGGAGTGTTTATGATGAAGTATTATCATTATTTTTTCTCTTAGGGATTTTTTCAGTCGGGCCTTGTTTCCGGTGCCCCGATTTGTCCGGATGACGCGCTGGGGTGTCATTAACCCCACTGAACACTCCCAACTTCCGTGGGGGGAATGATTACTAAGCCCGAGAATTATGTGCCCTGAGTAGGCGGAAAGAACTAAAAATTACGACTTTCTGCATTTTTCCAGATAAGATTTTTGCCGCATAACGGCAAGCCGGTATAACTTTCAGACTCCAGAGCAGCGTTTACATCATTCTACCATGTAACCTACCCCTATAATCAGAACCTTGCGGAGATCAAACAGTGTCTCGATTCTCGATATTGAGTCTCTTTTTTCGGACGATGTTCTCGAAATGTTTATGATACCAGTTCAACAATGTATTATAAACGTGGGAATTTTTAGTACTGCGTGTGCAATCTCAATTGTTGTTATGAACCCTTTATCTGACACAAATAGCTACATACCTCAAAATGCTCAAAGCTGCACGGAAAGTGAATGTGTTCCAACTGTTCCAATTCAGTGGTTAAATTCAAAACAGTCTTCAGTCTCTATCACGATTTGTGGAGATATGAGCAGAAGTTTTAGAAAATATTAAGGGAAACTTTTTGGCAATATACTCAGAACAAGCACAATATAGAGTTGGAAAATCACTGTTCGCATCAACAACCCATTCAGAACTCTTTTATAGACAGTTACGGAGTCTAAAAAAGTGTTGGGATGAATCTTCAGTATATTCGTGCGAAGACTCGGTTGTATGATTTTGTTAGAACATTTTTGTGTTATTGTCATAGGGTCCAAAAACATCTCAAAGAACGAATCGTGGATCACTTCTATAGCCATCGATGGAACAAGCTTAGATCTTTGTCGGGGTTTTAGAAGCTCTTCGTTAGTTGGAATATATGAATTTCGATTATCTTGTGATGAGAGTTGTTGTGTTTTTGTGTTTGGAGAAACATTGGGAAAGTTTGCAACAGTATTTATACAGGAGTTTAAAATACTAGCCTATGGAGTCTTGTAACGAAGGAAGGGATAGATAGAAAACTCTAAACTAAATGATTTCGGGGGCAGACAAAATAAATCTAAAAGGGTCGTAGTGTAGTGGCTTGTAGCACGGAAACCCGAAACTTATCTAATCTGAACAGTATTTAGAAAATACTTGATATTGACATTCAGATTCTGGACAGATATTACATGCATTACATAAAAATTACTAAGTAATAATAATTCAGGCAAACAACGCGCAATGGAAAGGTAAAGGTTTAGGTTAAGTCCCAGATATAATTTTTTTATGGAAACCAAAGTAAGGCACATGGCAAGAATAACATTTGATTGAGATGGACAAAGACGATCATTGATTCGACGCCACGACATGAAGCTATTCAAAGTGGAGGACGAACTCAAATGTCATAGCACGATGTATCTATCCATTCCAACTAGATGCACACAGCAGTGGACTATGCAAGCTGGATGATGAAGATGATGATGTAACTGAATTAAATCTTCAAGAATGTTCGAAAGACCGAAGCGGGACAAGACTGAATAATATAGGCGGGTGATCATTGGTGTGAACTTCTTCCAAAAAAAATTAACGAAAGTCGTCGTGTTTTTGATTGCGTGATTCTTTTTGTGTATAGGTAGTGTATATGAGCCATGGTGGCAAGCGCGTTAAGTGCTCGCTTCATAATAAAAACATCCGTATGAGCATGAGTTTGAATCTCAGCATTGTCACCGGTCTCGTGCATGACACCACACATATTAAAAGGTGAGGGCTACGTCTTTCCCTAACTCGCACAATTCTCTGACTTCTGAGGGTTGCACGTAGGGGTGCAGCCGGTTGTCGGATATAACAATTTTAACAACAAATTTCAACAACTGGAACTGGTATGAGCGTCTGTAAACCCTGCGAGTAAAAATGTTATGATATGTATCTGCTGGCATATCAATTGACATCGTTATGTCATTGTATTTTAATGACATATGGTCCTAGGACTATGACGAAGTTCAGAAAATCCTAGTACTATAATGGAATTTAAATGTGAAGTTTCTGAAGATTTAGGATTAATGAACTCCATAAAAAAGGATGCAAGTGCTTCATATCAGACAATTTCATTCAAAATACGAAACTTTATCCTCCAAATCGGAAGGTACACTATCATAAGAAAATTATGTGTTTGTGCATTTCCATTTTTTAGCAAAACAGTATCCACCCCGATCCTTTTTTCTCTAAGAAACCAAAAAAACTTCATGCATCATCGCGTGCTTCTATTCTTTATTCATAGGTCGTGAAAACGTAAGCATTATAAACTCACCTCATAAGCTCTAAATAATAAATACAATTCCCGAGGCTTGGCATCCATTGGTAGGCCACTCACAAATAACGTCCGCACCTGAAAATAAAAAAAGAAAATGTAGAATAATGTAGGTACTTCGATTTTCTCAATTTTTAGGTTAAATTGTGTAAAATGAAAAATTCTGCATATAATCTCAATGACAAAAAGTCTACTAGTATTCAACCTCTGAAATATAGTCAAATTTTGCGATAGCTATGAGAATTTCTAATAAAAACTATTCTCTAGCTACGTTGTTAAAAAAAGCCATAAATATATTTGAATATCAAGAGGGCCACTTTACCGTTATCATGCTGCCTATCTACCAGAATGGAATACAAATCAGGAAATAACGTATGAAGCGAATAATACGCATTATCATCGATAATTTGAAGTTGAATGAAAAGTTGGAAGAATAGACAATAATATTTAATGTTTGCAAACAACTTCAAAGAAAGAAATACCACAATTATTTATCAAAAGATCATTCATACAATATATTCGGAGATCTTTTGTATGCAACAATACTCGACATATATCGAGGTTGATTTTCTTCAAAAAATTCTTTTTTCAGAAATCATCTAACCGATGAAATGAACGTATCTGTTATTTCAACAAAAATACCTATTGTAATAGTTGATAATTTGACATAAAGCAAGTCTATTCACATGGATGTTGAGAAAGACAGCTGGAAAAATTTGGTGGCAATGTACCAAAAACCGGCAAATGGGTTGCGCTACAGTAAAATTAATTTAGATGGAGTGAGGGTTTTATAACAATAAACAAGCATATCAATATAGCATAAAATTCAATAGATCAAATTCGTATTCATTTTCAGATTTCATCACATCACAGGCGCGTATGTGTAAGGAAATATGGGGACAGCTCAACATATTCTTTATTCATTCAATTAAAGGACTATGGAATAGGAGTCATTTTAGTATCGAAGGGTTTCATTGCAGTCATCAGTCATTGCGGGTAGAGTGGTTTCAGGGCAGAAATTTGTAAAATAAAAATAAAAATTGAAGTTTAGAGCAAACAATAATTCGAGAGCTTTAATCAATATACAAAAATCCCCAACTGGAGCAGAACAAAAGGCACATGAACAATTAAAAGAATTGAATGTAAAATTTGAAGAAAAAAATGTTCCAAATCAAATAAGAACAACCGGGAATCTCTCGAAGTTCGCAAATATGTCTCAGCAGAAACTTCAAGCTAGCACCAGACGTTCCTAACATATGAAAATTTACTATTTGAACTTCGCAAGTTTTACCCAAACCATTCAGGTGAAATATTGAATCTGATTGAGTATGGGAGTCCTTGGTAGAACTATGCCTAGCCTACTTTTGAATCTGAAAATTTTACCGGCTTGCCTCAAGATGTAGAAATCTTGGCCTTGTCTCGCTTCATTTTCTCAAGGTACATGATTCTTAGACCCAATGATTTGTTTTCTGTTTCCAGGGGAAAGGAAACTTCTTCAATACTTAAAGAACATCATACAAATGAAGATATGGTAAGTAGTATTTGACATTTTTCTTGAGTTGTTTTTCTGGAGACTGTATACCTGCATACCTCGAAGAACCTTCCCCGCGAAGTCTCAGAATTTGTATACTCCTCTTCAAAATTGCACTCGAAAAACTATAAGAAAAAATTGGGTTTCAATTCATTTGTGTGGCATCTGGAAGAAAAATATATGGCACGTTTCGGATGCTCAAAGGTGTTTTTCTTATTGATTCTGGAAACAATTATATCGCTTCTATAGACAAGATGATATGTTAAAAACTGGTTGTAATGTACAATCTGTTTGGTCTTTTGAGGACCAACAAAGGAAATGATGCGCCACTCGCTCTATTTGATCGTTTCGGAAACCAATTATAACTCAGCTTTATTTTAATGAAGTTTCATGAACGCTTGTAGATGGGAAAAATAAATAGCGCATCCAGAATGAATTTCAATTAATTAACTGCCATCATTTATATCATCAAGAGATTTATAAACAAGAACCGTCAGTCTTCAATGGAAATATTATTCCCTTCATTTAATGTCATATCTTATTTTTACTCGTTAACGTAAACTTCGTTCAGAAAATAAATTGCTGAAAATTGAACAAGCTGAATCAAAGACTTATTTAATTTTAGTCGTTTTATTTTGTTGGTCTACATATGTTTGAAATGCTTGAGGTAATAACATAGACAGTGGTGGTTAGCTATACGAATTTCAAAGTTTCAGTGTGTGAATAATTTTTCTAATAGAGTCCATCAATCATTACGATTGTGCAAAGGGATTACTTCCTATGTTTCCTGTGTAGGCTTTGTTACTAGCTTCTTATGCCGACTAAGAAGTAGCGCTGTTGATTCATATGTAACAGTGAATCGTCCAAAACTCTCTTCAGTAGATCTAAAAATAACTGGTTTCTCATTTTCTACAGTTACGTCATTCCTACAAAACACCTCTTTTTTTTGGCTCGTAACCTGAAGAATTTTTGATTAAATTAAATGATTCTAAGGGAATATATATTTATACCTTGCCCTATTGATTGTAGGGAGGTCATGCAGGGATTATGAGACTTCGTGCGAAGTATATCAGTTTCCTGGGAGTTGAGTTTCTGATGTCGGAGGCCGTTAAGAATGCCCTTTCCAGGAATTTAAGCCTCTTGCAGAAGAGCGCTGGGCATTATCGGCAGATGTTCTGCAGATTCCTCGAAGTTCTTGAAGTAGCGGAAACTATCACTCTCTGACTTGCCCATCTTTTTGAGGTGATACCTTAAAGGCTAGTGCCCGATGCTCGTTCAAAGTCTTTTTTGTCCAACTCGAGAAGTTTAGCTTATCTTGGCGATAGGCTCACTAGCCTTTTCGCTGCTTCGGGCGCAGGCATCTTCCTAGAAGAAAGAGGTATACAAGAAAGATACGCTCTGGGAAGATACACAACAGTTTTCCAAGCTGAGGTGTTCGCCATTCTAACCGTAGCAATGAGGCAAGAGGTGATAGAAGGGCCCGAGCAGAGAATTTATATCTGCTCGGATAGCCAGGCAGCGTTCAGAACCATCTGCAATATTAAGCCAAGTTCAGTCCTGGTATAGGAATGCGGAGACGCTCTGAATAAATTAGCTGAAACAGAGGAAGTCGAGTTGGTATGGGTTCCTGGCCACAGAGGGGTGCGGGGAAACGAGGTGGCTGATGAACTTGCCAGAACCGGTTCCGCGGCGCCGTTCTGTGGGCCGGAGCCAGTACTAGGCATCGCAAGGAGTCAAATCTCTTATGCCCTGGAAAGAAAATTAAACGAACTCTGGAGAAACACTGTCGGAGGCAGACAGTTAAAAGACTTTGTGACCGGCTCTAGCAAGTCAAGGATGGCGTGGCTCTTAGGAAGAGACCGCCAAACACTACGCCTCCTTGTAGGAATACTAACAAGCCATAACAAACTAGGTAGACACCTGTCACTAATGGGTATAAAAAACAGCCCCACCTGCCATATGTGTGAAGAAGACGAAGGAACTTCGTCTCACTTCCTTGGCGAGTGTGAGGCGTACAGGAGGCTAAGATTCGAAGTTGAAAAACTCTAACAAGAAGAATTCATCGAACTAAAGTGGAAGGACATACTGACTGAAAATCACTGTAGTTCCGGAATCAAAACAAAAACATTGAATCATTTGCTGAAGAAAACATAATTCTTAAAGAAAAGCTGTGGGCGTAAAACCGATTCCCGTTTTCCCAAAGTAGTTTTTGCTTTTAAGAGATCTATGGCAATAAAGAACCATCTTTGGAACTTTTCTTTGTTGTCTCTGTTCAACCAGAATTTAAAAATGGGCATAGTTGCACCACTGTCATTTTCAATATTGTACATGATGAATTAGAAACCATACTTCCTCATAACCAGTCACATAGCCTGTACAGGTAGAGTACGGATATTATTGTTATTAGCCGTAGGGGCTGCTTATTTGGGTGCACTCCTTTTTCAGTTATAGGAAAGTATAACATCCATCTCTGGGTTGTTGAAGTACTCAACATGAACAACACACTTCATAATTGCTTTGAACAATTAGGTATTTATTTCTGATATACTTAATCGGAATTGCAGCTTAGAATTTCGAAACACAAAAAAATAAAATGATAAATCTTGGCCTTTTAAAGAAAGCCTAATTGACATTCACTGAAATCTCTGAGCACTGACCTACATTGGTCATTGCTAAAAAAAAGATTGTTATTAAACTCATAGTTGAAACAAAAAGATCAAGATTTCACATTAATCCGAATGCATAGCGAGGTCTCCAGTGAGCCCTGAAAACCCAACTTTCGGCGTAGGGATCTGACTAATCTGGAATTCTATATTGAAATGGTGAATTATTTAACGATCACCTACACACAAAAAAATAATTTCTTGGAATAAGCATAACTGCATTGACTCAAGTAAATAATTTGTTTGTATATAACGAAAGAGATGGTTGTTTTGTTTCAAAGAATTAATTTTCTCAACAAATTTCTTAATTGAAAACAAATATATGCTTATATGAAAACATTTTATATCTCGAGTGGAAAATATAATTAATTCATAGTAAAAAAATTATTTACTTACTTCAATAAAACAATTGTTTTGAAGTAGAAACGAAAAATATCCATTGAAGATGGATATTTTCTTGATTTGAAACTATAAATTTCTCGTAATGAAGATTACATTCATTCACTTCAAGAGGAACGGTTTATTTAGTTACACAATGGATACTTCGACTTGATGAAAGGATATTATTGATCTGAATATATACATTGATCAGAATGAAACTTAGGTTCGTTTTCTTTAATAAAATTACTCGTTTGAGACAACATATCTATTACTTAGATTACTTTAAATATTGGTATTGATCCGAAAATATGAATTAATTATTATAAAACTTTGAATATATAGAGTAATATTGTGGAATCAAATATATTAACTAATCAGAATGAATCTTTCGTTCATTCCCTTCAACAAAAATATTCAATGAATTAATTCAATGAATTATAAATAATGAATTCCATCGTACGAAAATAATTGAAACAAAAAGGTCAATGAAAAAAGTTTTATTCAACATGATTATCATTCTTACATGAATCAAAACAATTCTTTGGTTAACAATATTCTAACATATGATTCAAAAAATCCTTAATATCATTAACTTTGGATATGAACTGAGAAAAAATAAAAAAACCTTATTTCACCAGAAAAAAAAATAAACACAAATAAAATTTTCTACATATCGATGCCTTAATTCGCAAACCCGCTAACTACACGTTTTATCAATGGAGCAACTGATTTGCGAGTTAGGGCATCGATATGTGATCAAAAATATGAGAAAAACATCAAGATCTACAATAAAAACAGAATTTTCTGTCCATAAATCTCCACCTCAGTATTTCAGTCATCGGCTCAGTCTTTCAGTCTTAGGCTTGATTGAGTCTTTGAGTCACTTGGATTTGATTTTGAGTCTTTTCAGTCCCACTTTAGAGTCTCTGGTCTTTCAAATATCTTGAGTCTTGTATATATTTTAGCTAGATGTTTCCTCCTTGCTCTGTATATATACCGTAACATGTACAAGAATGCTTCTTGGCATTCTACAGTAGAAAATTTCTGTTTCATTATTCAGCTTCACTCTGCCCCTAGGTGGAATCGTTGAGGCAGCAGCAAAATCTGTTCGATGAAGTTGACGTCTAAAAAAAATTTGCACCTATTACCTACTATTGACAAACTTGACATTACAAGGAATTAGAAATAATTGGAAACCCAAAAGTTCCAAACCGAAAAATTGATTAAGTTTAGTTCAATTAAGTTTACGGAAAAAATAATTTAAAAATATTTTCTGGTACACTGTTTCTTTTGAAATAAAACGAAGAAATGCACTATTGTTCTCTAAATCATGTCTTTCAATAGAGCGTGAATTTCTCTGAATAAATAATACACATAAAATTACCTGTATTTTCAGTGGAATCAATTTTTTCGATCAGACTCCCAACACTTTTTCTTGCAGTTATTTTCTTATATTGCATAATGGGGTTGTAAAATGGTGCCTATTTTACATAAAAGTTCATAATCGATGCAGGGTAGAGCCTCTCAAAGTCCATGTCTATCTAAAATGATAGACAAGTTAATGAAGATGAAACAGTTTTGAAGAAGTAACAACAATTCTATCGATACCAATTTTTATTTCACTTATTCATCCCGTAGAAGGATCCTGTTACGTTGTCATATGAGAGGAAACTAGCTAATTTCTTCAAATATTCCTCATTCAGGAAAGGCAAATCTTCGATAGTTACTTTGTTATCTGAAATAATGCTTATTTAATAAACTCAAAATTCAAACGAAATCATCAATAGTTTCTCATAAATGTTTGTTCTTCATGAAAGTTTGAATACCTAAATTCTCAAACGTAGAGCTCATCTAAATAATTAAGGATTCAAAAGAGGTATTTTTCTAGCTTTCTAACTTGTAGTTGTATTTCTCAAGAAATGAAAATAATTCTTTAACCACTGAATAATTTTGATCCTATACAGAATGGCTTCATTATCCCCATAATACACCTTATTTTCTTTTCAATAATATGTTTGTGTTCAAAGAAATACATATTTATAGTTTTGAATCAAGAATATAGAAGTATCAAAATACACTGATGCAAGTGCGTCTCATTCCCATGTAGGTAAATACCTACACTTTCCTCTACTTTTTATACCTATCGATGCAAAGTTATTTCTTCACATTCGTTGGTTAGGCATAATGCCGAAGTACTATGAATTATTTACCCATTAACTTTTCTATAAAACTATAAAACAGCCTACCACCTTTTGTAATCCAGTATCCATGGGGTTGTGCCGGTCATCTTTTAATACTCACCTACCAAGGAAGTTTGATACAAGTACTTAATCCATCAAGGTTGCACAGTTTCAGAAGTTTTTGGATATCCATGTTTTTGTTTTCATAACTGTTTCTCACAATTAATATGAAATATACCAACTCCAGTCCGAATGTATGTAAACGCACATTGGCCCAATATGCACATTAACCTCAACGAGACCTGTAACCTGCGAACGGCGAGACCCGAAAAACACTTCTAACTACAATACTAACAGACATTACACCCCTCACCCCCCTTACCAATTGCACAACAGCCTATGGAATCCGTCAGGGCCGGTCCTAGAAGAATGATGTCAGTCAACAATGTTAGAAATTTATTGAACATTTGCTGCACCTATCTGGGATCCACCTCAGATCTCTATAATTTCTGTGGGACTCAACATGTTTTTAACTGCTGATCAAGGCTATGGAAACAAAACTCTGCACTTCAGCATACTATCGGAATAATGGCCCTTTAAACGTCTATAAGGGTAATTCGAGAAATTTTTTACAACAATTTAATCACAATTTAGCAATACTTACTGTGGTTTTACCATCCAATTTTAATATTATCTCAGCTTCAAATGTAATATAACAACTGTAATATAAAGTTGAAGACATTTCATTTTTTCATTGAAAGAAATCAAAATGTATATACTATTATTGAGAAAATGAAGTACTGAAATAAAATTTCATATTTTTTCAATTGAAAAGAGTCAGTAATATCAACTTTAAGTATTTCCGTTTTTTAATTTGAAGAAATGTATATTTATATTCTTAAATCAAAAAGAGGAAGCATTAAATCAATAAATTAGGTTTATTCATTCCGAAAAATCAACCATATCAAGCTGAAGAAATTACATTTTTAATTTTATAATGGTGTTCTTGGATTGAGCAAATATTTCAATAAAATTATATCCTTTGCTTGAAAATAACAGATGTTTCGATTCAAAGAAATATGCTCAATTGAAAAAAGAGTTTTACTTGAATTTTCAAAGAAATGCGTTTTGTCAATCTGAGATAATTTTTTTTTGTGTGTAGGGATTACTAGTTCCAGTTATTGTTGGATACTCTACCTCTGATGGTGGCCGTTGTAATGAATATTAATTATGGTTCAATTATGGAAAATGGATATATCTGGGAATGACGAACCAACATGCTCGGCGAATGTAGAATGTAGTATAAATAATAAATTGTATGTGTGAATATGTAGAAAGAGCTGGAAGAGCTGGTAGCATTATTTAGAATGAAAAGTTTTATATCAGTAGATATATTCAGAGATAATACGCTGTCGGAGCCTGTTAATTAACAAAAACATTTTTTGCATATTTCCACAAACAAACGATAACGATAATTTCATCATTTGCGATGATTCGCTTTGCATGAAAATCTCGTGTAACTAACTGAATGATTTTAACAATGTGTCTGTCATGATTTGGATGGAAGGCAACACGTTTGGGATATTCAGCGTTTATTTACGATAATATTAGTGATTGAACTGATCGCACAACTATGAATATAGAGATACATTCTTCATTAATACTTATATTAACCAGTTGATTGAATATCTGGGTACGTCTGTATACCAGTAATTGCTATGAATGAAAACCCTTGAACTGCAAAACATCAGTTGTCAAAATCACATTATAGTACATTAAGATTCAGCCGAATGATTTGCAATATAGTGAAAAGAACGTTTTCAACAGTTTTCTCAGAAGTAGGTGAGAGATTGAATTAGTACATAGGTACCTATATTTTGTTTCCGATAGAAAACTGATTTCTAAAAAAAATTGTTTTTACCGAATAACTATGAATAATAATTTGGATATTGAAGAAACGAATGGTATAGACCAATCATTTTGATTTTGGACATAATGCAAAATAGATGAAGTTTTCTGGAAAAAAAGTATTGCCAAATAAATAGTGTGACTTTAGGAATGGCAAATCGACTGAAGAAGCTAATTTTTCGTAACGTCTTATATTAATCGAAAATGGAATCCTTTATCCTTAATTGCCAACACTTTGCATATTTGTTGACCTTTCAAAGGCATCTTATGAATGATGTGCTGAAATTGCTTGTAATTTTGACCGAGTCACACTAGGCGGAATCATCAGGAAAAACGAGACAAATAATTTTTGGAGTTCCCCAAGGAACCGTTTTTGGGTCATAAATTTTCAATATATATACAGCATCCTGCAACAAGGGCGCGGTCTTCAATATATCATCCATTAGGGTTATAAATAGTTGGATGATATCATCAGCAAAGTGATTTCAATATTTATAAATAGTTGGATGATATTATCAGCAAAATCGTTCCAATGGTAATGAATACTTGAATGATTCATCAGCAAAATGATACTATTTTCTCTTCTCTTCAGAATGGAAATGATGGCACTTACACAGGGTGTTCAGTTTTTTACTTTGTCTCTACTTTGTTTTTTTCTTAAATAGCAGCTTGTCGTTTTCATCAGTTTTTTTATTTTTACAAGAAGAAATAAAAGGTACTTTATGTGAATATTTTTTTTGAAAATATAGACGGTTTTCGAGATTTTCAGCATAACTGACATCGTTTTTTCCAAAATTCGCCACTCATAATTTTTGAAATAAAGAAGTTGTTTCAAGTCCCATTGAAATTCATTTTTGGTCAAACATTGTTCGTCGATGATATACAGAATGTAAAAAACAGCTTTCCAATCATAAATAAGAATGTGCAAAATCTTCATTGTTTTGAATGGAACACCCTGTATATTATGGACCCATAAGAAGCGCCAAAAAAGGCTCTACAAATTTCATTAATATTTCACATAGTAAAAACAATAGTTTTTCTCAAAAAAGCTTATTTTCGAAAAATGGAATTTCGTCTTACTTCTTCGCCATATTCTTAATGAACGACCTTTTTTATCGCGATAGTTCATCTAGATGCATTCTATCTAGATACTGCTAAGAATAAACTCTACTTGCCAATAAATAATTCCTGTCTGATTCACCTAATATGAAAATCAAAACTTCTCGATACAGCAAAATTCACTAAATATTTCAATTCTTATACTGGCATTCACTAAGGATTTCAATGCTATAGGTACATACTGGCAGACAAATATTTTGACCTACCCATGGGTGATGACATACGTTTTGCTTATGATACCTACCGCTCTAATTCACAGAAATCAATAATAAGAAAGAAAGTCAAAAATAATTAACAAGATTGAAGACATGGGTTCAATACAATAGCATGTCACAACAAGCAATTCCAAACGTCTTTTAATTCAAGTGAATATTTTTTCATTATTATCATTTTTCTGTAAGTGCCGAGGTCTTATACAGTTTCGTCATAGTCTTCTTGTCTTTGTATCTATTTTAATTACAAAATAATGCTGACTGAGAACCAAGCAATTATTTATGTTGTTACAATCACGAATATGTGATACTGAAAAATTTCAAGTTATGAAAAAATTGAGCCGGGAATAATAGATCTATATATGTCGTATACATTTATGATATGATAAAAATGCATCCATATCATTAGTCATTTGTCATGAAGTTTCTGGATAGAGTCAATCTATTTTTATAACAAAGTTATAAAAAGGAAGGACAGAAAACAAATGCGTTATTAATGTGGAAACATTAATATAATCAATAATAATTTAATTCTAATGAGTTTCTCTACAACTTTTCAGTCCTTCCCTTAGGTAAACAAACGCCTACGCCCCTGTTAGATTACCCGACATGTGGGATATCGAGCAAACAATATCGTTATTAGTAACAAGACAGGTGAACTGAACACATGCCAGCCATCGGTTGTGAAATTATACAGTTTTCAGATAGAAGGTGAGTTTTTTTGTGGGAAACCATGTTTACGGTAGAACAATAAATTAGTAAGTGAAGCGTGTAACCATGTGCCATGGATTTTTTCATTCTAAAACTAAGATTCCATACCCATGTAGTAGCCGCTTATTTTGAGCAATATCAACAAAGAATGAGACTGTTGAATGTTTTGAAATAACAAATGTAGTGATTAAATCCTAATGCTTGTGAAAAATTCTCACAATTAGCATTGTAAGAAGTACAATAATACCTCCATTGACAAGAATTTCGGTTCAGATTTCATTTTACTTCCATTTCTGACTGTACTCATATAGCCAACTAAACAGAAACAAACAAAAGTTTAGCAGTATTCAACGTGACGTGTTATTTTGCACAAAAATAGTTTTTTCTCATAAAATTGGAAAAATATCATTCAGACAGTTCAACTTGACAGACCAATCCTACTCTGTCAGGTGTGTTTTCAACCACTAAAATCAAACAGAATGAAGTTGCCATGGTAATGTTTTTGAAATGTTGCTTTAAACACAGATTGTGAATATGTGATTAATAATATCGTTTTTTTCGCAGCAGGTTTACATGATCTCTTATTTCCTTACACATTATAAAGAATGCAAAGTTCGCCTTCTTCGAATTGGTTGTCCATTCATAGGAATAAGGTCTTTACCTTGAATGAAGTATGCTTATCGAAGATATGGAATGAAACAATGAAAGTATCATGGTAGAGTAAAACAAAACAATAAAAATATATTTTTTTAAATCACTAAGGACTATAATGTCTTTTGGTGAGAATGGCTGGATTCTTGATATATTTTAGCTGGAACCATCCTGAGTTTTCCTAATGCAGAAAAACCAAGGCTGTTTTTCTATAGGGTCGACCAAAATATAATAAAGCTATGAATAGAGTGTTTGGAATAATGAAAGTTCCATATTATTTTTCATACGTAATTACTCCAAATCATGAATTTTATTATTTTTGGGTGATATTAGATAAATGGAAAACTTTGACATCCCATTTGTAATCGATATTCAACTGATCGTTTCTAATACTCTCCTTCTTCTTGCAAGAATTCGCCTTCGAAACTATTCCAAAGACTCTGTATTCATAGCTTCATTATATTTTGGTAGATCAACAAATAATTCTGATTAATCATCAATCGATCCCCAATGATAAAGTCAATCAACTTCAACTTGTAGAAAAATTCATGTATTCACTGAAGAATTGAGTATATTGTTGACTACCCAGTTGAAAAACAACCGCGTTTTTCAGCTCCAGCTACAACATATCAAAAATCCAGCCATTTCTACCAAAATAATTTCTCCCATGAGATGTGTGCGTGGTATTTTTTTGAGGTGGTGAGGAAAAAAAATTAGAAGTTGTTGCCATCATCACCGTTGATAAGTAAACTGAAGTAGGGTCACTCGCCGCCATATTTGTGTCGACATCCCCACCCCGAATTTTGCGTTTAGCCGATGTATTCTGTGCTATCGCGCAACCAAAATGAATCCGAGATAGAACGCCGTATGTGCGACCAAGTGAGTGATACAGGACAACTCTCAGCTGACCCCTTTTACCCCACGGCATGCCAGAAAAAAAATTAAATCTGAACCCTATACAAGGCGCCGACTGGGAGTGAATCTACTTCAGTTTACTTATCTTCGGTGCCATCATTATAATAAGATTGGAGAAATGAGAAGGAAAGAAAACGATGAAATTCAAAATGTCATTTTTATCTTCTTGGAAGTGAAAACTGCGGTTATGTTCTTCATTACGTGGTGTAGATTATTGTGGTTTTTTGGGAATATTAGGTATAGTACTGAACTGAATTTTTTCAAATAAATAGGAAGGCGATTTCAAGTAATTATTTTATGGTAAAAGACACATCTATAAAGGAATCGTCTGTCTTTCAATTATTTAAAAACAATCGAGACATGATCACGTCTACGCAAACCACAAATAAGTCTAACACAAGAATTTTGAATCAGGTGTAGGCGTTTACAATCAACTTCAAATAGAGCAGGGTCATATATACACAATTAGCATAATTGAATTGGGATAATACAAATGCTGTTGAGCATACCTTTGTAGAAATAGATAATATTTAGAGAACAGAATGCTCTCTGGATAATGGATTAAACGTGTTTTTTAAATCTCAAATCAACATCTAAAAATACACCGAAGTTTTTCCACAATATGAAAGATTCAGAGCCGTAACATTGATTCGCAAATTGATTCGTTACACGATTCGATCATGACTCGTTTTCCTTCCAAGTAGAAATGCTCTCGATTTGGTGGGGTTTATTTTCAGTCAAAATTCACTAGACTTCTTTCTCTATGTGATTAGAAGTTCTCGATACTCTTATGAAACTGAGAAGTGTAAAGCATAAAGAGTAAAGGGCCAAGAGTGAATACTTGCAGCACCCCACACGATATATGGGCAAAGCCAGATGAATCACCACCTAGAATCACCGCCTGAGATCTCAGGCCACTTCAGAAAACTCCCACATGCTGAAGTAGAGCTAGTAGCAATTGATGAATCGATCACTAAGCGCGGTACATAATAATATTGATAATAATAATAATAATCAGCTTTATTCATTCACCACTGAATGGAACAAACAAAAAAAGGATAACAATATATGTACGGGTATTATTATGCATATTTCCAAGGTGAACAAATGAGGCGAAGTTTAGCTTATGCTACCCTTCCACCCAACCACATATCCGTATACTAAATGCCATTTTAGTAACGTGAATGGAAAAAAATATTTGTATACAAATTATTTCTTTCTATGAGCCGTTCTTTCACATTTATTCAGATTTTATTATATGTACTTGATCGGTCACGTGCAAGGCATCATGCCTTAAAAGGTAATGAGAATCTTCCCTAGCTCCCACAAGAATGTCGAAGAATTCTGAGGGTTGCTAAGGATACATTGGTTACCGTTGATGACTGAAGGCATGCAATGTTGACTACGGAAGGTTCTTAAATGCGAGACTGGCGCACTTGGACACACAAGTTTTTCGACCGTACTTGCGACACTTGCGAGACTTTTGGACAAGTAACCTCGTCACCGCCATCCTTTTAAATCTTTTGCATACGCTCTCATGTGTTTTGTTAGAGTTCCTTCCTTATCAATACACTAGTTTAGTTGTCTCATATATTAGGAGGGTTGTGGTTTGTTATCCCCTAACGTTGCAATTTTCATTCCTGTTCAGTACGTGCATATCTATATCGTGGCAGAATCTACAAAGGGTTTCGTCTGCCAGTCCGATGGTGTTAATGTTTTTTCTTGTAGCTTAGTACTCATCAAGACTTGTTTCATCATCCTGGAAATTTGTTTTTCATTCAATGATTATGGGTTATTTCTTCAGTTTCAGTATTTTGGCATTAGCTACTAGGCTAGTTCGCCAGTCTCGGAGGCCTATTAGTGAGAGGGCCACGTGGACCGTGAACCCTAACCTCACTTTTGGACCCCCTTCGGTGGGCAAACTGGAAGTCTCATTCGAAGTGATACCACGAATGCCCGGAATTCTTTCACATCAAGTAAAAACTCACAATAAATAATAATCTATGCGATGCACGTTGAACGGCAATATCTTCACTCATGGGTTATTTCTTCTCAGGCTCAGTTGTTGTGCCCGTAACCAATGTGTCCACCTTATGACTGTTCTGCTTGCTCAACTCCTGTAGGGATCTCGAGCAGTTTCAAACGAGTTTTGAATAACTTGCATGGAGCTGATTAATTTTATAGCGATTTGGCTCCGTTGAAGATTGGTTTTGGTGGTGACTGAAGCACTCCAACCGAATTATATTCAATTTTTGTGAAATTTCAGCCACTTGAGGGGCTCAATATGTGGAATTTTCTCCACTGTCAGCTGGTATGATTCCAGATTTTTCCATCTTTCCTGATATATAGAGGCACATTCCATCAGTATATGGTAGGGTGTCTCTAGTTTTTTCCACATAAACTGCAGGAGCGCTGTTTTTTTTTCAATCCTAGCCTCCTGAGGGAAATCCTGTTGAAGTTTTGAGACTTCTACCGAGGCTACTGAGTATGTTAAACATTTACTGGTTGAAGACTGCGTGGACCTTTCGATAGCATATATTCCCACTCTGGAATTTGTCTTTAGGCTCATAACAACACCAAAGACTCCTGCCCTGGTTCCATCGGGGTCTAAGTCCCGTTTGTGTACCGCGTTAGGGTGAGTTCCCAATCTAGCTTTTTTGCTTTTTCTGTCGCGCGTCACGTCTTCTTCACGCATTCTGATTAGCGAATAGCATCGAGCGTCAGATATTCGCCAATCAGAATGCGTGCCGCCCGAAGCAAAAAGCAAAAATCTTGATTGGGAACTTTTCTTAATTCTGTATGGAGGTTTTTCTCAAAACTGAGTTTTCTGACAATCTCATCTGTGGGGAGGTTGGCTAGGTTCACGACCTCAGCAAGAGGTGAGTCTTTGAGGAAGTGTGATTTTTCATTTATTTCAGTTTTTACCAATCTGCGCTTCTCGTCACAATGTGAGCAGGTGTGAGGTCCAGAATGACCTCTAGTGCTGCTGTTTGATTCTTTCTTATTTCTTGTGTTATGTGTAAGACATGCCAGTCTTTACCTCCTTTCTCGTGGATACTATTTCCAAGAACTCGGTGTGACCCGCAAGTGTATAAATACTCTCTCGTAAAATTCCTGAGTAAATTGTAAGCACTGCAAATCATTTGATTATTGATTTAGGCAGGGATTAATGACTAAAATTGTCTTCTGATGTAGGATCAATAGCAACATGACCCAAAACCTTCACTTGGTTTCCTTTATTTCTCACTACTTAGTCTTCAATATTTTTTATCACTCACAATTTCAACATCACAAGTAACTTCAGATCATACCTGTGTTCAATAATGTATACGGTAGAATAACCTGCGAATGAAAAAGAAAGAAAAAAATAAACGGAATTATCGAACATGTGAAAACACATAAAGAATGATACAGTTGATAGATAATAAATAAATGTTATTGTCAGATATACTAATCAATACAGAAATGATGAGAATTTGATAAATCGGAAAGTTGGGATAATGATAACAATAATACTTCCTCATAAATACTCATAGAGTGCATCCAAAGGCATAGCCTGTGCGGGTAGAGGACGCCTATTATCATTATTTGTCATAGTGCTCCGGGGTGACTTACTGATTTTTGGTGGCGTATTCACTTCTGAGCTGTAGAAAAAACTACAGCACCACCCCGGGTGGTCGGTGCACACTCCAAGGAAGAACCGGACGTCGGGATTGGCATCTAGATAACTCGCATTATACTTGCTTTTCCAAACAAAACATATTGTCACCTATCGACTCCGATTATATCGAGAACAATTTTGTCATACTCATGATTCGAACCTGCCCAAGGCTAGCGGAAGTTTCAATGGCCGACATCTGACCGCTTTGCTGTCTACAATTTATGACTTTAAAAAAACACATTAAAAGATGGTGAAATAGCAACATGACCCATTATTTCTGATTAGTTTTCAACATTTTTTATCACAATTGAATTCAAAATCACTACTAACGCCAGATCATACGTGTGGCCAATAATAAGTTGAATAACCTGCAAATAAAGGAAACTAAGAAATTTGTTAGAACTGTTTGGGAGAACTGATACTACAAAGTTGTAATGGTATGATGAACAAATACGCATTTCTTCAAAAACAGTATGTACGTATGTGTTTTTAACATCAATATCTCAAGTATATAAAGTCTCAGCCAATTATCAACTAGTGAACTAGTTGTAACTTCAGTTATTATCGTCAAAGAACTCGTTGATTGGCGGAAACTCCAAAGAATTAGAAGGTAGGCGCTCTTAATGGATATAGTGAACGACATTATTTGAGTTTCAGTAGGTAATTGTAGTTGATATTTTTGACCCACATTATTATGTGCTTCAATTTATTTTTATGGAATCTCTTGTAATTGATACCAAAAATTGAATTGTGGTAGTATAAGAAGGACGAATATTATAATGCCCCCTTTTTGTTAAGTAACTTGTTTCACGGCAGTCTATATTTAACATTTGCACTATTCACGGGTTTATTTCAAGCAAGACACCTGAAAGGAAAATAATATTATATATTATTGATTTTCATTTGTTTTATTATATTTCATAAAATAATTATCCGATATTTATCAACGAAAAATGTCAGATGATCAACTGATCTGAAAACTGATTAGTCGATCACCAGATGAACACATTTTATGCCTGATTCTATTTAATAGGTTCATTTGCCGTGAGACGTTTCTTGTGAGCTAATAGTCAATTGACCGCTTGACCAATGACTTTTGACCCACCTATCAACAACGTTTTAAGGAGCGTGTCACACGACTTTACGTATCAAACATCTAAACTACGTTTAATTTAAAGGGCATAGAGAAATAGTTCTAAACAATATTTACATAAGTGATATCAATCGATACAACTAGTAGGCTCAAGTATGAATTTCAAAATTATTTAACGGTTTCTATAAATATTTCTGATGTATATGAATGTGCATGTTGTACACTTCAATAAATAATGTAATTGAATAATTCCAGACTTCAAAAAAACATTTCCCGTACCAATTTCTGACAGAAATAATTTGTGGTTGATTACTTGAAAATGGACAAAAAAGTACTGATGCATGCTGGCATAAAAAATCAATTTCCACGAATTGGTTATCCTACAACTGAAGTCATTATCATCATCAGCTGTCAAATGAAGTGATTCGTAACATCAAAATGCACCTGGATTCAAACTATAATGTCTGTTCAACTTGAACATTACAAGACACCGTGAAGAAACCATTACTTGGCTTTGACATAACAACAGTAAAAACATAATACTTTGCGTACTTTGAATTAACAAAAACTATCTATGTGAAGCAATCTAGATCGGTGAGATTACTCATAACTCTCTATTCTTAGCTTTTATTCACTGGAACGAAAAAAAAAAACCGATTAGTATTGAATACCGAATATTTCAGAACTGAAACGTTTTTAAACAGTTACGTCACCCAGTCAGTTTGCAAGTGCTCGGCAAGTATATCACAATGGATGTTTCTTCACGATATTGGTTTATATAAGACTGATAATTAAATGATAGATGAGTTGTTTTTATGAGGTAGCCTCCGGTGCTGAAAAGTAAAGAAAGAATTTGCTTTATGTTTTGAATGCGTATTTACTATATGGTCCAAACTTTGTGTCATTGTTTATTTTGGTCGTCTTTTTGCGTATTGATTATAATAGATATACTTACATTAGAAAAAGTGTGACATATTTTTTCTGCTCTATACTTAATTTGCCTTTGATCGACTAAATTACGTAGTTATTGGTTGTGAAGATTTTTTTTCTGCGCTATTTAATCATGTGTGGCATCGTTAGATAGAGTAATGAAGGTTGATGCAAATTTTTCATGAGATCGCATAATTCGGTGACATTATCCCCCAAAGTTCGTACCAAAAAAAAACTCACAATAAAAAAATATATACAAATAAAAAATTAGGTTAAACGAGTTTCTAAAGAGTGTAGTTGATGAATTTGTCAGACAGAAAAGTCATTGAACTGAAAAATATCAGAAAAACGTTTGATTGAACGAGAATTGTCGAAAATATCAAATAACACTGGAGGTATATAGAAGGAGTATAGTATAGAGTATAAAAAACTTGCTACTAGCTGATGAACTAGCTGAAATTATTGGAAACGTATTCAACGAAACTAGTAGAGCGTTCATAATACATATTGAAACAAAAGAAAAGTTTTAAATGACAGGAAAGGCGAGTAAGAAATGAAAATAAGTAAAGAGAGACGGAGTATTGAACATGTGACGAGTTGAATTGATAAGTTCCTAGTAGATAACCTTGAAAACACATAGAGTGATACAGTTGAAATATATAAATAATGGTATTGTCAGATATAGCTGATCATAATGCCAAAAATGATAAAAAGTTGTTAAATCGATACGTTGGGATGATTGTGACTTGAAAAACACATTAAAAGATGGTAAACGAAAATCTTTAAATTCGGTGGGAGTTGTTTGCGAGAATATTGTTTATAAAAAGGCGTGAATCACGAAATAGTACCTACTTATGCGGGGAATAAAAGGAACTGGAGCGTTTATCGACCCAAATAACTATGATCCTAAAAATCTTTAGTACGTATATCAGGAACGCGATAGGGTTTAGTAATATATGAAATCGATGAAATGTAATGTTGAACAATGTGCGGTGAAGTATTGAAAAATGTTGATGAGATCAAAAATAAAACAGCGTAAAATTAAAATTTCTCCAATTTTAATAACACCAATTTGAGTACAGTGTCGAATTGCATTTCAGTTGAGTCATTAGGATTGAAATTACTGTTTCTGAAACATCCCGAACCTTGTGAAAATTAAATTAAGATGTTCCACTTTCGGTAATCACTTGTAATTGAATTGAATTTTACAACTGCGAAATTTTTGAAACTTGAAGAAAACATAATGATTTATATAATTGAAAATAATTACTTAGTTGTATAATTATTTTGATTCCTCCACACGAATCATAAAGTAGTTCGATCTCTATATATATAGAACCATTATTGATGAAAATTCCCCGATTTAGGATGTACACATACAATGATGCACTAGATTTTGACGATTTATTCTCCTGTCCAGTATACACCTTTACTACAGTGAAGAAATAAGACTGGAACGGTACTATTTAATTTTTTTCAGTTTGATTTTGTATAGCAAAATTCATAGACACTCAATAGCGGAGTAACAGTGGTAGTTTAGATAGAAAAAAGAGTAGATAGTGATATAGTGGATGAATCACCTTTTGATTTATGATTATTAATTATGAAGAAATTATTGAATAATATAAATACGGGTGTGATTTTATCGGTGACCAAATTAGGTAATTCGGTTTTAATTGTCAAATAAATAGATTTGTTCTCAGAATGAAAAATCTGTCACCAATCTATTAACACCAAATTATTTCAGAACGATTATCTATAAATGTATGTACCTACAATCACCCAAAATGACTAGATTTATTCTCAGAATGATAGAACTGTCAACAAATTGATAAAACAGTTAAAATTAATGTAATGTAATTAACAGGTATGTCTGTCATAATAAGAAGTTAAGTAATAATATAAATTTCTTGAAGACATTTTTATTCATGGCTCGAAAAAGAAGGGGAATATAATCTAACCTAACCAAACTAACTTTGCTATCCAAGTTGAACGCATTTTCCACTACAATCGGCCATTTAACCATACTTGATCCGCCAATATTAGGAACTATTAGGTAAATTAGATGACAGATCTAATATTTTCCAAATAAATGTATCATTGCTGCCGGTGACTTACTTTTTTGAGGACAAACCTTAAATCCAGGCTAGAAAGTTATAAAACTATAGTTTGACTTACATATATTTACAATCTTTTTAATTTTTCCTAGGTATTAGAGACCGTTTTGATTAATACAATGAATAATATATTTCTGGGGAATAGACATTATAATTAGAGGATTGCAGATTGATGACAAATCTAAACTTAGGTGACAGAAAATATTCTTCTCTATAAATACTATCATTTGGCAATTTGAAACTCACTGCCTAGAAAAAAACAGCTATTTGCAGGGGTAGTGCAGAATCTTTGGAATGTCCCATTTATAATGGACCGTAGATATTTCCGAAACCAAGAGTTCCATTCATTTATTGGTGATAACTTTCTCTTTTGATCGTGATTCCAGAATTATAGAAAATCTGAAAAATCTGATGAACAGCAGTATTTAGAATTTTAGCTATGGTCTATGTTAAACGCGGACGGGGCATTTATTAACAAATAGGGCATTATTTAGTGATCAGTATTCCGTTCTCTAAGTTATAGTACTCATTTCATTTCATATAGTTATAGAAAATTGTGCTAGACCAGCCAAATCACCCTGCCAAATCCGGAAATACGGAATAATTTATTAAATTTTTATTACGATTCAGTACACCAGGTCCGAATTTTATTACACTTGCCATTTTTTAGATATGCTTGGGTGGTGTGAGTTCTATTCAAAGCTACACCACCAACTTGTAACTTTTTAAACAATTACAACTAAATAGTTGAATGCAAACCGCAATTCTGACCCCCAAAAAGGCTAAAAAATATCCAAAAATAATAAAATTATTCGTGATTTGGATAATTTAGCTCTCTTACCAGATTTTTCTATAACACCATGCAGGATATACCACCGATGAATTATAATTCGCTGATCTGAATTGGGGATTTTTTACCTTTGGGGGCAAAAAACATCCATTTCACATTAAGGAGTGCATATTAATATCAAGTATCGCCCAAAAAGTCAAAATATCACACAGTCGATGGTTTTGAATTGAAAAAACCATGAAACACTGAAAATGTCTTCCGTAACTACTTCTATACATTTCCTTATTTCATTTTTAAATCATTGATGTGATTGATGTCTCAGACTCACCTGAGTTTATTCGAATAACTTCGTTATAACACTGTTCAATATTTTTTCTACACATGTATATGAAAATGATCATTTTTCAACCGGATTCGGCAGGGGATTTGGCTGGTGTAGCTTCGAGTCACTCTGCTATTCTATTGAACTTATTACCAATTCTTTGAATATCTGAGTTAATAACTAGATATTTTCATTCTGTTTCTGACTGATACCATCATTACCTCACGACTCATAATTTATATTATCTGCAGTCTCAATCAAGTCTCAATTTTATTACCATAGATGACAGATACCTATTACAAGGTATTTGTCTTCGTGGATGTTTCACTATTTTATACTTTATCGATATCGATATGATAATACTTTGAATTCGTATAGTGATGATCGAGTATTTGTATATGGAAAGATTACAAATGAACTGATCTGGATAGCAACTGATTCCAATCGTTTCCAAAAAAAATATAGAACATTTTGTTCGAAAGAAGAATAATTGTAACAATTACCTACATGCCATAAGAGCAAAATTGAACTTTAGAATTACACTTTCAACAAGAATAACCTTGTTTTAATTGCTAAATATCCTAAATGACACTATAGAAAAACCGAAGTTTGATATAACCATACAGTAATCATGCAGTAATTAATTAATTCAAACTAATTACTTCGTTCTCGGGACATATCTCGATACACTCCATTTCAACGGAAAATCCCAAACTCGGTCTCTTCGTCACAGCACACTATTTCGGCGGACTGAAGAATCGCGGCAGCAGGAAGCAAGCAGGAACAACAATTCGCGTACTGTCTCACTGTGAACGTCCTAAGCCGACTAGCTGCACCTTGTACGATAGACGGCGCGGCGATGCGACGACGTGTGCTTACAGACGGCGGCAAACGGTGAATCCTACTGAAGGTGGTGATACGGACACCAGCACGATTCGACGGAAACACGAGGGTTGCGCGGACGTTGAACGCGGACGCTTTCTCTGATCGGTGTATGTGTGTTCCACTATTCGAATTTTGGAGCGACTGCCTACTAGATACCTATTGTTTTAAGGGAAAAGGTAATGCGCAGTTGCCAGTTGGTGCTAGTTGTAGAGCTTCTCTGGAAATGTGTCTTGGTCGCATCAACAAACGAAATCAATATGTATCAAACTTCATTAGCACAATGCTCTTCATTACAATAAAACTTGAATCAAACATCAAAACTACAAAAACTTCAAAATCGCGGAATGCGTATAGTACTGAAGACGAATAGATACACAGAGATACGAGTAATGTTACAATCATTGCAGTGGCTATCAGTTTCTATGCGGTTGTGTTACATGACAATTATTTTTATTTATAAAATACTCAATAACTTTGCACCTCCATACTTCTGTGAATTTATCAATTTGAATTTAGATATTCATAATTATGCCACAAGAAACAATTCTAATTTACATGTATGTAGAACGAATAAGAGAAGTTCTATGAATTCTTTGTATTTTAAAGGCTTTGATACATACAATAAATTACCATCCATAGTTAAATCTAGTCCATCGTTGAGAATTTTAAAAAAACAGTTAATGGAACATATTCAAACCATAAGACAGCATATAGGTTTTTCATAACATTTTAATTTTTTTTTAACATATGTTTGTATTTTATAGTTATTTATTTATACGTTAATGTACTTACTATTATTATTGTTACTATTATATTAGGGTTACCTATTTCAATAAAGATTATCTTATCTTATCTTGAAATATACAATGTGTATATGTATAATTCAGTGTGGGTATACTAAACTATAAGTTATAAAAGTAAATTTCTAAAATACAAATAAAATACACTTACTTACATACATAATGTACTTAGTTCAACATCACAATATGTTATTACATGAATAATATATTTTTGTCACGAAGTAATATATAATTTGGCCTTATCTCAAACTAATTTATTTATAAAACTATCCAAAGACACACACTTTTTCGTTTCACTTGGCAGATTGTTGAACATAACTAGACCTTCAGTAAATAAGGTATCACAGAAAACATTTTCAGAATTGATGTAAAAATCATTTGCTGCTTGCCTTCTAGTATTGTGCGAACTGAGGATTAAGGAGGTCTTACCTTTTAACGTGCGATTCCTAGCACGAGACCAGTGCCATGTTGGGAATCGAACCCACGTCCCTCTGATTGATAGACTAGCGCTCTACCATCATAACCACTAATGCCAAGAATTACTTTATTTACCTTTGGTCTTTCCTTAAATTAACATCCCTGTAGTAAATTTTTGTTACTTGTTTTTGGATCAGCCGCGTAAATTAGTTATAACACTAATCAGACATTTCATATCAGTGAAATAGTTTAAAGGGTATAGTGCAAGTAAAGAGTGACAATGACGAAGAAATGTTTTTACAGAGCCTGCAAATAATACTCAAAATTTGGAAGGAACAAAGATCTAAAATTTCATTCATTCCCGAAACGTAAAAAAAATCTTGAGAAATGTTTAAAGTGGTTTAAGCAATGTGGCAATGAAAAATAACATCATTGATATTACGTCCAAAAATATCGGGAGGTGTTGAATGGTTGCTACTTATTTTCGATTGATTATCGACTCCATTTGTAAAAATGTGTGAAGTTGGTGAAAAATGCAAGAGAATCATTTTGTTCCTGATATAATAATTGAGGAAGCTGAACAAGCAACACACAAATTATTGCCTGCCAACTCCAGGGAACATTAGGAAAACTTTTGTTCCGAATTTAATGAGGGTAATGACAATGAATGAGGAAGTCGTGCTATTATATTTCTTAAATTTGAAAAACTATGCAATTTTATCCATGCGGTCTAAGTACTCGATGCTGAAGGCCGCTATAAAGGTCTATAAAACCATGGGCATTGGAAAATACTGCCTATCTGAAGAGTGAGTCGAAGAAAGCTTTGACGAGAGCTTGCGATAAAGAATTTTGATGATCAAGGTGATATATCTCGTAGTCTTTTAGACAGTTTAGATAATAAACTTTGAAATATTCAAGTTGCACTAATAATGGGAGTGTCTGGTGCCTGTAGATGATGTGAATTGTCAAATTTGAGAATACCGGATACGAAGACCGAATTTCACAAAAATTCATAATTATAGAAGCAGGATCCATTCCTTATCAATACAGTGGAGACGTGTAGAAAATACTTATCCTTACGTCCGAAGCAGTTATCTAACAACAGATTCTTTTCTCGATACGCTATTCAAAAATGTACTCCACAACCTTTTGAAATCAATACTTCGTCGAATGTTCTTTCAAGAGTTGCTTTATTTTTGAATCTGGCAAACGCAGAAGCTTATTGCGGCAATTGTATAAGGCAAACTTCAACAATCTTAATGGCTAATGGAGGAGCTGATGTTACAACAATTAAAAAACATGGTGGGTGGTGAAGCTCAGCTGTAGCAGAAAGTTATATCGAAGATCCAATATCTGATAAGCTTGATATAGCAACAAAAATCCAAGGTTCTTCTGGTATTAATCGTTTATTACAAGAAGAGACATCCACTGTCTGATTTATCAAATACTTCGACAGGTACTATGCATTCTGAAACCGATGACAACTACATGCGTGCTATCAACAAAATGTCTATTGAGATAAATGTTAATGTCAATATTAATAATGAATAAGTAAAATATGATTGATTGAAGATTGCTATTTTCATTATTCCAATATTAGAATGAAGTAATTCTATCATTCCACTAGTCGATAAAGAGGTACGGTTCATAAGTGTGGATGAAATTTCAATTATAAAGTGATTGTGGATAGGGTTTATTTAATCGCTCCTATATATTTATTACGTAAGTGTTACATTTTGAATAATGGCATTTTTCGGGAATGAGTTAATAATTGTTATCACTATTCGTACTAGGAATCGAACATTAAAAGTTAAGACCTCGTTAATCCTTAGCTCACACAATTTTCGATTTCTGAGGGCTGTCGTTCGTAGGTGGATAACAGCTGATGGTTAACGGAAAAAACAAAATAAAACTATATAGATATATAAGCAGTATATTTTTGAGAAATGACTGATCAATTCGATAAATTGATAGTTGTGGGTGAAATTCATCCAGTGAATTCAAATTGTTTTGTTGATTACTGTGAAAGTAGCAAAAACATTGATTCAATAGTCATTAGGTTTCTGAATTCATTAAGTATAACGTCGAACAAAATCAATCATAAAATAGACGATGGGAACCGCAGCTACATATCGATTAATTGAAATAAGTTTCCATAGAAACACCAATATTTATTCAGCGGAAAAACTGAACGCTACTGAAAGTAAGTTGTATTTCTCATGAACGGAAATGAGATATTTCATGCACGACTGGTCGTAACCGGAATATCACAGACAGGAGGGTTGTCGTTTGATATGCACTTGATTCGAGAAATTGTGTTACCGTTTTTCAACGACGGAAGTTTTTGATATATTTTCGAAATATATCCTCTTTAAAGTATCCAGCGTATCGATGTCGGAAGAACAAGTCTCGTGTTACTTTCGACAACCAAAAGGGTCTCTGGCCACAATGATGGGAGAATTTGATTTCGATGAATTTATGGTGGTAAAAATGAGGAAATGCCTGGTAGTTGAAATACTTCATAATAACTGCTTTTCGTGAGACTAAAATAGTTGTTTATAAAGACAGTTAAACCTTTGGATTTATTATTTTGTCACTTGATGAAATATTATGATACAGTGCACATAATATAAAGGTAGCCTTTCGTTAGTCGCGGCCAGTGCAACCGTTCCGATTGATGCGACAATGCGGCCGGTCGTATCTATACCGCTTTAATGTATTAAGATAGATCTCCTTTAACAGCATCCGACGGCGACAGATACGACCAAGGCGACCATACGACTCTACTGCTCAAGGAGCAGTCAGTTCGCATTGTCCGTGGTGGCCGCATGCATTGAGAAGCAAGAATTTACATTTTTTAAGTGATTTAAAAAAATGGCTCCGTTTTCGAGTGAAGATGATAAAAAATTAATTGAATATATGGCTAAGAATCCACCAATTTATGACACCAGCCTCTCTGCATTTCGAGACAATGATATAGGAGAAATATTTCCTCATCAAATTTTAGATGCCTTTCAATGAGCACGTGTACGTGCTTTGTACAGTTCCTTGATTGCTTTTCTCTTTTCACCAATATGTAAAGTAGGATTACATCGTCATCATCTTCTTCTTCCAGTAATAACTTGCAATATCTCAACTTATTATGAGAATTCATTGTACCGAATATGTACTGAATACACCAAAAGTCAACAAAAAACTGATGATATACCGAATTGTTCAGGTCTTGCTTTACAAAGTCGCAGCTCTCGAAAAGGTGGTACAGATGCGTCAGATCGCATTGGTCGCGGCCGCAATCATCGAAAGGCTACCTTAAGGAATCTATGACTTGTTGGTGACGATAATAATGAATAACCAATATTTTGGGTACCAACAATTTTAATCAACAAACATCTAAAAATCTTAAGTTGGTCACTTTGATAAGTGAATAAAATATGTTATTTCAATTCGATATGTTCTGTCATGGAATTTCCGGACAGAAAAAATTATCTTTCGTAGTTTTTCATCTGTTCCCAATAAACTCCGAACAGACAATTGCAGAGAGCGACTTGAAGCAATTGCTGTTTGTATTTTACTCATGATATTTTAGCTGGAATCTAAATTCTATTACCTTATTGAATTTTGTCTGACAAAAATAGAAAGATGTGACAGACCTTGTTATTCATGATACTACTATCGAAAGTTACCTTTGTGACGATCTTCCCAGATAGCACAGAATATTCATAGAACGTTCTCTCAATCATCCAAATGGATGATGAGAGAACATTCACAAGGAAAATGAAATGAATATTCTAGAAAATTTTTATCCTTGAAGATTATTACAATATTATCCTATGGTCAACTAAATTGGATATTCTAGAAAATGTTTCTAAGAATATAACTAAAATATTCGAAAAGATTATTACTATCATATTACGCCAGAATGTTTCAGAAATATTTCGGAAAGATCTTCGAAGATTATACTAATATCAACCAAATGGAATATTACAGAAAATCCTTCTGGGATTATTATTGAAATATTCTAATAGATTATTATTATCCTATAGTCCAGAACATTTCAAAAATATATCAGAAGGATCAATACTTACACAATGTTTTCAAAAAAATATGATGAAACTGAAAGGAATATTATTTCTGAAATATTTTTTAGGTGTGGTGTAACTTCATAAATTTTGGGAACGAAATTTCAAGTTATTAAAAATGGAAAATTCTCAATTCATATAACTGCTATGATTGAATCATAGTTTTTTGCAAATTTCAAGGAATTAGGTACTTCATGACATTCCTACATTTTATTTGGATCAGATTGACATTAAAGTGAGCGCCATGTCAGGTGAGAGTCGGAAGAATAACTTTATGTGAACAGAATAATGATACAAAATTGTTACGATATAACAACTATTTATCCAAAATTCAGATAACACGTCCCGCATGAATTTCATCCCAAGCAATGACACAGCGCGTCCTCGTGACCCTCGTGTATTCCGCCGAGGTTGATGTTTGAGATTATGTGTGATGTCGGTGTTTGTGGCGCCACCATAAATAGTGGCGCCTTTTTGTCTAGTAAGTCTGGGTGTGTCAGGGCCCTTATAGTTGTGGTCGTTGTATTATAAAAAATTATCATACATCAGTGTTTTCATCCAATTCTACTAAGGTAAGGTTGTGTGTAAATAATTTTTGAAACTTCGAAAGGAAGGATAAAATGAATACCAAATCCATACTGCGTAACATTAACAAAGACTATGGATCGGGAAACAATATCGCCGCCATCACATTCACAATCAGATGACAAGAAGGAAATTCATAGTATATGCGTTAATGATCAATAAGATTAATCCTTTGGACGTGTTCAAAGGAGAACATTATTATTGAAAAACGGCTAAATTGAATAAGATTTCCACAATTTTAGGTATACTATACATTTCTCTCATATTATTATTCCTAAAAGACCTGTGACTTCCTTATCAGGAGATTATTGTGTGTGGGACAAATGACTTCTACAGTGGTAAACTGTTTAAATCTAACTATAATCGGATCCTCATTGAGAAGTCAGTAATGCAAGATAGGATAACACTATTTCCGGAGTTCATACATCAGAAAGAGGCATTTATTGACATATAAAGGGCAGGGCCGTACGCAGGTACGCTAGACGGTAGGAGTGTTACTGATTGTGAACATATTTTGAATTAACATTGAACAATTTCAGGAAATTATATGTATGTAAATTATGCAAAGTATAAATTGAACAGGGTTTTTTCGAATTTGCGCCACAACGAAAAGGTGCATTATTTTTGGAAATATTTTAGAGATTCTCTTATTGCCTATATGACGAAAGTGAATTGAAAAGAATGGTCATTCTACAAAAGTCAAAATGTTGATTGAATATTTCGAATAATGGAATATTCGATAGTTATACTGACCCACGATTCATCCATATAAATTATATTGGCTCCTTCCTGCCTGAATCTCCTTATTTCTCGAAGGAATTGATGACTCCATAAGATTATTTCTGTTTTCTCAATCACGATGGAATTTCTAATTTGTTTTCCGTAAATGAAACCCATATCGTATAGTAGCCTTCTTGAAGTAGGTACTCTTGCTTACACTAGGGGGATGTTCTACTTATTCACCCCTTTCATGATTCTGTTGAGAGTTGGAGGTAAGTTTCTCAGAATGCATGTAAATTTTTCCGTATTTGTGAACATGTACTCTCATCATATTGCAAATATTTCGAGGCCGGCCCTGATCGCCTAATCAATTATGTACCCTCGACTTCTAAATAAACAACTTGTGCTGGCCAGCGGATCAACCACTATGACTCATCGCCGAGAACTAGCTCGAATAAAATTGATCGCTTCTATCCGCTTCTAGAGCCATCTGTATGACTCGTTCTATAATCCCGATAAGTCGAGAACTGTGAAAAGAATCTGCTTGTGGGTATATAAGGCGCTCGACGGAAGAGGGCAGATAGATAGTCGCAAAGAGTTGCAGAGAGTTGCAGATATAGTTCCAGAGTCTGCAGACAGAGAGCCACAGTAGAAATAAATAGTGAAGTCAATGTTTCAGTTGAATAATTGAGTAGTGTTTTAAATGAATTAGCAAAATTATTTTTACTACAATATGTTTTCACAAGGCTATTGAAAAAACTGTATCTTTTTCCTTGTGGGGTTACGGATGAGACCATGAACATATTCGTTTCGATATCGATACACAGATCGCTGACAAACTTCAATCATATCAGAAACTTTACTAACTATTTCTGATGAAGTCATACCATTATTGTTATTTTTCAGATAATTTCTCAAAACGTTTCAACAAATCGACATGTTGAACCAAAAATGAAGGGACACATTTTATTGCTCGGCTAGACCTGTAAGCGACGTAGGCAACATTGGCGTGAAACGTAGGATCTAGTCACAAACCCAAGTTATTTTAGCTTTTCAACTTTTTTTACAGGTCCATTAGTGTTATTACTGGTAGTAATGGCATTGTAAGTTAGAAACATATATAACTCGGGTATGATGCTAACTTATTTTTTTTAGGTTCCACTATGGTGATGAATTATTGTTTTGTGTTTTAGAAATTATCAATAGGGATATTATAAGTGATAATTGTCTGTATAAATAATAAATAATTTTGTTCGAATTGCCAAAAATTTTCTCAAGTTATTTCAACCAATTAACGTGCTTTCGAAACCTGTGATAAAATTATTTCGTTATTTATCTATGTCCTTGGGATATTATATTTGATAATTTCCACTCGATAAATATTCAAAGAAATGTAGAATGAGTAGGTATCTGAGAAACTGAACGATAGATAATATGATTGCTCCCTTTATTATCGACTAAGATGCCTAAAAACCCTGGTGTGTCGACTGAATAGATTTTGTTTACAATCTTTTGAAGACAAAACAAATGAAATCGTGGTCTGTTTCTGTAATCGGATCCAGAGATGGCACCTGGTTCTCGTGTCAATATTCCAGGGATATAGTGATTGTGATTGTTGTTAATTAAATTTTACGGAATGTCAATAAACTTTTTAAATATCATTCTAAAGTGATAAAGTGTCCATACTCGGAGTGGAAGACCAAATTTTTTGGAAAAATAACACCACACAAATTGTGATATTTTTCTAAAATGATCTAAATACCGTTTGAAAGTCAAAATAGTTGTAGCAGAATGAAATATTTCGTAGTGAACTAAAATAGACCAATAATATAAATAATTTGACCATTATTCGTTTTTGTGTGGATAAAATCCTGAAAAACGAATACAATAATTCATTAAAGTGAGTACCACTTATATAGAATCTGTAACATACTTTAAAACCAATTTGAAACTTCCATTTTATTTCTAAATTCTCCATGATCTAATTAACAATACTTTATGGCAAACATTTTTTCAAGTAAATCAACTGAGTGCGTGTTGTTATACCCTACTCTTTCTTCTCATCACACATATATCTTCTGAAAAGCAATTATAAACTCAGAAAAAGCGACAAAATTATTACATAAAGAACCTTTTGAAAAAAAAAATCGGATACAGGTGCGCAGATACTTGCGAAATGCGCATGCTTGGGCAGATATCAGATAGACACAAAATTGACATGTTCTAATGGTGAATTTCCATGCAGCTGAATTTCAATTCTTTTATGTGAAATGTGTTATTATTAATTATTCCAGTAAAATGCATTTCAGCAAAACAAAAATAATATAATGAACTGAAAATTTAACGGATAAAACTGCTTGCAGAAAGTGATTCCGTAAATTTGATTGATTATGTTGTTTCATTCATTTCATGCTCCTGCGCAATACTTGGAACATCAGTTCATGAAAATGTACCTTAACAACAAACCCGACGGTGGCGGTTCACGCAAGTATAGCAGGTTATTTGGAAAACAGACCACGATTTCATTTGTTTTCTCATAATCAAGATAGCGAATGTCCAGAATTTTTGTCTACAGTTTTACAGGCACACCAGGGTTTTTAGGCATCTTATTATCGACTCTATGAAGTACGTACAATTCATTCACAGGACGCCACTGATTATTACCTTCGGTGATTAGAATAGGTAATTCCGGCGAAAATCTGGCAACGCCGCACAGGTTGTTTGCAGGCGTGTGCTCAGCGGAGCATTCTACCTACCGTCGACTGTTTCCGGGTTCAATCGAATCGACCATGTGTTTCAGCGGTAGCGGATGAACGCGAAAGGTGGGTGAAGGAAGATAGGAAATATATAAATCATTATCAAATGTTATTTTTATCAGTAGGCCTATGAAATGTGACGTTTTTCCTGCTAGCCTGAAAGTAGAGGGTGGCTTGATCGAATTTCTCTTGCAGGGTCGGGACGTAAAGGTGAGTGAAGGTTTATTGACTTTGTTCATTAGAATAACTGATGAATTATGGACTTCAGGTAAAGATAAGGATGTTTTATTCATATATCGAATGATAAACGTATTGCCAAATGGAACCTGAAAAAGATTTCAAGGCTAATTTGGCACACGATTTCTCACTCATTACAGATTCTAGAAATCAGCTTCATTCAGTTTCAAGGTGATAATGGTGGGTGGCTACATTTTCATAAAAGTTTTTGTTACGAACTTAAATGATTTTTCTGCTTATAGAACACTCGTAGTTTCCCTTGAATATTGATAAAAAACAGCAACTTTATTGCATATTAAAAAGAGGATCATGGAAGCACAAAAATGAATGCAATAATATGAGTATTTATCGATCTGTCAAAAATCCTGTCAGATTTTATGAAAGTGTATATATTCTGTTTCGTGTTGGGTTTTTCGTAAATTTGAAAAATGGTTCAATAATTATTAGTACCGCAGCAATTAGGAATGCAAAAGAAGCAGTAAGAATACATGATAATAGATATTCCGAAAGAAGATTACCGGTAGACCAAACATTTACTTACTAGCTCCGCCAAATCTTTGGCACAAAATGGATGTATCAATGGCGAGAAGAACAAAAACGGCTACAGATGAGAATCACACTGTTGCAGTGCTAAGTTCAATGTTATTGGAACCACATAGTTTTTTCTACCAAACAAGTAGCAATGGATTGTGATATTTCGAAATCGTCTATACAAAGTATTTTGTCAAAAAACAAATTCCATCCCTACAAAATACATCTGGATCAAGGACTACAGCCAGGTAACGATCCTTATTTTTTATTTTTCATAACTATGATTTATTTCTATATTTAGGAGATGCTGAGGAGAAGGAGAACTTCATTACATAGTTGGTTGTCCACCCGTACCTATTAACGATGATGAACAGTTTCTGAACAAAATATTATGAAGTGATGTAAATAATTGTCATAATTGGTCTGACGTGAACCCTCATTGGATCCAAGAAACGAGATATTTGTTTGGTGCGGAATCATTGATGAGTATTTGATAGAACCTCATTATCGAAGGAATTCTCAATGGAGAGAGGTACTTGCTTTTCCTCGAACATGTGAATACAAACTCCTCTGAATATATAGTTTCCCAATATTTGGATGACACTTTTAATGAGAAATGGATAAGAAATAAGGGTCCATCACCATGGCCAGCTCGAAGTCCAGATATGATTCCACTAAACATCTTCTTGTGGGGATATATTGAAGACTTTGTTTATATATGCGAAGTCCACATAATGTATATAATTTAAAAAACAGGAACACAAATGTCCATATCGCGAGCGACGTTTTTAACTGGTACGAATTGAGAATTATTGAAAAGATACAATATGTGTATTCTTCGTGAAGGGAGGCAGCTCAAACACTAAAATTATTCATGTTTCCCATTTGATTTCTTCGTTATTATCATAATGTTGATCGAGTTTCGGTCAAAATGAAATTTTATTGATAATTTGAAATATTTGTTATAGTTTGTATGGTCTGCAATTATAAGTATAATGTCAATTTCATTTAACTCGTATTATTGCCTTTCATATAATTAGTCATCTGAATCGAAAACAAAATAAATAAAGTTCGAATAATTCAAATTATTGATTTACTCGAAACTTTGAGAATGTGACATAACACCTTTATCCTCTCATGTCTTCAATTACCATTGACATATGTGCTAAATGAAATTATGGCCAATCAGGCGTGTCGATCTGTAATAACACATGAAGTGCCAATTAAATTGGCCCGGCCCCTAATACCTAGACATCAATAAACCCCTTCCTAATTTATATCTAGTATGAAGAAGGGCGTGATACAGCTAACGATCAGCACCAAGTCATTTTACTTTACTAACATCAGAATTGGAAATAATCTCCTCTGAAGAAGATAATCATTCGCGTTTTAGCAAAACGTCAGAAAGTAGGTCCGACTTATTAAGCAAAACGTCAGGAAGTAGATCCAACTTATGACGCCCTCAAAACCCCATAATTAGTTATTCTAATATTCACTATGTTTTATATGATTCTACACGTCCCATGTTCTTTACACGTCGCATGCTCTTATCGGTAATTTTTTTTACAATTTGATTTTCTGGTCCGAGTGTCGAATCAATTGATTTTATATATACTCCTTGTATGTCCTAACCTAATAGATTTCGTTCATTCCGGCCTCCCTTCGTGGAAACGATTTCACTTCGATCTCTTTCTCCTCTGTATTTGATTGAAAATTAATTAAACTATTTTGTATTGCCGATTGAAAGAATAAAAAAATTATTTATTACAATTTTCCTCTGCCATACTAGTGAGGTAAAGTGCGTTATTGCATTAAAACATTTAACGCTAGATGTATAGTTTGGCTTTCTCGTTTCTGTTTAACATTTTCACCGTTATTCGAATGGATGTTTCTGGGGTACTTTCCCTTTTATTTCCTTTTTCAAGTTAATTTTCAAAGCTATAGATGCTCAAAGGTACTTAACCCATGCTGGAAATGCCTTTTTCTACAAGCGTGTTTGATTCATCACCCGCAAGCAATTCAGCTTGGGAAGACTCATTTTCCCGCACTAGTGTGGCAATGTACACTATATATCTAGTAGTACCCGACGACAATGTGAATTGTTGGCTGAGGCGTTAAGCAGAAGCCAACAAGCATTGAAGTTTGGAAGGTGCTGTCACTTCGAGGTGCACATACTATTTTTTCTGATATCGTAATCAACATTATTTTAAATTTAGCACTGAGGAAAATTCTGCTATTAAAGTTTTTGCTGGGATATTTCTTGCTACTGTAATAAGAAATACTATTACTATAACAAATTATAGAATACAAGTAGCACATTCAAATTCTATGGCAGCAAAAATGATTTTGCTGAAGGTGGTTTTTCTGCCACAGGTAGGTATAATGCTGTCGCTATTAGGAAGTCAGTCTAGGACAGTAAGTTTTTCAATCAGAAAATCACAATTACAAGTGAATAATCACTAATGAATAACATGCCTATGACCGTAAGGTTTTCGCTTACGATAAGTGGATCATCGCATAGAAAGTTCATCCACTTACGATAATACTGTTGTCAACCTGCCACTAAAATATTACTGGAAGAACCTACTTACGATTACTTTTTTCCATGCTGTGGTTATTAGAAGCTTTGCTGAAATTCTGACGGAAATTACCCCCTCCACGAACGCAACGAACATTTGAAGGTTGTTTCAGTGTTACCGGCTGTTCTAGTCCAGCCATAGTGCCAATAGTGCTCCTTGCAAACAAGCAACATAGAAATTATGTGATAATGGGTGAAGTGAATGAATATAATCAAATGCTATTGTTCAAGTTTTTTCGAGACATACATATTCGTGTTAATGAAGTATGTGGAATATGAATCAATAGTAAGAGCTTCTGCTGAAATTTATTCACCTGACCCATTGTCTTACATGTTTCATTTCGAAACTTCTTTCTTGTTTGTCACTGTAAGAACACATTCCGATAGACTTTTTGCAATAATTTTTCATCGAAAACTATACATATGTATACCTCAAACATGAATAATGCCCTATGGGTAATTGCACACACCTGCGGTAGCAAAGTCAGATTCCTACAACCTCAGCAATACCTTTTAGTCATAAGTAGGTTCACTCGCTGGCGGTAGCAAAGTTTAATGATCAAAATTATGATATCCTGGATTCACAACAACTGTCAGATATGAAAGGAACAGGATAAAAACAAGACCCACCTAATATTTCGGAGGAAACGATACCAATGAAGATTTTGGAGCTGACAGAAATGTTTGGCTCTATACCTATATAGGATCAACAGACATATCACCATCGAAAAATTAGGAAATATCTCAAATAACATGAGTCAATGAACGATTCATGAACGAAATTCATGAACAATCCACAGCATTTTTAATTAATGATAAATCCGATGAGAATAATCATGACCATACACAGCAAGTAATAAATGTATTTTTTCTGCATCAACGTAAAACTGGAAACCTGGAAGCGACTTTGAAACATTTGGGATCACGATAACGTGCTAGGAATCGCACGTTAGAAGGTAAGACCTCGTTAATCCTTAGAGGGGGTTGACAGCTGGTTAACGGAAAAAGCAATTTTAAACAATTAAAACAATTTTGAAAACCTCAGATTATAGCCTTCTGCTATTATCGGCGAAAAAGTAAACATGGAGGAGCAGCTGTCTAATCAGAAATGCAATTAGTTATAAAATAGAGGAAAAATGCAATAAATTATCAAAATGTGTGATATATTTCAGTGTCTGATTTGTGAACTGTGTCCTCAACCGGTGAAATATAAGTTACAAACTAAACATAAATAACTATTGAGACATCTATTTGGCTGGTATGCACTGCAAAATATATTAGTGAAAAATCGTGGTGACTCCAATTTCAAGCAAAAAGTCTCTCCAACAATATTAATACGAATTTTATCAATACATATTTAATTGAAGTAAATCCATATCAACTTTTTAGTAATACTCTGACTTTCGCCATATGATGGCTAGTTAAAGTGGAAGGAACGTCTATATGTGGTGAAATTGAAAAGAGAAGAACTGCTCAGTAGTGAAATACCTACAATTACTGCAAAATATCCAAATGTGACATTCGGAGAATGAACGTACAGCATAACCATACATTGGAAATTGATTTGTTGTTTGTTTTTTATTTTACACTGCGAGATCGTAGTATAATTTCTGCAGATCAAGAATGACTGTAGTGTTCCAAAAAAAGAATTATTGTTCATTTTGGTGAGCTATTATTTCGATTAACACATTTCTACTAGTTCGTTGAGCAAAACTCAAATTTAACTACACAATCCTTTTCAAAAACAATGAAATAAAATGTTTGAAATTAGTTGATTTCATATTTAAGTTTTTTCTTAGTGGTAAAATTATTGTGTATTTTAAAAAGCATGTTACTCTACTCTCGAGTCGTTTTCATATGTTATAGTCCCCTTCGTATTCGGACAGAGATAATCAAAGTTTGGATGGTGAATTCTGAATTTGAGAGGCTTTTGAGAAGATTGTAATTTTTATTCAAAAAACCTGAAGGTAACATCATAGTCGAAGACCCAGTTGCCTCAGAAATGTCTCCCACAAACAAAATGACATAAGGGACATTCCAATGCATATATTACCTTCAGCTACGACTATCTTCTATCTATCCATTTTGGAAATTTGATATGTCATAAAACCATTTCTACTGAGACTGAGAGACCCGCGAATGCCTAATATGAAATTGCTATCTTCTCATAAAGGAAAACAAACATTCTCTCTCCTGTCAAAGAATACGAGCAGCGTTTCTGTGCACTACCTGCTGTGCGACATGCTTTTGATACGACCAACTACATGCAATGCATATTTCAAACGTTATACCTCATAATGGAAAAGGGCAGACTCAAGGGGGTAACACCGAGCTCGCTTCATTCCGGGTAATTTATATTAATGAAGGCATTCAACGTTGATAAAGCTCCACCTTTCGAATGTTAAATAAGTTCCATTTGTATTTCTCTTCTGGACGAATAAGTAGTACAGTGAAATGTATAGGAAAAAATAAACAGAAACAAAGCGGGTATTTATTAGTTGGACTATATAGATATTGTATCAAGAATCTTTTCCATGTTTTTTTATATTGTCATGGACTACACTATGATTGTTATAATACAGGTTAAGGAAACGGATGATTTTATGAGAATTTTTCTGAATGTCAATTCAAGAAATGATGTGGGAATGTACCTACTTTTTTAATTTGAGACCCATCTAGGCCGAATTATACCGATGTTTCAAACTGAGATAAAGCCTGCCTTAACTCCGTTAAACCATTTTTCTTCAACTTGACACTGGGAAAATGGAACGTAAAATATGATACTCTCTGTGGCGCATGTTGTTTCAAAATCTAATATTTTTCCTGTGTATAAAACACTATATTTTTTTCTGTGACGGGAAAAACGATATGATATTGAAAAAACATATAATAACAATATTAAAGTAAAGAAAGTCGTAACATTTTAATTCTCAAACTTATAGGCTGTTGTACTTATACACTTAGACCTGCGTTGCTGAGGAAACCTTTAAAGTAATCATATATCTGCGTCAATTTAATACTGTGATTTGATTTAAATATTGTGAACTTAGTGGCTGTTTAGTAGTTATTTCGAATAATATAAAGTTGAAAAATGTCTGATTCCGAGTTTTCTCTGACTCCACCGGAGTCAGCGAAAGTAGCATCACAAAAATTATTGCCAGTTAAATCGCGGAAAATTCACGAAATCGCATATTTACGTATTCAAGATATATGGAATGGAAATTGAAAAAGACATGCAGTTCTTCCTCAGAGACGGTGTCATTGGCTTACTTTTCCGAACTGGCACAATAACAAAAGCCATCAACAGTGTGGTCGAATTATTCAATGATTGAAAGTATGTTCACAATCCAATAATAATGTAGATATTTCAAAATATTTCAAACTAATTAGATTTCTTGAACAAAATGGAATGTTGACCATTTGGTTTCGGACGTCCATCGTTTCGATTGCTTGTATCCGCAATCGTCTTTAGTTGAATACTGACCCATTATGACGATGGACATCCGAAACCCAAGTAATCAAGTTACTACATCGTCTACAACCTTCGAACAAAATGGGAAAGGTTACACACCCAAGAAAGCTGCGATTTTCACGACCACATAAGTTAGTGATTTTTTAAATAATACTTCCGATGAAGTTTATAATGGTCAAGGTTGTTGTTGTATTTGGAATTGCAGGAGATTGTCGAATTTTTTAAATCAACCAGCTAACATTACGTTAATAATTGTGAAACTTAGGCAAACAAAGCATGATGTGAACAGGGGATTTGTAGCTACTGAGGAATATATTTAATTTTACAGAACGTTTACATAGGCCCTTCGTCCAGCAGTGGCCTATTTTATGCATATCGCAATGGAAAATGTATCAATCAGGTTGTGGGTAAAAATCATTTTTATAGGGTAACGGTAGCTGATTTCATTCAATTCGAAAATGCTAACTTGATTTCGAAGATCGTCTGCTACACTTTCAGTTAAATCTGGGAGAGACTTGACGACACTAAAGAAACATGGCGGTTGGAATTCATCAACGGTCGCTGAAGGGTATGTTGATGAATTGGTAGCACACAGAACAGAAATAGCTACTACATTGTCTAGAAAGTGTGGCAGTATTGATTTGAGTCTAAGTACATCAAAGGCAGTTATGTCCATCGCAAGAAAAAATTTAATTTCAACACAAGAAAATTCGACTGGTGTACCGAATAGTTCAAGGAACATGTAGTTCATGCAATTCACATTTAATAATTGTACCTTTGATATGAATATGTGTTGATATAAGATCTAATTTCTTTTCGTTTTCGAATCTTATACATAAAATCAAATAAAAATCGCAAATCAGACTCATTACAGCAACTGACTTTTTCCAAATATCCTCATTTCTTCCATTAGTCTTTTTTTATGAGAAAAAACCGATCAAATCAAATCAAAGTTTAATTTATGTTGTTTCATTGATTTCCAACCTTCTTGATCATGTACGAATGTTAATACTTATCAATGTTGTTTTTCTGTATACTGTTCGGAGTGTTTTCTTTCCAACGATTGTAATTGTACATGATTTATTTTGTTTTTTATCTATATTACATTCAAGAAATAATTAATTATTAATTGATTCTTTTCTTTTATCGGGCATATCATTTGATCTTTATTTTTGTTGTATGAGAATATGTACCTATGTATATGTATAGACATTTTATCGGTTAAGTGGAAGAACAATTCACTCGGCGTACTATTCTCTGGGTAAATTGAACTTCATCGCCCTTTATTTTCACCAAACATGATTTGTACATTATTTCTTCTTTTTATTAATCGGAAAATAATAAAGACGATTATTATTATTATTATTATTATTATTAATATATAGATATGTCCTAAACAAAGTTTCGGAATTTTGACAATTCAACAATTGGTTTCCTTCAACATTCCGGCCATAATTCCGCAAAGTCAATAATCAAAATCATATTCAAGGGTTGCTATCTTATTCAAGTAATACTTAACACTGATTTTCATTATATTTTGGGAATAATCACTTGTATTATTATTATTGAATTCAAGGAACAGACGGAAATAATTGAACAACTTCCAACCATAGGAACCTGGTTGGAAGGTTGGATGGAAATGAGGAGATTCTGCCCTCAATTACTTCATACACATAGACCGTGAATGCAGTATTTAAATGCTAGGTTCGGTGTTGTTGTGGTCCTTATCGTTTGTTTAAGCTTTATAGTATTGTTTTGTTTTCCTCAACTCATTACCGATAATTTTTTTACATGTTGATATCTGGTGATTTCAACCAATAGTAATGCATTATTCTAGCCAACCAACCTTCTAGTAGGTACCTTATTTATATTGAACTATCAAAATTAATTAGGTTCACCCGCGTATGACAAAATTCTACGCCACAAAACGAAGTCAAGTCGTCAAAAATGTATATCGAATCAGTTTGAATTATTTTGCAGAATTGAAAACCACCAGTTACAAAATAATAGAAGTATACAAGAAATTGCAAAAATTCTGGAAGACAGCAAATATAGATAAATCTAATGACGAAGATTACAATAGATAACAAAAAGGTTGATATAGAAAAAATACTCCATTGGAAGCAGGAGATGTGCGAAATGAAAAAGGAAAAGGAATACAAAGTTGAATAGAGAAAATGAAGCAAAGAGCAGCGGCACTAGAAGAATAATAAATGAGTAGAATCGATTCAAGTGATAAAAATACGCCTCCAGGTCTACAAATTACCTTTTTTCACAATATTTCCTAGAAATTTGCAAGACGTGGAAACAAATATGTTTCGTCGAAATCCTAGAGAATTATACAAATCGAAGTTTGAGAAACAAGAGTTAGTTTCAGTCGAACAGGTAGTTGAAAAAGCGCCATCATTTATTAACTACCTCCTGTGAATTCGAAATTTTTATCTGCTCAAAAAAAATCCCATTTTGCAACATGTCTTTTATGTCACCCCGTATTTAAATTAACACATGATAGAGATACGTATTTGTCAGTGGAATTCAACTTTGTTTATTTTCTACAAAAAATAGCCAATCACAAATCTAGTTTTAGTCCCATATTATCATTGCCTGGAGGCATTAATTTAATTCACTCTGCATTAGTGGGGTCCAATAATGATTACACGATTCACTTCGTATTGTGGTCTAATGATTACACTAACGTGTTCTAACGATTGGTTTTATTCATCATTACCAACTGCGACCCCTACCTCATGCAATTAAATTTCCTCAAATTGAATTGAATTCATATTTTTATATATATGCCACAATATTGTATCATCCCTTTATATATTTTTGAAATTTTATTCCGCTATGATATACAGGCCGTTTCTTTTATCATGTGGTAACATTGCTATATTCTAAACCGTAATACATTATAAGACGATTAAATGGGAAAAAAGTTAAATATTATGGTGAGCAGTAAATTGGCCATAGAAAATTTACGGGGATTCTTGCTCTTCCCAACTTATACAGGGAAAACTGAAAATGCTGTTTTCGGTTTTTTACGTTTAATTAAAAACTTATCATTACGTAGTTCTAGTACATTTTGAAAATAATAAAACTTTCCTCTTTCAGTTTTTTATATTTTCTGAAATAACCATTCTATTCGTAAAAAACCGAAAACAGCATTTTTAGTTTTCCCTGTATAAGTCGGGAAGGGCGAGAGTCCCCGTAGATTTTCTCTGACCAATGTATTGCTCACCACAATAGTTACATTTTTTCCCATTTAATCGTCTTTGTATCTATTACGGTTTAGAATATAGCAATGTTACCACATGATGAAAGAAACGGCCTGAAGACATATTTTATTGAAATTACATTCTTTTAGTCATCGACTACATCTACAATTTAATTCTAAGGTTTTTAAAGTTATTATCTTATGATTTTACTATTATGCGTTACAACATATTCTATTTATTTTGAGTGTATGAAAATGTGTAAGCTATTTAGTAATGTGTTGTCTTTAATGCTTGGAGAGGAGACAAACGAGCATCTCATGCACAAGGATTAACAAATCCTTTTGTGAGTACTTATTTATTTACCTCCTGCATATTTTTAAGGAGACTAACATGTATTGTGATATTTTGTTATGCTAATGGTAAATCAATTATCACTAATACTAAGAATTGGGACAATTGTAATATGGGTAGTAGTTTCATAACGTTTTATTAATATTTTTTGAAAAACTTATTTCGTATCATTATATTTTTCATAACCATCACTTTCATCAGCAAATTTATATTCTTCCATTTTGGTGGATCCTCAACCATGTTATATGTTTTAGACTGGAAAAGGTGGCTCCTGAATTCGATTTTAATGTACGAGTAAACTTTTTTCTGTTGACTTTCTCAATAGTTTCTTCAAGTGGGACGTTGCTCATACACAGGGTGCCTTTTGATACACGCCTCCAACTAAATCCAATATCTCACAGAATAACATTTACAAGCCAGTGGCGGATGATTCCATCCTATGTATTTGATTCGACTACGAACACAGTAAAATTTTGAAGATGAAGGTCACATGTTCATTTGGTACATTGGATGAAAACAGAACCGGCATATATTTCTTGTTGAATTCCATGCAGAATAATATAATGATAATAATAATACTCCCTCATAAACACTCATAGAGTGTACCCAAAGGCATAGCGAATTTTTAGCAAAAAATAGAATTTGTCATAGGTCCGAATTATTCTTTTTATTTTCATATTCATCGTCCTCTCCTAATTCTTATTGAAGAACAAAAAGTACTGAATCTATCATATTCTTACCAGTATCTTTATACTTTCACTTCTCTGTTGAGTAGGACACCAGCGGTATTCTATTCTCCAAAAATGTTGACTTCATCGACGGAGACTGATGTGTTTAACTTCTGCAAACCCTTCAAATCCTTATACCTAGACTTAGGCCATATTTATCTTGAATTCATTTCATTGGAATCTATTCATATTGTCTACAATACAACTGAATCCTGACTTAGCATACTGATAACCAATTTATTTTTCCATGATTATTCACACCTTCAAAATAAGTCGTCATAACTCACCAAGTCATATTGTTATTGAAAAAAAATATCAATATGAAGATAGTTCTAAGCTGGCTGAAAAATGGAGTTAGATGTGAGTGGCAGAAAGTATCCAAGTTTGGTCTAGTCGACAAAGGGGTACTGGGATAGTAGGATTTCCTATGTCTTAGTCTATAGCATCGCAGATGGAGAATCCCAGATGGAGCAACCGTTGTGTACTAACTGGTCCTGCCAAAAGCACATATTGAAGATGATGATTAACAATAATATAGTAGTCGTACAGGTGGACACTAACTGAATAAAAGAACCCTAGCTCGTATTTGAGACGGTTCGGTGAATGTCGTCGAAATGTTGAAAAATGGTGCAGATGTAAATTTAAAAAATTTGTTTGTAAAATTTGTTTTTACGAGTCACCCAGGTTTTCGGAGAAAACCCCTCAAAAGCAGAGCTTGTGCGAGCAAGGGAGATCCGGGACCTACAGTTTAAATAAAAGTGGAATCCGAACCACTTTAGCTCAGTGGCAGGCTGTCTGGGTGGGAGCAAATACTCTAGCACCACGACCAACTTCACTACAATGTGATCCATGTTCATCAAAGAAAAGGCCGAAACCTAGAAGCCGAGAAAAAAAATATGCAGAATCTTTCTGGTGAACCATTGGAAAGAGTAGCAGTTGATATTCTGGGGCCGTTTCCTGTTATCGAGCATGGAAATAAAGAAATGATGGTAGCTAGGGAATGTTTGAAAGTGGCCTGAAGTTGTGTATATTCCATACCAGGAGGCAAGAACACTTGCAACGGATTCCATAAAAGATGTGAAAGCCAGACATGAAGTTCCGCTAGAATTATGTTCTGATTAAGGAAGATACTGAGTTATGGCAGGATATCATGAGAGTTTTAAGCGTGATGAAAACCCGTAAAACAGCTCTACACCCACAATCAGAGGAAATGATTGAACCACATAATAGAATTATCAGACGGTACCATTACTTCTCCTATCCTATCGAAGTCAACAAGATAAACCCCATCAGTGTTAACCACCGGCCAAAACAATGAAACTGACTTGCGATCTCTGCTATTTAGAATGTCACCCAGAAATGCCGAGGACAAAGTTCTTTACCGATTTCATGAGTTCTGCAGACATCGTCTTCAAATCTTCAGTGACAAAATGAAAAATATAATTGACAAAAATACTTCAGGGACTTTGTTTTAGCCTAGTGATGCTGTTTGGCTCTACCAGCCTCGAAGAAAGAAAGGAATATGCCCCAAGCTACAGAGAAATCGGACAGTTCCCTATAGATCAAAGAATTGGTATACCAAGAAGCAAACCTACAGTTGTTGTGGAGTGGTTAGCGGATACCGGGGCCACGATCCCCCAAATTGGTTCCAGAGTGACAACCATAATGGTGATGGTGTTATCCGGAACGAAATAACCTGAAGGAGGAGACAGTGTTACGAACCTAGTATCAGAAAGATTGTGAATTCTTCTAGAAACGCCTCGGAACATTTTGAAGCGTTCTACGAGCTCCATCAAATGATCATGAAAACTCTAATCTCTGTTCCAAGTTCAAAATCTAAAATGTTTCCATGTGCATGTGTAGGGTTTGAGTTCTAATGAAGCAATAGAACTAGGTCTCCTTTTTTAGATAAAGAGCAATGATTTGGAACCCATTGTCTGAAGCCTACAACTTCCAGAAATTACAACACTGATTCCTATCTATCTTAAGGCCGATTAAGATACATGCGTGCCCACCATGTATGAGATAAAAGATACAGTGAAAAATGCATCGGGATCATTTGAAAAACTCAAATAGCATTGCTCCAGCATTCACAAAACTATTACAGAACCAAATAAAATATTTCTTTGTCATAGAAGCGTAAGTAAAAAGCGTTTGAACCGTACGTACTTCAAAAACCCTGCATGGGCACGTATGTATGTGAATCAGCCTACAGATTTAGCCTCTATGCCGCAACATATAAAAATCTATTTGTATGCCTATATGTTGTTTAAAGTTCTTTGTCAAATCCTGTCCTTGCCTCCCAGAGAATAGACCTCAGCTCTTCCGTGAACTTGCGAGGTTGTGGTTTTTCCTCTTTCAATATTGAAAA